>JAVBJF010000167.1:600000-818128 GCA_033439095.1 Pseudococcus viburni
ACACAAAAAATTAATATTGAAAAAAATAGTTACTTTTTTGAAAGAAAAATAATTTCTTAGCAAAAAAACTGCATATTGTGGGAAATGATCATTTTTCGCCAAAAATGATTTTTTTTTTACCAAAAATATGAAGAAATTTTTGTCCTGATAGCACTTGTGCCAAAATTTTGTACGAGCGAATAAATTTGAACATGGCAATTATTAAGTTTTAGATAATATGGATTTTGGAGTCCACCGGATCTGAAAATTGAAAATTTTAATCATTTTCTGGATTTTTCTCGCCATTTTCATTATCAAAAAAAGAGCTTCTTTTTATCCTTCGATTAAAAAACTCAAGGAAAAGTGAAAAAAAATTAGAAAATCTACCTTTTTGCAGTAAAATTATTAAAATTCTTCCTATTTTCTAGTCTTTCTAGTTTTTCTTGCCAGTAGGCGCCATGTTTTTTCATTCAAGTTAAAATTGATGAAAAAGGATTCACTATTCACAAAAAAAATGCAAAGGTCTAGTAATGAGTCAAAATTGCAACCTTATCATTCTTTGACTTTTCAAAAATTATAATTTTAAAAATAGACAAACTTGATCTACAAATTTTACATGACAAACCGAAAACGGTGGCACGTCGAAAACAATTTTTTTCAATTTTTTTTACAAATATCCATTTTGTAGAACATTTTTTTTTTTTCAAAAATCACGTCATTTTCTTTTTTTCTCGCTTAGGGCTGTGTTCAGAAAATGGTCAACAGAACAACAGATCAACAGAGAGAAATTTAATTTGTCAAAAATTGAATTGAATATAAATCTTGAATTTAAACAAAAGGGCATTTCTTCAATCAAAAAATGATTTTTCATTTGAATTAAAGCGCATTTTTCAATTAAAGACGCATAAGTGTTTCAATTTTTGACAAATTAAATTTCTCTCTGTTGATCTGTTGTTTTGTTGGCCATTTTCTGAATACAGCCAAACTCTCGTTTAGTTGATTTTCTGTAATCACTCAGTATTTCACCGAAGCCACCTGGAAATAATTGTTATTCCCCTCTCTTCCCCTCCCACCCCAACGGAAATAATTCGAAATGACATCAAATTTAAGAAAAAAATTCTCTTGGCTTTTCAGATTTCATTTGAAATTTGGGGGAGAAAATTATCGGGCAAAACAAATTGGAAATTTTAATTCGAGTCCTGATGTACAACTTTTGAAAAAAATTCTGATATTTCAAAAATTCAACCAACAAATTGCAATATCCAAGCAGTATGGGCATACAAAATCACAACTTTCTATCATTTGAATCAGAAATATGCCAGCTCCCTGCTCGAAAAACTAGAACCTAAAAAAGAAAACGAAATAAATTCACACCCAAGACCAAGAATCCGCACCTAGCTACACGACAAATCACAATCCAGGCATCTATCTCGACCTATGACAACACAAACCGTACTTACAATTTAATCAGTACAATTGATCTGATTTCTCAAACGTTGTTCGAGTTGGCGTGTAAAACTACCAGCAAATTAATTCGTATCTGTGTATTAATTATTCGATCACGACAATAACGCCAGTCGTTGGCGTACGAAAAGGGTGCAAAACAAGAACTCAAACAAGGGGGAAATTGCGCCTACCGTCGCGACTATAAATATTAATAAACGTATCGAAAAAGGTATAAACGAGGGAAAATAGTTGTAATTGGCCAACGCGGACACACATACTCGGGGGATAATTAAACTGAAACGTTAATTAGACACTATTTAACAGGAATAAAGCTCGAGAGTGAGATCATTGGAGAACGTAGGTTAGATATAAGGTACACTCGTAACTGTTTCATAAAATATACATGTCACTCTGAAATTGACATTAGTTTCTTCACAAAAGGCAATACATAAAACTCGACAGAACTTGTTCTCTCACTCCAGCACAGCGCAGTCGAGTAAGTAATTCACGGAGTGTATGCGTATTTAACTGGAGCAATAATAATAATAACAGGTACTCGAGAATGCATTTTCAATCTCGATCGTACGTCTGTTTTATTACCTAACAAACGTACACGTACAACACTTGATAATGGGTAACCGGTTAGTGGTTCGAATTGCGGATGATTGTGGTACTTGGCGGATTTAAATGCAATCCGACTGGATTACTCATTTTCATACAGCACGTGGTGTAATTGCCAGACAATAATGAATTTCGAGTACTTCGAGCACTCGCTCGCGAGATGAACAGACGAGATACCAGTATTTTGAATTTTTCCACTCAACGTGATTTTTTGTTACAGGAACTGGCTGCTTTACTTTGTCTGACAAGATTCGCGTACACGGCACCGTCGCCATATCAATATAACGCTTTTACGACTGTATCGTCAACGCCGCCGCCAGGTTTCGTCATAAAGCAGAATCTAAACGGAGAATCTGGTAAATTCAATATTGGTTATAAACTGCAAGATTCGCCCAGTAACAAAGTCAAGAAAGAATACAGCAACAGCGAATACCTATTTGCGCCCGAGAGTAGCAAACGTCCTCAAACATTCACTCCGGATTTCAGCTACGAAGATTACTCCAGCACTCCAGGCCCGAATTTTCTATCGTTTCCGTACCCAGGCCAGCTAAAATCACCCAACGGCCTTCCGCCCAGTTTCCTCTCGGGATCTAAGCAATTTCCGCCGACCGCCTCGAGTAAAGTTTTCGTCCACCATCACGATAAACCTCACGTAATCCATGATCTCGTCGGACACGTTATTACGGACGTTGCTGGACACAAACTCAAGCACGTCGGCGAAGCTCTCGAAAGCGGTGCTTACACTGAACCCATCATTCATAAATTATCTTTCGCCAAAGCCGCATTGCTCCAGTTGCTCGCCATTATCGGACCGCTTTCCGCCATCAAGACGATCCATGTGGTAGCCAAGGCCTCGGATCCTCATCATGATCATCACGAACCGGAACATTTTGTCGAAGGTGTTCCTCCGGGAGCATTTAGTGAACATATTGATCCATTCCCACCTGCGCCCCATCCTCACCATACGTCCACCTTGTCCGGAATTTTATTCAATTTTATCGCCTCGTTGTCTAAATTCAATACCGAAGCAAAGCTGCATTTGATTCCTAATTTGTTGAAAATCATAGGCTCGTCTTCGTCGTCTTCGGCTCATGCTTCGGCTCATCATTAAATCATTCGGCTATGTCATGTCACTCCTTTCTCCTCCTAACATTTCGTCTATGTATCACCTTCCTTTACATCAATGTATATTTTCAATCGCTCAACATCTCAGAGATAATTTTAATGTATGTATTTCTAGTCTTCGTACATATCGCAATGAGCATACATGAATATCCTTTCATTGGTTTCTTTCATTCTATTTTTCGACATTTCGCTTTACACGTTCCTTCTTCCCATTCCCTTTCTGAATCATCCTGTTTGGGTCATTTCACGTCAAGTCGGACAAAAGTTGAAATTTAAGATACGCAATTTTTTTGGAATTTGGAAGTGGGTAAAGATCACCAAACGATGCCCAATGGCGCAAATCGAACCTCTCGACGGATTTTTTTGCCAATGGCACTTTGAAGTTTTCCAAAATGGCAGCTAGTCGAAAATTTCAGCAGCAAATGAATCCTACCTAAAGTAGTCTGTGACAAATTTTTTTCTGGAAAATGTTCTATCCCCGAAGGAAAATTCACATGGAATTTCAAAATCAAAATTAGGTACCATCTTTTAAAATGTCAAATATCCACTTGAAAACTGTAATCTGTAAAATACAATGTTTGTATGGATTTGAAAAGTTGAAAAAAATCATAGTAATACCTCTTTTTATGTAAAATAACATATCAAAAAATTGGGGGTGCATTTTTTGATTTTTTCGAGAAAAAAAATTTAAGATGGCGACTTTAGATAAAATGTAATAACTCCTTTTTTTTTACTTTTTTATGATATTCTATCAAAATGTTACAAAAAATGTGAAAAAAGTCTTCCCCCTCCTTTCAAAAGTTAACGAAATGATGAAAAATTTGCATATCAACGAATTTTTAAAAATGCAGAAATGAACAGAAAAAATGGAATTTCCATAAATTAAATTTTTTTTCGATAAATATTTAAAAATTTCCATAGCAAAAGTATAATTTCTAACTAGATAACTTCTGCACACGTTTTTCAAAAATTCGTTAATATCCAAATTTTTCGTCACCATTTTGTAAATCTTCAAAGTGCCATAATTCCTGCAAAAAAATCACTGAGAGGTCTAGTTTGTGCTATTTGGCATCGCTTGGTGACCTCTACACACAGGAAAAATTACAGAGAAATTGAAGACCCCCTAAGGATCATCTTTTGTCAAACTTGACACGAAATGACCCATCTACCTATATAAGTATAGAAATCACAATGCTGATTGTGTGTAAAGTGAAGGAAAAATCATTAAGCATTGAAAATTAAACCATACTTATCACCTATTTGAATGCGATAAAATGATGTGGACTTATTTCGTTATTTTTACAAATTATATGTGTACTATCTATTTAATTACACCTTAATTTTTTACGCTACAAATATTTTCACTTTTTTAAAACTAATATTCGATTATATTGGCATTAAGTATATGTTGTGATAAATTTTTAAAATACATTTTTACTTCTACTAGTTACTTTATTGTTTTTATGGACGTTTTATTCTCTGCAATTTGTCAAGAATCTACAAAAATCATAAATGAGACGACCATCCTTGAAAATATCAGATACTTGATCAGGATAGTCACCTGTTACATTTCACAAATGCCAATAAAATTAAGAGCAATCGACTAAATAACAGAATAAAATAAACAGAATGAAAAATGGTGATTTCGAAATTTAAAAAATTGCTTTTGTTACATAATTTTTATTCTTCTTCGATTCTGGAAAATCCAATGATTTTATCGATAATAAAAAAAAACTGAACACGGATTTTTGAATTTTAAAATCAAGAGTAAGTAATTATTTGAAAAAAAATTATTCTGAATTACAGAACCAATAAAAATTCATTTTCTCACACTTTTTAGTTTTTACATACATTTTCGCGGATGAAAAAAAAAATGCAAACCTTCAGAATAATATGTAAAATATGAACGAACTACACACTTTATGTTTTAGGAACCCTCCAAAAATATACTTATGTATTCAATCTACTAGTTTACAAAAAAAACATCAGGAAGACTTGAAACACGATTCATAAAAAAAAATACTTATCAAAAGGAAGGTTTGATGCATTTTTAGTAATAAATATCATGAGAATTCCATGAATTTTGAATAGATAATAAGGTGAAATGCATGCTCAATTATATTCAATAAGGAGAAAAACATGCAATTTCATTCATCCAATTCTTCGTTTTTTCAGTCTTAATTTAATGTAAAACCATGCAACTCGTTTGGAATAAGATGTTAATAAAATTGCCTATGTCGATTAATAAGGCAGTACAGCATGACATTGATTTTTCGTAAAAGTTAACTGCGATCGATGAAGATGAATGAAGTAAAAAGGGAAGACGGTGTGATTTCCACAACACCAAATAAGTTTGTGAAGCTTCTGATTTTTAATGCAATTTCACCTCAGGATTTGAAAAAAAAATCGTTATAAGTAAGATTGTCTATAGTTTTAAAATTTAAGGTGTTATGGCCGATATGACGATAACTGGTGTAATTACGTCGATAAAGTCAACTTGAATTATATCCCCTTCAATTTTATGGATATGTGATTCATATATCTTTAATTCTTTAATTGACTACATCCCATACAAAATAATGGGTATGATCCAATTCGTTCTTATCCTGCAACAGCCACATTCGTTTTTATGTTTAGTGAGAATTTTTTCAGGTGAAGGAAGGGAGGGTTGTTAATTTATGATTACTTTTTTCTTCGTTGAAATATTGGAAAAAATTATACGAAGAATTATTAACAAAATGATCTTAAAACATTTAAGGTTTTTGAGATACATATGAACAATAAAACAAGATTTCAAACGATTTATGGTTGTATTATTTTTTCAAAAATTTAAGGAAGCGACGGAAAGATATTACTTCTCTACAATTTTAAAATACATAGGCCCGAATTTTAAATCATACCTTAAAAATTAAGGCAACCTTAATGGTTTTAAGGAACCGTTTCGTGCTTTCTGATTGGTTGAAAATGCGATAAGGAACTTTTAAGGCTTCCTTAACTTTTAAGGTATGATTTAAAATTCGGGCCTTAGACTTCAAATATAAAATAATTAAACGATTAGGTATTTGAAAAAAACGATTTTGAGAATTTGAGAGGCATAGAAATGAGTATAATTTTGATTTATGATCACATTACGTTTTATTACAGCACTCAATCAGTTATATTGTTCAAAAAAATTTTGAAGGGTTTTACAAGTTGCTTTCAAACCTAAAATTGAGATTTGTCCTAATTTGGCTAGTAAGTAAACGTTTTATGATCATTTTCTATCCCTTAATTTTTTTTTTTTTGAAAAAAATGTACTCGACTTGACCAGAGAAGTATTCCAACCGGTAGTAAAATTTTGAGCCGAAACAAAAATAAAATAAAGTACATCATAAAAGATCCCCTTATCCAAAATTTCAGATGCTAAAGTTCATTTCTCGAATTTTGGAGAATTTTTAAAATTTTAAATTACCTTATCACCCTGCAAAATATGAAAATTTTATCTAATCAACGAAAAAAGCTGAAATTTGGTATATTCCTTATGTTTGACCTACCGAATTGATTAAAAGTGGTTTAGAGACGTTTCGACCCCTCCAGAAAATTTTAATTTTCTGAAATTCGTAATTTCAAGTTCAAATCCATATTTTTGGCAGAAAATTTAAAATTTTCCTGGTAGTTTAAATATACGTCGACAGCGTTTGCATCGAGGTAAAAAGGTAAAAGTAGCAGATACCCTATTGACTTTTCCCCAATGATTGAAATTTCCTAAATTTCCTGAAGTGTTCGAATGTCTCAAAATCATTTCCCAGGGTGTTTACAGATTTTTAAAATCCGAAATTCGCGACTTTTTCGCGATCTTTTCTCAACTTTTCCCCATGGTATCTACCTCTCAATTTAACCCCACCACACCCTCTCCCCCCAAAAAAAATTATCAACGAGATCAAATTTATAACAAAAAAAATTCAAAACTGAAGGAAATTATTTTAAATCAAAATCATAAAAAAATGAACGCGTTCTGTAACTTTTCAAAATTTCTGAAGTGACCAAAAATTGCTGAAAAAGTAACATTTAAAAAAAATGTCACTCCATTAGGTACACGAGGAATGCATGAAGGCGGCAGAATCAATTTATTCTCGTAATGTACAGTTCGAGATGGACCAGCGGAAAAAACAAAAAAAAACTAGGGTCATATGAAAAAACATAAAAAAAGACAATTTTTCACCAAAATTTTCTACAAGTGGATTATTCTTATACTAAAGAAGGTATAGTTACTGCTCAAGCGAATTTTTTTTTGTAGAATTTATTACAAAAGGAGGAAGAAAAACATTTTCTATAGTGATTTTTTCCCTTCTAAATTTTTAAAAAATCTCAGCGAAAATTCCAAAATTCTTCGATTTTTCTATATTTTTTTGAGAATAGACAAAATATCCCCCTTTCCAAAAAAAATCTAAAATTTTCTGAAGAATCCTATCGTGATCGCTACTAAATCTCCCACAAGAACAAATTTTTTCCGCTTCAAATATTCAATTATTGTCTAGAATAGAAGGGACGAAGTTTTATCAAATTTGAAAATGACGTAAGTATGTAAATTTATGAGCCCGAGCGAAGCGAGGGCAAAAATTTAAGAAAAAAATTGTTCAGAAATTTGAAACTTCTTTAATTTTTTTGTTTTGTAGAAAGCGAAAAAAATCAAGTAATTTGGGGAAAATTCACGACTTTTGATGAGTTTTGGATAATTTTGCGACTTTTTCGCTACTTTAGCGACCAAAATCTGAATTCGCGACTTTTGCGTCCGGTAGACACCCTGTTTCCAATCGACTCGGGAGGTTAGAAATACGGTATATATCCAATTTCAACTTTTTTCGCTGATTTGATTAAATTTTTACGTTTCACAGGGCGATGAGATATTATTTTGAAATTTCAAATATTTTATTCCTTCATGATGTACTTTCGATTCATTTTTGTTTTGGCTCAAAATTTTACTTCGAGTTGGGATACCTCTCTTGAGAGTAAAATAAAAGCAATAATCATTTGCTTTTCCTTGTCATGTAATTTGTCAAGGTAAAAAAGTATTATTTTAAAACGACCTTTATTCTCGAAATCGAACACGAGCCCACCCCATGAGTAATTTTTGCTACGCCACTAAAGGCTTATCAATTTTCGTTTCGCATCCATTTTCTGTGAATATAGCAAAAGAATTTCAAAGAAAAAAAATGCACAAAAAACTGTCAACAATTCTCAATTTAATACGAAAACGTAGGTAATCAATTCGTTCAAAAGTTAAACGTATTTTCGAAACATTGCAACAATTAACATTCGATTGTTATTCAATCACTAACCCAAATAATCAGAAAAAATTTAATGCGTATTTCGTAATTTTCACTGTTTTAGCGAGCTCATGTCTTGCATTTTTGCCCTCTTACCACACACGATTTTCGTTCATGTAACTTCGAGTCGTTTTCAAATAAATTTTCCATTCATCTTATCAAATTTTGAAAAATTGAATAAAATTTAAATTAAGATTGATAACATGACAATTCATCTTATCAAATTTTGAAAGTGGATACTTTTCAATATTTCTGTTCGGAATAGGAGGAAAGATGGGGTGAGTAGCAACAGGAGCTTTTTAGAATACTACAATAAAATTCTACACCTCAAACTCACAAATTTTCATTCAACTTAGATTCAAAATATTTCCAAAGTCAATCTTAACCTTGATATTTTCAAATCTGGAGATAAACATTCCGAAATACATGCAACTGGAAAATTACCCGATTTCGATAACGGCTCGATCTCGTTTTGTATTATGCAAATCGTCGAGTACGACAATAAAAACAACAGAGTTAGCTTCAATCCGATTAAATGATTTTCGGCACATCGGTTTGTCGTATTAATTACGCCACGTCGGTCCAAATTACCGTTCAATTAATTTGCGATGATTAATATTCGCCAGATACTCGAGTTACTGGTATTTCGTGAAAAACAAAAAGGTTTCGCAGACGTTTGATTATATAATAATCGTACAAAACCGAATGAATTTTAAACCAAAATTATCACACGCTGGAGTTAAGCGAACCAAGGTGGGCATGTGCGCGATATTGTCCAACTCAATGGTGGTGTTTTTGTCAACATGATTTCAAATCAGGTAAGTTTCAGAATTCTTTATATCGTACAATGTTCGTAGTTGTATTTTATTATTTTCCCAGACACGTAGGTATCTAATCCAGATAAAAGATTACCTATCTCTTCATGTTCTGATATCTTAACCTAATATTTATGTACGCCGCATATCTAGTAAGAAATTTACACGTATGAGATACATATGATCTCCTGGGGCTATAGTCGACTTGAGTACCTATAGAACGCCCTCGCTACCACATTGTTTTCGTGCCACCTTTCGAGATACAAACGCGTAATTCTCATCCAGTTTAGGAGACTTGTTCAGTTGAACATCCAAATCGAACTGCAGTACGAAATCGTACACAATTAAATTGAAATCGATAAGACAGATCTAGCTAATTATAATTATAAAATAAGACAAAAAGAAACATTCCGTTGGAATGAAGTTATTACAAAATATTATCCTCTGTTTTATGTACTTACAATGAAATCATTCTCGAGTGAGCCATTTTTAATGCCATTTTTTTCGTTTTTTATGGTACTCAACTCCGTCAGAATGTGAGGTCTCAATTAGGAAAAAATTCTCGCAGGGAATTTACCCATTTTGGTGACGAAATTGACATTCGATCTGTTTCTTTTCCTGGTCGTTTACAAATAATCTATCGAGCCAAATTCTACTCGCATTTTCAAACTAATTAATCAGAGATTATGTCGAACAGGTTTTACCAATTCAGTTAGCATGGCTATTGGTGGCGATGCCGATGGTATTTAAGGTTTCAGCAAACGCCTATATACAACACGACGACGGCTACTACGATCAAGAAAACAACTACCACAGTTCCGATGAAAACATTATCGAAGATGATCATCACAAACCAGCCGCCTACAGTTACCAATATCAAGTACATAGTCCGCAAACCGGCGACTATAAAACGCAGCACGAGGAACGAATCGGCGATACAGTTCGAGGTAGTTACAGTCTAATTGAACCAGATGGTACAAGGAGAATCGTCGAGTACACCGCCGATCCGCAGCACGGATTTAAGGCCGTGGTCAAAAGAGAACCACTGACTGGGCATTTGCAGCAACATTCTCCACCGATAGAAGTCATCCAACCGAAGCCTATCACAAAACCGCCGCCGATTCCTCGACCAACGCCGATCAAACCGTCGTACCCGGTACGAAATAAATATCCTCCTAAATTATTTCACACTGTTCCTCAACCGGTCTATTATTATACCACAGCAGCTCCGAAGCCCAAAAATGTGCCGAATAAGTATTCTCTGTTCCGTTTTCACGGATGGCCATTTATGCACTAAGTCAATCGAATAGTTGGTAGGTTTTTTTGTCGTTTGAGAATACGAAGCAATTTTCTCAAAATGCTAAAATAAGTGTTCACATCATTTTCATAAGTAATTATTTTCACGAATGTCGAAGCACGCTGCATCATTCATTTTCTTTCATTATTTGTACTAAGTTTAAGAAGTATTATTATTTGTTATAATATTTTCACCACAGGATCGAATTTTGAATAAAACGATTTTTTTTGAAAATGTTGGTTCATTTGCTCATTAATTTATTATGAGCATATACAGGGTGACCGAAAAGTAGTTCCCAAAAAAAATGCTTAACAAAAATTCCCTAATTAACTTATCCAAAAAATTTCAACTCTGGCAGCATCCTTGGTTCATTACTATTCGAACACAGATGACCAAAAAAATTTACCCTATCAATAATAATTTTTTACCGAAATTTTAAATTTTTTTGGGGAAGTAATTTTCAGTCACCCTGTACAAATATCTGAATCAATTTTTGATTCATTGTACGGTGAATTAGCTCCAGTTGAGAGATCGACCAAATGATGAGAAATTATTTTGGCCAAAATTTAAATCCTCGTTTAATTAATACGGAATGGGCAAAGCGATGGAGGGGGGGTATTGAGAGGTCAATTAAATCCTCAATTTCATCTTTTCGCCAAATTTAATTTTTTTCAAAATGTATGTGTAGGTAGCTAGGTACCTATTTTAAGTGGTTTGAGAAACTCACAAAATTCACTAGATGTTTCTCAGATGAACATTTTTTTGCTGAGCTATGACATTTCAAAAATTTTAAACGGTAATTTTCTTGTAGAAAAGGAAAGCAGATTCTAAACTTTCTTTCGAATTAGGTTAGAGAAGATTCAATACATTTTGGAGCATTCGAAAAATTTTGGGATTTTCCAGCACAGGAAAAAGACCCTAAAAAATGGTCCATATGAACTTTAGCGTTTATAATCGCGAATTACCCTTATTGCTGACCTATTTGATCGATTAAAGCACAATTTTCCGAAATTCATAACTTCGAATTAAGATCCATAGATATTTTTTAATGTTTTCCAGGAAAATTTTCTGCCAAAAAATATGGAATATGGATGTTAACTCGAAGTTACGAATTCGAAAAATTGTGTTTTAATCGATCAAATAGCTTGTCACTATGGGTAATCTGTGTATTTTTGGTGCTGCAATCTCCAAAACGTCTTGAAACCGCTTTCAATTAATTCGGGAGGTCAAAAATACGGTATATATACCAGATTTCAGAATTTTTAGTTGATTTGATCAAATTTTCATATTTTACAGGGCGATGACGTAATTTTGAAATTTCGAAAATTCGACAAAATTCGAGAAATTAAATTTAGCACCTGAAATTTTGGATACGAGGTTCTTTTATGATATAGTTTCAATTTATTTTTGTTGGCTCAAAATTTTACTGCCAGTTGGAATACCTCTCTTGTAAGAAGTAATAGAAAATTCATAACATATGAAATCATAAAACTCAATAAAATCTTACGAATTTTAAAGTGAAACTACCAAGAAAATATCATGAAAGAAATTTAATTCTAATAACTGCTTTTTATGACATTTGAAACAAATTTTAGAGAAATTTCTCAGCAATTTTCACAAAATTTAATTTAATTTTCCAGAATTTTCAAAATTGTTTACATAATTCTCAACAATTTCTACGATATTTGAACTTTTCAGAGATTTTTTATACTCTGACAATATTTCAAAAAATTTTCAATAATTTTATATCATTGAAAAATTATTTTTTGGCTTTTACGAACATTTTTCAAGTAAAAATCACTACTTCTTCACAACCATTATGTTCTCCTACAATTTTTCCCCCCTCCCCCATTTTTGGTTCAAACCCTCTTGACCGAATCATTATTTGTTTTAATTTAAACTTTTAAAAAATACTACATTCATGCCCCCTCCTCCTTCCCAAAAAAATCCATCATTTCACTTATTGATGCTCGCACAGAAAAATAAACCCAATTGATAGAGTTTACCTTTTTACTTTTTAACAAATTGAATATTATTAAAATTCAGTGGCGTAGCCAGGAAGTTCTCATAGGGCAGGGGGCAAACGTTCAAAATTTTAAAAGAAATTTTCAGTTCACCCCCCCCCCCCTATCATTTTTATAAATATTAAGGAGTCGCACAAGCGTTATAAATTTCTTAAGCGATTTTCATACAATATTTAGGAAAAAGACTTTGATGAAAATGTAATTTTGGAACAAACAACTTCCATACTAATTATCTTGACCTTAAAAACCCAAAATAGTACCTTACAAATTCAAACAGTACTATCGGAAGCTTTTTTGGGAGCATGTAAAGTGGGTATGAAAACTTGGAATACGAGAAGGGAGACTTTTTTCCTGTAGTCACCCCAAATAGTTTATAAAATCGTGATTTCGTTCATGCCCGAGCGAAGCTTTGAGAAAATTTGACTTTTAATTTTCACGTAAATTCTTGACCTCATGGGGGGGGGGGGTGCCGGACTTCCTGGACCCTGCCTTGGCTACGTCACTGTTAAAATCATATTCTTAGGTTCCGCAATTTTTCGAAAATGATTTCTCTTGATTTTTCGCATTGCTTTTTTTTACATATTTTTCAGTCCTCTTTACGCAATATTCAAATGTTCTTGAAAGGAGAGGGAGAAGAGATGATACAATTATCTTGAGATAGATTTTTTTGAGGACAAAGATTTGAAAAATTTATAATTTTTACAAATAAAATAATTCAATTTTCAATAGTTTGTTATTTGAAAACAAATTCATGAGAGTGAAAATTTCTGTATTTTTGTAAGCTGAAAATGTTGTTTTCCCTTTTTTAAGAAATTTTTTAAACATTTTAATCCTACAATAAAATTGCCTCCATTGAACTAAAAATTTGATCTATTTCGAAATCTTTTTCGCCAACAGGATCTAAAATAACCTTTATGAACTACTCCCCTATCCCAACATTTCCAAATGAATACAAAGTTGAACCTCGTCAAATATTCTGGTGGGAAGCTCCCCATTTTTAAACTGGATTAGGAAGTGAAAAGATGCAATGAAAAAAATATATAGGTAATGCTTCACAATTTGTTGCTTTTTCGGCAAATTTTACACTTTTACAAAGACTTTTCATTTTCTCTCAATTATTAGTCGAATTTTCTTCGATTTTGAGAATCTATATACTTAGGACACTAACGATCGTTGGTCCAAATTTATTTAAAGCAAATGATAAAATATTTGTACGTACTATTCCAATCAATGGGAAATAAACCGCCTGGTGTTTTGAAAACGAACTAAATATTTGACGTCATATGATTTTAAAATCTTACCTGAAACAAAAAAACAAAAACACAAATTAATAAATCACCAAAAAAGAACAATACAAAGTCACATTCGATATAAAGGTCACACCATGAAAAAAAATCCTCATACATTTTAAAATTCTAATTAACGATCGACTTTTTAAAAAAATAAACAAAAAATGACTTCTAAATTAATTACATCACATCGTATTATGCTTAGGTACACAACACACAATTCAACACGACATTATAAGCCCTTAATTAAGGCTTTTCAAAATCACCAAAGTGAAAAACGCAGCTACCTAATTTCAAATATGAAAGTAAACCAACCCTATCTATCCACCAAAGCTACACGTGCTTTGATTACCAATAATTCTTTCTGCACGAATATGCCTTCATATCGCTAATACATCGATTAACAAAAATATCAACTCTTGGTTAACCAAACGCCCACAGCAATTAAATAGAAAAAAATCCAATTCTTAATGTTGTCAATAGCTTTGACACTTTTCTACATCTGCAACATTGGTTATTATTGCAAAATCCATGCAGCTGAAAATGAATAACAAAAGTCTTAACGATCGGACACAGGTTACTTAATTTTTAAATCATAAATGTTATTACAACATCACACGTATGTGTAGATACTGGGTACGTCGTTCGATAAACGTAACAGGTCACTAGGTAAGTTCAAAAAATTCAAGGGGAAAATGTCATTAACTTTGAAATGAAAAAACAATCATTAACGATGATCATCCGTATACAGAATGTGTATTTGAATACCTCGTCCGCTGGTGCGGTTGCGATTCAATATACTTATGTCATTTTAATACACTATTAGTTTTTTTTATGGATGGTAGAAGAAAAAATAGGACGTATCGTCAAAGATTAACATTGAAGAGTTACTCGTGGTCACATTGGAACAACTTCCAAGTCTTCGTTAATATATTTTTTAATTGACGTAAAAAATCCGTAATCTTCGTAGTGTAAGCAGGTAATGTGAAATTCCTGCAGATATCATCACGCATTAAAAATTAAGCATGCGAGACCAATAAACAACGTATTATTACGATTCAACACAATGTTGAAAAATTCGTATTTCATGAAGATATCGAGCACCTATGGGTCGACTTTTTAAGATTTTAATAATTACTGATGCATTCGAGTATTTCACATTATGAGGAAGCGAGGAAATGGAAATTCTGAAAAAATCCCCGGTACTGTTTTCCTGTAAAAAAAATCCAAAAGAGAGATCAGGAGGATAGAACTCGACTACAAAATTTAGAAATTTTGTTGATATGGGAAGGCGGGGCAGGATGCACCAGGGGACAAGATGCAAATTGGCTTATTGTCGTCAGTGATGTGATTGAAAATTTTTTTCTGGATAATTGGTGGATGGGTAATGGGTATCCATTGGATACAAAATAGAAAAAAATTACAGATCTGACGGATTGCTTGTCTATGAGTTATTATCAATAATGTGATGTTACGTGATTTTCGTAAAATTCTTGAAATTCTTGAAATTTGATTTTTGTGAAATATCATGTTTTCAAGTTTTGAAAAAATAATTCAGGTAATTTTTTTTGTAATCTACATTCAATTGCCTATCGAATGATGTATTTCGTTGGCACTTTCTCCTATATTTTCTTCCCAGTACATTGCGTTAAAGAAAAATACTGCCAGTGGGGCAAGATGCAAATTGAAAATGGAGCAGGATGCAAACATTGTTTTTAAATACGAATTTTTCGAAAAAGTCACATATGGTGCTAGAGAAGGTCTGATTGATATTTTTGTGATTTTTTTCAGGATATCACATTTTTGCTTTAATTTTTAGATAGAATATCAAAAATATCAAACGTTTGCCTAAAAAATCAGAAAATCAACTAAGGCAGCATAAATTATGAATACAAAGGTTTAGAACTCCTCTTTTCAAAAATTACGCTTCTATTTGAATCTGTAGTATCCACCTCGAATGTACTGGAGTAAATTTTACAAAAAAATTCGCGATTTTTCATCATGTCTTCACTGTTTGCATCTTGCCCCATGGCATTTTGCATCCTGCCCCATATGGGTGGGACAGGACGCAAAAAAAGTGAAAATTAAAAAAAAAATTTGTATGGTTGAGGTATGCACCAAACTGGAATTTTTTCAGCGAAATAAAAGGTAAATGTTTAACTTTAATTTGTTGCAAGAATCAGTCAATTTGACCAATTTGAATAGATTTGGCAGAACATTTGACCTAGGTTGGTGCATCCTGCCCCACCTTCCCTTATTCAAAAACATATTTTTAGAAAAATTTGAGTTCACCTCCCCCTCCCCCCAACAACTTGAACATAAAAATTTTTTTAAATTATGGTTCACTCATTTTTGAATTTGGGGTCAAAATTATTGCACAAATGGAATTTCCATAAAAATTGCAAAAATCTTTCTAGATTTTGAAATCATTTTTCATTTCCTATTCAAAGGATTTTTTTCAAATTCTCTGAATATTTTCAAACGATTTTTTTTCGGCGCCAATTTCCAAAAAATAAATTTGGCTTCCTGCTCTTCAGGGTGTAAGTTTAGCTTCCAAAAATAAGAGAAAATAAGTAATGCCGAAATATGCAAAAATGAATGCTTGTAGATTTCAGATAAATTGACGATCTCGTTATTTCAATAAACAATAATGTAGTTCTATAGGTAAAAAAAAGTTGAAAACTATAATAATTGGCTAAATTCTGTTTTCAAGCAGCAAATTTTCGAAATAAATTGAATTTCAAATATCTATAATTTCATTTTTGTTAAAACAAAACATTAAGTAAAAAATTTCTGGTCAAAAAAACCTGAATTACTTTAAGAATAAAGTGATTTGAAATTGATAAATTGAACGATATCGACCAATACAAACTTGAGAAATTATTGACCATCATGGATGTTTTCTCATATGACTTACAATTTTGCAAAATTTCCAAAAGAGATTTATCCGACATGGAGAGATGAAAATTTTCAAAATTTCGACCAAGGGATCTTCGAACTATTTTGTAAGTCACGACGAAGTCCTTTTTTCGAAATAAGGTTTGGTAAGTGAGAAATATCGAAGTGAAATTTGCCAAATGACTAACTCAGGATCAATATAAATTAATGTATGTAGAAAAAACAATTTTGAAAAAGGGCTTCGTCGTGACCTATAGTTACATCCTTTTTCAATAACATAATAGAAATATAAAATCAATCGGTTCAGTTGTCTTCATATACCTAATCTCTTTCAAATATTGATTGTTTTGTATTTCCTATTTCAGAAAAACCACCACCGACCTAGGAAAAAAATTGTGCCAGAAAAACATTTTCATGATATCTCTTTAAAAAATATCAATTTCAGGCACTGTCTAAACCTGAATCATTCAAATTTTGGTAAAATTCTGTCTTTCTAAATCTGTGAAATAAATTTTACAAAAAATTAGTGATTTTCCATATATTTTTAGTAAATTTACTATTTTTCCATAAAAATTGGCAATTTTTGACTGAAAAATCGTAGATTTTTAGTAAAATTTAATTCACCGATTCAAAAATGCAGAATTTTACCAAATTTGACTGATTCAAACTTGAAGACCATGAAAATATTCCAAATTCAAACAAAAACAGAAAATATCGAAAAAACCACTCGACACCCTAAAAAAGGTCAATTTATTCCATTTGATCTACTTCTGACGCAAATCGATCACAATTTTATTCTTATATCATCGATAGGATACGTATGTGCAAATAATTCAAACCTTCCCAGAGGGCATTCACGGTCAAGCTCGTCTCTATGCACTGCAAGGCATTATGATCTGTCATCGGATCGGTAGATACTACAATTGCGAACCCCGCCATCGCATTTGCCGGTGTTAAAGCCCTCGTAATATTAATTCGCGTCAGTGAAAGGCCTCCCTTTCCCCACTGTAAGGTACACATTGCGCAACTTTGGTATCTTCTAAAGCGTTCCCAATCAGTAGGTACTCAGTATAAAAAGTATGACCGACAATTATCTCACTCATATCAATCTCTGTATCAGGGTGGTTAAGCAGTGTGTTATTAAAGTTCCTATATACCTACACCAATTTATTAAATAGAAAATATGTATCAGGTAAGCCAAGTTGCATTCGTTATTAACTTACGTGAACGTATTTTAAGTCGCTTATTCGTCGAAAGTATCTGTACAAATGTTTTAAGCTCATATTCATTTCGCGATTGGTTCAACGTAGTGAATTAGTAACTAATCGTAATTTTTCAGTAGTGTGTGGATTGTGGTTCGTAGTGTACACCTTTGCAGGTTTGAAACGCTGTATAGATGATTTTTTAAACGTAATTTTCCATTTATTTCATTTTTTTGATCAATTTATGGTAGATTTTGATATTTTTTTTCATAAAGTTGACCTATTCGACTCACATTTGCCTATTCAAATCATATTTCGTTGGAAATTTTTCGCTCACTGCTTTGATTCATCTATTAGTATTACAGAAACACTTTTTAGCAAAATTTATATCATTGAGTCTAAAAAACTATCGACTAAAATAGAAAATTTGCAAAAAAAAACCAAGAGAAAAAATTTCAATTTTATCAGGTCAAAGGTACTCTCTCATTCTGAATCAGTGAAAAATCACTGATAAACAGTCAGAATTGCAGCACAGGAAAAATCAGTGAAATTCACTGATTTTCAGTGATTTTTCGCTGAATATTCAAAGAATTTCACAGATTTTTCAGTGAATTTCATAAATATCACTGAGTTTTCAGTGAATTTTCGCTGATTTTCAGTGATTTTCTTTCACTGATTTGTTTTCAGTGAAAAAATTTTCACTGATTTTCTCCTGTGCTGCAATTCTGACTGTTTCTCAGTGATTTTCGGTAATTTTCACTGATTTATAATTGAGAGAGTAGGTCCTAGCGTTTTAGATTTTGAAGCTAGATCTGTGGATAATTTGCTAAATCTAGGATTTAAGTTTGCGTTTTGAATTCACTGACTAATTTTTAGGGATTTTTGATCTCAGAATCGAAAATACAATCAAATTTTGCCCTTTGTTCTTCGATATCTACTTCATATTTCATTTTATCATAATTATATACATATTAACATAAGTGGTTTGAAGTTCAAATTTTTTCAAAATATCGATAATTTCAATTCGAGTTCAAAATTTTACAAATCAAAATTGTATATTTTTCATACGTTTAGGAGCATAACAAGAAGAAATTGCAACAGTTTCAGAAATTTCACACTTCGAACTTCATTTTTACTTCTCTTTCAAAAATTTTACAGCTCAAGGAAATACGTTCCATTAATTTCTCCCCTTTTTGAAACGAGAAATTCAATTTTTCTAGATGATCGACAATTTAGGACCTACAAAAAAGTTGATTTAGGACTCTATGAAGTCCAATACCAATACAATTTTTAGTTCAGCACTTTTTCCAGCAAATTCAAGTTCAAAATATCATAAAAATTGTATGAATTCAAATTTTTTCCTTGAGAGGTCAATCAAGGAGGGAGAGGAAGGGGCAAAATTAATTAAGTTATCAAATTGATAACTTTACACAATTTTAAAACAGAAAACAAGGCCGAATGGAGTAGGTGAGGAGGGGACAGAGAGGACAGCTTGTCCCTATAATGGCGAAATCGCATTCGTATTCAAAAAAATCAACTTTGAGCAGAAAAATTTCCAAATGTGTTGACCTTTTTTGAGAAATTTTCATCCTCTTGAGTCGGAAAAGATGGGGAAAATCGGAAAGTTTCTATTTGAATCAAAAATTTCAATTTTTTACCTTCTCCTCATGACCCAACCCAATTCAACCCTAAAAGAAACACAACCCTAGCTTTCTCCAGTTACCTTAGATTACCTAATTCGCGAGAACTCCAAAAAATTCAATACTTTGCTTTAATTACGACCCAGCCGACTACTGGTTAATTTGGCACTTGTAATTCATGTAACTAATGCAACATTACTTTTCACATTGGATAATAATATCGTAATTAAAAAAATGCATTTAATTTTACGCTCAAATACAAAGACATGGCGTTTATTTGATGCTCGTGAAATATTACATCAGTATTTTTATGATTTTACTTTTAATAAACCAAACACGATAAAGACATAACTTTTCGTAGAGTTAACGAGAATGCTAAAAAAAATCCCATTCCGATATGAACTTATGGTTGAACTCGAAAACTCACCAGCTTGTGAAATTTATTAGCATTAATAGAATTACAAACATATCATCACATGTCGAGTTTTAATGTTTTTTCTTTTTTTTAAAGAGTAATATCTCACATACGAACGTATAAAATGTCTCATGAAATGCATTCTCGAGCTCGACTCATTCAAACTCGTACAGTGTATGGGTCGCTTTCAAAACATGAGCTTGAATTATGCACCTTGTTGCTCTCAAACGTATACAGGGTCTATAAATGAACCGGGCACCCTCAGCGCAAAAATTCCCATTCTTTTCTTTTCTTTTTTCCCATTTCGTTGCGTTGCATCACTGATATTATTGTTGTAATACGCAACGAAACGAAAACAAGATCAAAAAAGTGACGAAGTTTAATGTAAGGGATGAGTCATCTTATAAAATATGCAGGTAAAAGTGTGAAATACGCTTCACAGAGTTGAAATGCCCACACGATAACATTACATGAATCTTTTTTTTAACATCAGAATGCCGTAATCTCGAACGTAAAATTATCAATTCTTTGAAATTAAATTTTTTTATTAATTACAATTATTGACAAATAAGTGATGAATTTATCATTAAAAATTAAATTCATCAAAATTATGATTTTTGGTAATTTAAAAACTATACCCCAGACCCTTTTAACGGAAAAAAACATAAATCAGAAATATCGCTATTTTAGGTAGAGTATTTTGCGCTGAGGGTGCCCGGTTCATTTATAGACCCTGTAGTATCGTGAATACCTACACCGCAGAGTACAGATTCATAAATCAAACGTACCCAGAGGATGCTAGTCAAATCATGACAGTGTAATGTTGATAAAAACAACTACTTGAGCCGATATTAAACACATATTTGATCAAATCCGTCACGATTATCATCTCGTATTATGTCATCGACTCGTACTAGAAATTTTATTATAGAGCCTGCTATTTTTTCAAATTAATGTCACGAAGACAAAGGGTCGATATTGATTGAATTGAATTATGAAATTTTTTTAGGTTTGGGAACCATTAATTAAATCACATTTTTATTAATTTTTAGATCATTTTCTTCCATTTCTAGCAAAAAATAGGAAATTCGAGGGAAAGGGAAGGAGACAAGTGGATTACTAAAAATGTCTAATAATATCCATTTTCAAATTTCTCGTCGAATATGCAAAAACCTGAATGATTTTTTGCTCAAAATTTTACAAATGTCACGAAATTCTGCTCAGTTTTAATCAAAATATAATATTTCAATTACTTTTTTGATCTCCTTTTTTCATTTTTTTAAAAAATAGGACATCCAAGGAGGAGGAAAAGGGAATAGGTAAATTATTGAAAATACCAAATAATATCTACTTTTGAACCATTTATCAAATATTTAAAAAAAAAATGATTTTTCGCTAAAAATTTGTCAAATGTTACGAAATGTAGTCTCATTCTAATTGAAGCACATTTCAATTTCATTTTTAGGTCATTTTTTTCCATTTTTAAGAAAAAAGAGAACAATTATGAGGATGAAGAAAATAGATTATTAGAAATTTCAAATAATACCTACTTCAAACATTTTGAAAATTAATAGGTACCTACGAATGGAAGTCTCATTCTAATTGAAGCACATGTCAATTTTATTTTTTTTGGTAATTTTTTTCCATTTTTAAGAAAAGAGAGAACAATTATGAGGAGGAAGAAGGCAGATCATGAGAAATTTCAAATAGTACCTACTTCAATTTTTTTGACAATTGATGTTTAAAATTTTTTTTCATTTTCCCCCCACAATTTGACAAAAATTACGAAATTTTGACCAATTTTTTGTTGAAAAATTTAGCAAAGGCTACAAAACTCTACAAGATGTAATAAAAATTACAAAAATTTTATCAAATTTGGAAAATTCTACAAAATTTTGAAAAATTTAATCAAAATTGCAAAAATTTAGTCAAATTTTGTCTCAATTTCTGAACGGATAATGACCAGAGATGTCCCAGACCCCCTCTTACAGCAATTCTGGGTTCAATATTTACTAACGAAAACCCTCTCACCAAATCCATTTCTTCCTGAAACCCTCATCACACATTTTTCACCTCTCTAACCCTCCTCTTCTGTTACAGGTAATCCCACTCGTATTATGCGCCACCGTCGCATCGGCTGTCTACGCACCGGCCACATACGTAGCTCAAGCACCAGCCTACTTATCTCCAAAAATCGCCACAGTTCCGGCATACGCTCACAGCTACGCTGCACCGGCCGCATATCCGGCTCCGGCCATAAAATACGCTCCGGTAGCCTACGCTGCTCCTAAGGCCGTCGCTTACGACACCGACTACGATCCAAATCCTTCCTACAGCTACGCCTACGACATCCAAGACCATCTCACCGGTGACTCAAAAAGCCAACACGAAAGTCGACAAGGAGACGTAGTCCAAGGAAGCTACAGCCTGATCGAGCCCGATGGTTCGAAAAGAATCGTAGAATATACAGCCGATCCTCACAATGGTTTCAATGCCGTCGTACACAAAGAACCAGGCGCATATGCGGCTCCCAAAGCTTACGCTCCGGCTCCGGTCGTAAAATATGCCCCGGCTAAGTACGCCGTATCTCCGGCCAAATATGCTGCCCCAGTCTACGCCTATGCTCCGGCTCCGGCTGCGTATGCTCACTAATTTGCCAACTCTGTTCCATGTACCTGTGCTCTCATTGTTTTTTTTTTCCAAATCTCATCTTTCGTATAACTTACATTATTTTTTGTACTGATTTCTGTGCCTCTTTTTTTATTCATTTTTTCTCATTTTTTGTACGATATTCAATAAAAAAATGTATACCAATTTACGTAAGATTTTTTTCACTTCTCAACACTTGCTCGACTAATTGAGCCATTATATTCGCATCAATGCTGGAAAATTTTCTCAAACACGTGATTATTTTACCAAATCATACCGGGACGAGCAGTCGAACGAACACAAAAACCATTTCTTTGAAATTCCAATACCTTCGGGTTAAATAAGCTCATCGCGAATTAAAATAACAGCTCGTGGCTATGAAAATAAATGAACCTTTATACAATACCAGGCGTAATAATCATCTTACAATATTCGCGATTACCCTCAAGTCTCTATAGCGAGCCAGTCATCACGAATATAATTTATTACCACTAACAAAAGAGCTACTCAGCCGTACGTCAACGACGTCTATTTCAATTACGCCCGTATACATGCCCGAGCCAAAGCCAACGTACCTCTTTACTACGCTAATTATTCCAAAAGCTTCGGTACACAGAGATAGACAAGTCGTAGGCGCACCAGAGTCGAAAATCTTCCTACCTTCGCGCACACTTGCCAAGCTGTCTTCATTTGGAGCTTAATTACTTACACTAGACATAGTAACACATTAACACTATTAACCTGCGACAAATTTATCTTCGTAATGACCATACAGAGATGATTTTCTCATGGATCAAATGCATATGTATTATTTCGTTAATAATGCATAATAATTTTACTCGCGTCGAGTCCATACTGAGGAAGGCATATTCTTTTCTTTTAGCTCAATGGCTTGAAAACTTAGATATGTACGAAGAAATTGTGCATGTCGCATGTACCTAGGACGACTGTTTTGTAAAAAAATCAGGTCAAACATGTTAGTTCCATGTTTGGATACGTGCGATATTCACTTGCTCTCATGTACTAGCGACTCGTAATATTATGTAACAATGAAACAAAAGGCAACTCTGTATCCTTTCGGAGTAGAATAAATGAAAAAAAGTTCAAAAACTAGCCAATCTGGCCAATAAAAAAAGCTACTCACGGTCAGTATAGGTTAAGGTCGGTTGATAGAGATACAACACGTTCCAGCAAACATAATACAATATATCGAACAGTGCGAGTGAAAAAAAAGCATGCAGCATGTGCATAAGATTATGTTCTTTGTCCATAAATTGACATTGGTTTGGTATATTAAGAAAAAATAATACGCTGTGGTAAAATTTAATCGAGTAAAAATATTCTACTGAAACATAATCAAAATCGAACTAGATCATTTTAAATCGTTCATGAAAAATGGTAGAATCAGGAAAACAACAAATTTAAAAAAATTAAATTTTAAACGATCAAAAACAATTGTTGCAATTTTTTTTAGAAAAGCAAGATAACAAAAAATTTTTGATGTCTAAAATGATACCATTGAAACCTTAGGTATTATTAAAAACAGTTCGAACAGATTTAAAATCACACTTAAAAAAAAAAATTAGGCAGGCACTAAATTTTTTACAAATTTTTGTTACGTTTTTCTTTAAACAGGTGAATTTTTTCAGTTCAACAAAAAAATTAATATTCAATTCTTTCATTTCCGAAATTTTAAGCGGGAGCGGAGGAATGGAGGGGAGGGGGAGAAGCGAAAATACAAATTTCATTAAAAGGTGTCTATCAAAATTAAAAAACTGAGATTTTCAACTTTTTCTCAACATTTTGACAATTTTCATTCATACCTTCCGTGTCCTCCCCCCCCCCCCCATCACTATCATGAAAATTCAAAAAAATATGCTGCCTTTTTTCATAAATAATTTTTCACAAATTTTCAAATTTTTCTAGACCAATTTGTAAATTTTCCAAATACCCAAAATATATGTGCAAAATTATTAAAATACAAGGCACATTTGTTTTCAATTTTGCCTTTATTATGGATAAGGTCTGCAATTTTCTTTGAGGAATAATCCAATTTTTTGATTAGAAACTCTTAAAATTCCTTCTTCTAAGATTCCTTCCGTTTTTCACTCAAGTTAACACAAATTTTCCACTTTTTCATATTTTTTGTTTCTGTAATAAGTATCAACTTTTTGCGAATTTTTGAGTTTAATTCTCGATCTAGGCCTATTTAAAACATTCAATTTTTCTCTTAAATTTTTCTTTTCAAACTGGGAACAAATTATCATTTTAATTTTTAAAGTTAACCCCAGAGATTAGAAAATAGTTTAAACTTTTTTGATTTAATAATACACAATTCAATTTTTTTGTTCCTTGAAATATACTTACATTAAAAGATCAGAAAACGCGAGATTCATTAAAATTGTGAGAAGCACAGACGAAAACTTTTTTAGCAATAAAAATGGAATTTCAAAAAAAGAATGAACAACACAAGGTCTTAAATAAATTTTCGTACGAAAATGAAATCAAATTTTTTCAAAAGAATTCGTATTAAAATTTTTAGGTACCTAAAGTTGAAATAAATGTATTTCAATTTTTAAAAAAATAAGAAGAAATGTTTGATAGTACCTGATTTTTAGAAATGTTAGTAAACATTGATCATATATTGGATGGAAAAAATCTAAAAAGAAATATCTACACAGCTCTATAGGTTCCTCCATTAGGTATAAAAAGCAAATATACTTCATATTAAAAAGTTGTTTTAAGCATATAATCTGGTCATTAAATTAAGATCCAAAAGTACTCCAATTAAAGATTATACTCAAAAATGCATGTTATTGCCAAAAAATAATCAATGTAAAACGAATCATTCCACAATAAAATAAAAAACTCAAATTGAATCGAATAATAAAATATCATTTTGAATTCAAAAAAAGTTGAATGATTGGAAAATTATTTAGTAAAGCACGAAAACGCAATATGATTTATAATAAATAAAATTGACCTAATGTCAACTGAAACAGACAAAATATACATTATCTTTTAAAAAAATAATAAAACATGTACAAAGTACGTATTTTCTTTATAATTGAAGGATGTGAGCGAAAATGAAAATATTGATACGTCAAATCAAGATCCAAAAGTACTTCAATCAAAGATTATACACAAAAATTCATTTTTTGCCAAAAAATACTTATTTATTTTTTCTCACATTTGTTTTTGAACTTTCATTCATTTGAAGTGTACTTAGGTATACACAAATCATCTCTTCCGAATTGTAAATAGGAATTTTTCCAATCCCCTAAACATTATTCCTTACTAGTAAATTAGATTTAAAAATACAATACAAGACAGTTGAGAAAAAAAGTTCAACAAAGTCTTTCATTTCTTTTAAAAAATGTATTATACTTTCATACGACCGTCAAGGGGGAAAATGTTGACGTAAAACAAATACGAGTATTTTACCCTTTTCTCCAGAACAATAAAACAATGATATTTTGATGCTTAAAAATTACAAAAATTTAATTATTTCCAGTTTTAAAATGAATTAAATAAATAATAAGTACAAATCTCATCCAAAAATTGAAAAGTTGAAAATTTTCATTTTCAACATTTCATTTTGAAAAATCAAAAAAAAAAAAAGATTCGTAAAAATATTCAACCATCATTGAGACAAAATTATTTTAGTAAAGTATTTTTTTCATTATCAACTGGACAAAAATAAATGAAACTTTATTTCTTTCATTCCCACTAACTGCATGACTGCATAAAACTAGCACTGATATTTTTCCTGCGTGTGTATAGTTATACTATATTTCTTACAAATGTGAAATATGTTGCATAAAACCCAATATAAAGGCTAATTTGATTTGACATCCATATAATACTCGCAGCTCAATTTCTACTTTTTTAATCAGGTGTCAAATACAGAGCTGGCAGGAAGGGGGAGGGGGTGCGGTTTGGAACTCTGCAATGCTGGAGAAAAGCAAATATAATAATTGTTCATATGAATTTTAGCATCTATAATTGCGGATTACCTATACTGGTAAGTAACCTAATTTTTCTCCAGTGCTGGAAAGTTCCAAAAATTTCTAGAAGTTTTGAAACATTTCGAAAACGCTACCAATCGATTCGGGAGGTCAAAAATAAGGTATCTACAGGCATTAAACACAGATTTTGGGGGGGAAAATGGTGACTTTAGTGACTTTTTATGAGACATAAGTGACCAATTTTTCAATTTTTTCCTCACAAATAAATGCACCTCTCCCCATCCCCTATTTTTTTTTCACAACTCAAACTGTAGATTTCTCTCTGCGATAGTGCTGAAAAAACTTTTTTTTCTGAAAATTTTTTTTATTGATAAATCTTTACTTGAAACTACGAATTAAAGAAATCAATCAACAAGGCTGGTGAACTAATAATAAGTAGGTAAAAAAAGATTTGGTAGGAATTTTTTTATTTAGAAATATCAGTATTTTTTTAATTTTATGCAAGAGCGGTAGGCCGTTTGAACGTAAAAAGTGACTTCAGAATGAAAAAAGTGACCAATAATGACCTTTTGGCAAAAAAAGTGATTTTAAGTGATCAGCCTTGGAAATAGGGGACAAGTCACTAAAAAAGGTGACTGTTTAATAGCTGGGTATCTACCAAATATCAGCTTTTTTCGCTGATTTGATTAAATTCTCATCTTTTGCAGGACGATGAGGTAATTTTGAAATTTCAAAAATTCGCCAAAATTCAAGAAATGAACTTTAGTACCTGAAATTTTAAATATGGAGTTATTTTACGTTTTACTTTCAATTTATTTTTGTTTCGGCTCAAAATTTTACTGCCAGTTGGAATATCTTCCTTGTAAGGTTTTCCAACAAGGAACCCTATTTTCTTAGTTACTTTTCTCCCTTAAAATTCTCTTAATCGTACTAACGTCTCCAATCACACTCTTCAAACAAACACACATCCACCATAATTTCACATCCACGCCCAAAACTTATACAATACTGCAACCTCATAAAAAATAATTTTATCGCCATTTCAACGAAATTCAAAAACACATTCGAGCTTACTTCCTCGACAACGACGCCGATATCGAATTTGAATAAAAAATTATCAATAGTTTAATCGTAGCAATGAAATTACCTGTCTTTCCAAGCACGCCGAGGGCCAATTAGATAATTTTTCTGTACTTTCCATTTCTTCCGCAATAAAATTCGATGATTGCGATATTGATTCAGCACGTTGGCAAATCTAATACCATCTTCTTCTTTTCGAGTCAGATATGGTTTATAAATTACATCCTAGAAAAGAATCAGAAAAATACGAGTAAATTAGCAATGTACCTTCGTATTTTTTCAATTTCTAGTACTACACAGAAGTTCGAACTGAACATTACACCAAGTGAATTGAATTAGAGAGAAACTAATTTCAAACATATCACATACCTCAAATCGTTCTTTGCTTTCTGAGACCATTTTATTTTTCTTATGCGAATTGATTTTATACGCTTCGTAGCATTCTGCCCAAAACACATTCATCACTTCGGTCAAATCGGTCGATAGTGAATTTCTATATTTGTCATAATGCATTTTGACCTGAAATCAAATTAGAAATTATTAATTTGGAAATTATTTCGTCATAATGAAAGTATATTACAAATATGCCTATTTTAAATATCATAGGTGAATATCCATTGACGAACACCCTCGCCCTGTCTCGCTGACCTCGTTACCTTCTCAAATCAACCATATTCAAGCCGTAGTGATCTTTTGAAAGATATTCCCTTGAAAATAGCCGAGTAAATTGCTAAATTAACAATACTAATTGATCGCTAAATCGTCGCTTCTTCCCACAGAACCCATTCTTAATACTTGGTCTCGGTGCAATTACGCAAACAAATTAGGAAACCTTTGCACATAGAAAATGACACCGACCAGGTCGCAATAAAGAAGTGAAATTGAACACACCGAGGTGTCATTAGGTGCTTGAGTAAATACCTTCAAATTAATAGAGAAAAAGAAGCTCGGGCTATGTTTAATTACTTCACTTCTCGAATCATCACCGAATCAATGTTTATTAATGATACAAAATACCGAGCTCGACTTCACCTTCGACTTTATTTCGTAATTCGCCATTATTTCCTATTTCCAACGTCAGGAGGTGGTGACTTATGAGGACCTACTTAGTACGGTAGTTACAGCCGCTTCCAAAATTACCATTTTCGGTCGAATTAAGAACAACGCACCGCGGAATCGGTGAGTTTTACGCAGCAAAATTCGGATCTCATTTACGTAAATTATTTCCGACGTTGAAAACATCGAAAACCGGAAGCCGAAGATGAGTGAATTGTAAGTATCATGTAATGGCATTTAGTCTTAGTCTCGGGTATGGGTGAAATTCATAATCATTGTTGTTGGATAAGAGTTCATCATCAAGTATTAGGATGAGCCATTTGCGACGCGAGATGCCTACGATGAGTATTCTATTAGCATTATTTTTCGCCTTATGGAAATCACTCTCGATGAGAAGACGAGATGGCAGGTACTTTAGAGTAGAAATGGACGCGAATGTTTGAGGAAACGTTTTTAATATATCCGAATTAAAAAACACACAACGCGAGCCATAGAAGGTACTCGAATATTTATTTGTTCTGTTAATTACGCTGATAATTCTTATTAGTTTTTAGACAGAGGTGTACCTACGTTGGACGACGGTGACTAAAAATTAAACGCGGTGTTATGTAATAGATTACCTACTATTGAAATTATACTTTTACGCATTAAGATAGTTTATTAGTTTCTCTTCAAAGCCACGCCGATAAATCATCGGCTTGAATAAAACGCGGAAAATCCACTACCATCGTTATTAAGTTAACAAACGAAAACGTACAAAAGGAACTGAAATTTTTTCATTGTTAAATGATTAACAACTAGCCTACGTAAGCATATTGCATTACCAGCAGAGTAATAAAGAATACCGTCGATATTTAAAAAAATAAATCGACTATTAAATCATTCGCAGGTTGTAATTGTAAATCTTGTATAAAAAATAATCATTTTCAAGTATCTACAATATGAGCCAATTATTCCATTGCAAGATAAATTTCGATCCGAAAATATATTGGGTGCTATTTCAACATTGATAAATTTAATCTCGAATTGATTCAGAACACACAGAATGCAACCGAAAAAATAAATAAAAATGTTGCTCAATACTTTCTCTATACATGCATCCAATTTTTTTCACCACCTGCGAGGAAAACACACTGCCTCGATCAATCACTGATTAGATAACTCAATGGATGAATAAAACAGGCCTGGTATTTCCTCATCAACAACGTTTAAAGCTTTCAAAGGAAATTCCTGTCGTATGCAATTAATTAAAGGAAACTGCATGCGAGTACTCTCGTATTCAGCACCATTTCCCGAATAAACTCTTGGTTTTTTCTTCGTTATTGAATAAGTATCAATGTAAGAAATAAACGATTGCGTAATTAAAATATCATTTTTTGAGATATTATGTACCTACCTACCTATTTGTATGCTTTGACTTTTATTGGTACTAAAATTTTTCCAATCAATAAAATGATAATTTTACGGTCTCACGTCAGTAAAACGTGCAAATCTGTCGATTACTAAAATAAAATTCTTTGATACGTAAACATAAACAATTTATATGTAGGTGTCTGATAAAAAATATATTGAAAGAAATGCCTGAATACTTCTTCTAATGTAGGTACAGCAAATAAAATTGACTAAAATATGGACAAATCGTAGAAAAAATAGGTATTTTAAATTTCACAACATATTTTTTGTCAGCAAAACCCAAAATCAGGAAATTAATTAGGTTCTTGAACTGAAAATTTGAACTTGATGAAAAGAAATGATCAAAAAATTGTCATTTTTTGCAACAATTAAGTGGAAAACAGGAAGACAAAAAACCAAGCTTAAAGAAATTTTCAAAGTTTAGTCTTCCCTTTTCGTAATTCAATTAATCCAACATCGGTTGGTCCCAGCTAAGACGAGATTTGGGACAAATCTATGAAGGAGGAAGAAAAAAATATGCAGACCAACAATAAAATTTCCTGATTTACACCAAACATTTTCTTGGGGGGGGGGGGGGGGGGGGGGGTGATAAAAAAATATACAATTAATAGACCTAAAATTAAAAGAACTTCCATTTAAATTTAAAAATTATTTTTATTTCAATATCTAAATATTTATTATTTCACTCTTCCCCCCCCCCCCCCCAACAAATAAATAAGATCTACAGGGTGTCTAACAAAATCTCAAGCCCCAAAAGAAAAACTTTAGAAAGACCTTGGAAGGACTTTCAGCATGACCTTTTCAAAATTAATATTGTACCCCCCCCCCCCCCCCCCCCATCAAAAAAAATCAAACTCATTTTAGGAGGATAAATTTTTTCGGTTTCAAAATATTTCATTGTTTAAGATGGAAGAGAAGAGTTTTTACCATGATTTCGAAAAAAAAGTAAATTCACTGAGCCTAAGCGAAGCGAAGGCGAAATTTTTTGAAAAAAAGGGCATCCAGAATTTAAAAATTTCTTTATTAGGTAAAATTTGAGCTTTTTTCTGTGTTTTGTTTAGACTTTCAAAAAAAACAATATCTATGGACCCGTTCCTGATTTCCTTCCAAATTTTTGAAAATTGCAATCGAGATCGTTACCTCCTTTGATAAGTGAGAAGGACAATTTTTTCACTTGAAAATATTAATTGCCTAGGCTGGGAAAGGAAGAAGTTTCATACCATTATTTTGAAAATAAAATTGTGTAAATTTACTGAGCCCGAGTGAATTTTTTTGGAGAAAAGAGCATTCAAAAGCTGAACTTTTTTCAGGCACCCATATCATCTTTCATCATCTCACACAAAGTTGCCACTAGCGACATTTCAAATATTAGTGATTTATTTTAGCTTTTGGCGGGTGAGTCTCAAAATTTGAAATGGGAAGGACTTTTTACTCAATATAAGGACTTCGGAAGGACCGGAAGGACCCTTCAGCCAATATAAGGACCGGAAGGACTTGTTAGACACCCTGATCCAACAAAAAATCATGAAGAATTGTCTTGAAAAAAAAATTCTAAAGCTTATTTTCTTGGGAAAAATTGCCAAAAAATTTAATAAGCTCAATTCGAGTAAAAATTAATTAAAATTCAAATACAAAATTTAAACGTGGGCAAGACGTAAGTAGATTTAATTAAATAAATGAAATACCTACATATTTGAAAAAAAATTACGATTGAAAATGTTCAAAAATCAAATCAATAGAATTCAACTTTTCAGAAAAAATTTAATATCAAAATAAAATAATTAAACGTAGGTGAACAAACAAAATTCATGGGCAAACAAAAAATTAGGTCTCAGAAAACTTTCGCAACAATTTCATTCAACTCGACACTAGATTTACCAGAAATTGGATTGAAAACAAAATTCTTGAAAAATAAAAAAGTTAGTAAAATTTTGAAAAAAAATCATAATAATTTAGTAAAAAATTGATTACATTTGTTTAAAGTGTAACTTGAGTGCGAAAAAAATGAAATTTAGGTACTATAGAAATGAAAAAAAAATTAGTCCAAATAAACTTAGCCTGACTCGACATTTACCTACTTCAGAAAAAATTGAAATAAAATTGAAATTCTCCAAAAAATGAAGTTCAATAAGAGTAATAATAAAGTTTTCACAAAATACAGATCACAATTATAAAAAAATCAAGCAGAAATTGAATTTTTCAAATTTGAATATGACCTAAAAATAAGAGAATGAAATAAAGTAAAATTTCGAGAAAATTTATTCAGGTAAAATTCAGGAGGAAAAGGACTAGAACCCCTCACCTCTGTTCAAAAAAATCTTCATGAAAATATGTAATATCGAAATTTTCTAATAAAACAAAAACTCTGAAGCAATTAATTAAAATTTAAATTCGAAGTAAAAAGTAGAATTCAGCAAAAAACATGTAGTCAAGAATTACGAGCTAGAAAAAATTGAATGTAACTTTTGACATCAAAAATTGAATCAATGACTAAAAATGAGATTTTGGAAAACATCGATATAAAGGTAGCAGGTAATTGAATTTTTGGGAAAAGTCTAGATAGGTAGGTAGGAAGCAAAAAATAAAATTCAACGAAAAAATAAAGTAGGTACATAAGTTTAAAAAATGTCTACTAAAAAAAATACAAAAACTGAGTTCCTGACATAACATTCAGAAAAAACTGGATGAAAGGAATTCTCAAAAAATGAAGCTACTTTAGAAATTTTTTAGTAAAAATAAACATTAAATTCATGAAATTTGAATTCGGCAAAAAATAGGGGAATAAAATTGATATACGTATCTATGAGTAAAATTTTAGTAAAATAATTATCCATTCTTTTTTAAATCGTTGGAACCACAATTTTCAACAACTCGAATCAAAAATCATCTCAAAACCACCATATTTTTTGAAAAAAAAAAGGCCAGAACATTTTTCTTCTGACTAGATAATTTCATCTTAGGACCAATATCAACGATGACGATGAAACTGCACCGATAAAAATTACAATAATTTGTACACAAAAGAAACCTTAACTCAAACAAACCCCGAGGAAACGTGATCAACTCGGCTTTTCACATCACTTCGACATTCGTGAAAAGATCAAACCATGAATTTTACACTCGCACTTTACACACGCCATCGCAAATGACTGGCGACTTTTCACGCAAATGTTTAATTATATACAAAACAAATGGGCGTTTATTCTGAAGCATTGCTACTTTTACAAAATACCTAACACCTTTCGAACATTCTAATAGAAACCACTCGATTAATAAGCTGGATAAGATACAACCAAAACGTTCAACACTCTTGCATCTACAAACGTACGGAAGATAAAATATTGCAAATTTTATTAATCATTCTAACGCAATCAGGTTATAAATTTCAAGATAGATAAATATGAGTATTTCGCAGTAAGTGCAATGCATTGAAATGAAACCGAACCATTTTCGAGAGGAAATTTTCATTGCGTAATGTACTTATTCGTGCCAAAAGTACGTACTTCTAGAATATCTACTGTACCAGTGCACCTATTAGGTCAATTATGAGGTATATATACCGAAACAATATATTTATGTTAATTTTTTTCTCAAATTTTCAACGCTTCCTAGTTGTTTGAGAAACGCGTGATTAAAATATATCTGGTAGATCTGCAAATTGAAATGCCCATTTTAAAAACAACCGTAGTCTTAATTTGAGAATTTTTTTTCTAATGTTTCTGGAATAAAATTTTACGAGAAAAACAATGGTAATATTTATTTTGAATTAAAAATTTTTTTTTTGTGTTTTAGATCAAAGGTTTTCGAAATTTTGGTTTGAAAAACATAGGCATCATAGCAAAATTTTTGAAGAAAAAAGTAACTTTCAGCAACTTTTTTTGAGCAAAAAGTGACCACAAAGTAACACAAAAGTAACCAAAAATTCAATTTTTTTGGGGGGCAATTTTTTTTACAGTTTTCTGGGGTGGGGGGATTTTTTGTAGTTTTTTGAAAACATTTCAAAGTTGAATGAATAATTTCATTTATTAAGGGTGTCCACTATATTTCAGAAATAATTTTTCCTGACTTTTTCAGGTTTTCCAGACCAACTTTTCGAATTTTTCCAGACCTTTTAAATATGATATTCGTAAACCTGTTGGGGGGGGGGGTATTGTTCACGTGATGTATTTACCTACTTACATCCTGAAATTTTGCATACAAATGATATAAAATGCATAGCGTCAAACGATTTTTTTTCTCCAAAATCCCCAGATACTTTTTACGAGATCTTTAGATGCTCCTCTTCGGGCCTAAAAAAAGATTTAAATTCAATTCTGAAAACTTTTGAACCCACCCAACGCAAAATCACGTTTCAAAAAATGAAACAAATTACGCCAGGGTGTCTACCAAAACAGGCGAATGAAAATTCCAAAAAATTTTCACATTTAATCCCCTCCCCAATGAAAAACACATGCCTCAAATTTATAAATTCACGCAATCCTCTCCAAATTTTTAGTTTGTACTAATAAATAAAAAAGTCAATGAGGAGATAAAATATAAAAATCAGTTTATGGAAACATATTAGAAACGTGTTGAGCCCGAGCGAAGCGAGGGTGAAAATTTATAATAAAATAAGCAAAGAAACACTTTTCTAAATGATTTATCCTATTTTGGATTGTCAAAAAATTCCAGAGAAGATTCCAAAATTTCCCGACTTTTCCAGACCATCAAAATTCCCTGACTTTTCCCGGTTTTCCAGGTTGTCCAGAGAATGGACACCCTGTTTATTAAATTCCTTCGTCGAAACCCCAAACAAACTAGCAAAATTCAATTTTTTTTACTTAAAGAATTTTGAAAAATAGCAATTTCTACGTGAAAATTTGAATTTTTGCCTGGAAATGCGAAGAAAAAGTGACTTTTAAGAGGAAAAAAGTAACCAAAGTGACCAAAAGCGACTGAAGTCATGAAAAGTGACAAACACCCTAAAAAAGTAACCCGCTATGATGCCTGAAAACAACCATTGGCCACTAGGTCGATTCTGTTGGGCAGTGAACATCCAACAAAAATCAACCTGATGGACTATGGCTGCCTTTTTCAACAAAAATCTCAAAAACTTGGAAGACCTTTGATTTAGAAGCACATGGGAAATTCTTTATTTCAATTTTTGAGAACTGGAAGGGGGATTCAACGGCCAAACATGCTCTGTAGGCCCTCAGTTCATATCCGTCGAATCTAATTTTCAGTCTTAAAAACGTTTCATGCATATTATTTTACACTCCTGTTAAATTCCACTTTTGGACTGGTTGTTTTTTAAACGAACGCTTCAATTGAGGAGTATCACAAAGAAATATGAGGCTGAAAAAAGACTAAAATTCCTGAGTTTGAAGGCATGAGGAGGAAAGGAGGAAAAATAATCTATGTTATGTTGATTGTTAACTTGTCAGCTGTTTTTCTTCAACAATTTGCACCAATTTTTCAATTTTTTGCTCTTTTTTGACTCTTTCCCCGATTTTTTCCTTTTGACCTATTCCGTCTCAAAAACCGAAACTAACCCTGGTTTTTTTACTCCGTCATTATTCCCAGGTTCGGAAAATCCCTTCCAGACAAACATTTACCCAACTCGATCACAATCCTTCATGGTTTTCACTCCATTACACCCGTATATGAATTTATTATTCAAACCCCTTCACTAATCCGTTCAAATCCATTGAAACGTATTAATAAAACCAAATCTAATACACCTATTATTCCCACGTTGACAAAAAACAATTCCGACCTAATTCAATTTGCACACGAACAATTACTCGGTCCACCAAATGATAAAAAAATATCACAGATGACATAAGTTCTGCAATCAAATATGTGTTTTGGACGTAACAGGGGAATTGTTTTCGGGCGCGTACTCGGAATTCCACGTGAAATGATTTTTTTTGTTGCACCACAACGGAGTACTATTTATACAATGGTTTTATTTAAAAATCTGACCGATCTTGTTCGACAATATATAAATCTAACCTACATATACGAAGGTATATTAATTTCCCGGGTAAATACCGCTTACGATAAATGTTAAGGTGCTCGTTAACAATTGTTATAATCCTCCGACAACAGTTATATGCGTTTCACTTTTCATAAATAGCGCGTAATCGCGTTCGCTGGTGGCGGAGACGAGATGTGTTATTGTTGAAAATACGCAAAAATCTGATAAAAATGAAAGTCATCTTATCGTAAAGAAAAGACAAATATATTTGTGATATTTTCACGCTCCGTATCATTTGTAATATTGCAAGAATTCGGTTTATGGGTAGCGAGGGTAGAGTAAGAAAAAAGTTATCCCTGAAATACACATACACGTTCGTACGTAGGTAATGAAGGCATACATTTGATCTTGCGTACGCAGATTCACTTCGCTCGTTCAACAATGAAAATAGATACAAGTGTAGATAGCAGATACAGCAGCGAGATAAAAATCATAATGGGTATTTATCGAGTACAAACGGAAGTACGTAGCCAAGGTACCAATTTTAATCAACCAATAAAGTGCTAGTCATCCATTTGGAAAATTTGGTAATAAATAGGTAAGTATATTTGTACAGTGTGTTCCACAAATCATTAATGATGTGCTCGTTTCTCTCTACTTTTTTAAAGAATTACAAACACTGGAAAAACGATTATAAGAAGTTCGATTTTTACAGCGGAGTTGAGATCAATTTGATTTTTTAGAATCATGACCAAGATTTCGTCAAGAAAGAATAAGCAAGTTATTTATATGTAGATCGTATTCATAATTAAAAAATGAGAAAAAGTTGAAAAAAAATCAACGTCGCAGCTATTTTTTTGCAAGGGGGAGGGGGGCGGTTCAGATCGTAAAATAATCATCATTTTCGGACTCAACACACCCAAAACCCTTGAAATTGACACGTAAGACGCAATTTTATCACTTTTCAAAACCTCACTCACCATTCATCCCCCCTCCACCCCCTCCCCTCCAAAAAAGTTACAAAATGATTTTCGGAGGGTAATACAGAACTTTGGAGAGCTATCTTTTATTCGTTAAAATACAATCCAATTTCCAAATTTTCAACATAGTCGATTTAAAGAACTGCGCATTTTAAAAATTGGGGAAGGGGTGTGCGAGGGGGTGGATGGGACCCTCTGAGAAATGATAACATATCGTTATGTATATCGATTTCAAGGGTTCTGCTATCACTGTTTTCAAATCTGGGATTTATTTTTCATTTGAACCAAATTTTCAAAAAGAAAACAGAAAGGAACACCTCAAAATCTGTTTTTCATGCACTTGCCACCTTGAAATATTGTGGTTAATTGTTGGAGTCTTGAATAGAATTTCGGAGGGCTGATATCGCCTTAGCTTTTTCGTTACATGCATTTTATTGATTTCTAAAGACAACTCAAATGAATCGAAGACCTACTCGCAAGAGAGGTATTCTAATCAGCAGTAAAATTTTGGGCCCAAACAAAAATTTATATTAAAAATACATCATAACAGAGCCATAAATCTAAAATTTTAGGAGCTGAAGTTCATTCCTCAAATTTTGACGAATTTTTGAAAATTCAAAAATACTTACCCCACACACCTCACAGTCAAGCCAAAAAATATAAAAAAATTGATCTAAAATCAATGAAAAAAGTTGAAATTTGATATACACCCCATTTCATAGGCGGAGATGATGGGCCGTAACGGGGGGGGGGGGGCTTGAACCCCCGATAAAAAAAGAAACACAAAACAGAAATGTTGATTTTCGATCCTTCAGAAGTTTTTCTATTCCAACTATTACGTCATTTTTACTCGACCTTCTATCAATATGATGAATCGATGGGAGGAAAAAGGTGTTCAAAGTCATACCGTCATTTTGAGAATGAATTGTGTAAATTTATCGAGCCCGAGCAAAGCGAGGGCAAAATTTTTGGAGAACAAGAAATCCAAAAGCTAAATTTCTTCACTTTTTTAAATCAATATTTTAGTACCTATTGAAATAGAGGTGGAATCTTCAACTCATTACTCTTAAATATACTATTAACCTTCCACATGCCCGAGCGAAGCAAGTGCAAAAATTTGAAAAATTTATGATTTTCAGAAAAAAATCGTTTTTTAATAGTTTGTTGTTTGAGAAAATTCCATTACTTTGGCGTAGAGATTTCGTGATTTTCGAAGTTTTTTTTTCACAAAATTTTGGGCCCTTTTGTGTTTTTATGGTACATGGTAAAACTTTGTGCTTTTTTGTGCAAGTTGGTTGTAAAATTTTGGCAACAAGTCGGAAAATTACAATCGATAACTGTGCAGTGCGCGCCTTCTTCGATCGATCACATACTTATAAGCACCTAATTATTTTATTCATTAAAGGGACGATTTTAGTAGCTTGAAAAAATGAAATTCGTCACATATTGATCGTTTATCCCTTGAAAATTAAGTATTTTCGATTTTTTTTTTGAATGAAACAAGCACGCGAAAATCATTTGGAAGGGGCTAATTCAACATTTTGGGGTCTCAAGCCCCCCTCATTCCCAACTTCTCAAATCGATTGGAAATGGTTTCGAGACGTTTCAAAGCTTCCAAGAAATTTTGAAATTTTTCAGCACCAAAAAAGCACAATTTTCCAAGATTCGTAACTGTTGGTTCAAATCCATACTTTTTGGCAGAAAAATTGAAAAATACACTTACAGCGAATGCATCGAAGTGAAAAGCTGAAAGTAAATAGATACTCTATTTTCGACCTCCCAAATCGATTAAAAGCAATTTCGAGATGTTTCAAAGTCTCTAGAAAATTTGGGTGTTTCTCAATTTTCGCCAACTTTTTAAAAAAATTTTCTGCCAAAAAATATGAATTTAAATCAGCAATTACGAATATTGAAAAATTGTATTTTAATCGTTCAAATAGGTCACCAATATGGATAATCCATATATTTAGTGGCTTGACTTGACTCCATATGAGGAGCTTGGTATCAAAGTGAGACAAGCGCCAGTGACACTCTACGACAAAATGGACCTTATGTGTCAGAAAATTTTTTCTAATTTTCTTAACAGATTTTGTTCTCCAACAGTTGGAGAACAAGAAATAGAAAAAAAATTTCTGACACATAAGGTCCATTTTGTCGTAGAGTGTCACTGGCGCTTGTCTCACTTTGATACCAAGCTCCTCATATGAACCATTTTTATAGTTTTTTTTTAAATGTTGGGAAGTTGAAATTTTTTTTTGGAGGCTTCGAAACGTCTCAAAACCACTTCCACCCGATTCGAGAGGTCAAAAATAATACGCCAAATTTCAGCTTTTTCATTGAAGATCAAATTTTCATAATTTGCTGAACAATTTAGTAATTTTGAATTTCTAAAAATTTGAAAAAATTAGAGAAATAAACTTTAATATCTGAAATTTTAAATATGGGGCTCTTTCGTACATTCCCTTGAAAAATTCAAATAAAATGGGAACATTTCCATTATAAAAACAGTAACTTTTGAAATGATTTTGAAGATCCCTTCGAAGGACTTCTACGACAACCCACAATATTTTCAGAATCGACACACACACACTTTAGAAATTTAGATAGGTAGGCAATGAAAACACCAATTCTTAGGCATTCACCCTTCAAATTACAAGCCAAATTAATACATTATCTGTTCAAAGTATTTTGTTAAATTTCCGACATCGACACAGACATAGACATTTTTCTATACACATTTAAAGACTGTGGCGCTTACGATCAGCGTTGCATGACGACAATACCATTCTTATTTGTCTTCTATGGCTTACCTATTTATATATATTTTAAGACGATCGTATTGTATTATTACATAAGCTATTTTTTTAACGTTTATTTGCGCGCCTCTACAGTGATGAGAATATTAATTCGACGTCAAGTCACTCTACTGCAGTACAACAACGAGTACCGAGCAGCAAATTTGAAAGTAGCATAGTAATGAGGTTCTTAATGAAGCGACTGATGTTTGTGCAGATTCCATAAAACATACACTGTCCGCGAATACGATAATCTTCATTTTAACAATCAATCATTCTATTTCCTAGAACGTGACATAAACCTCCTTGGAATACAGAACAGATCCTTTGTAAGTAGGCGGTTCGTAGCCAAATTTTAAAATTATACTCATTTAATATGTAATAAATCTTTACCAATCCGCACCAGTATAAAGTATCTATTACATCCTGAGTAAATACACGTACCTAAGTGAACAATGAAATTATCCTTCAATTATGTAATTATTTCTCCCTTAAATTTAAATACTCTTCATAAATTTAATTTTAGAAAAAAAATAACCGATAAAACACCGTTTGCATATCCGGAGCTTATTCTATTATCATTGTTTAGAAAACTAGACCTATTAATTAATATCTTAATTACTTCTGGCCAACTTCCTAGGTACGCTGAAATATTACCAAATTATCCTCGCCACGGTACAGACTCCATCCACACATTTGGTCACCTCCAGCTAACTGGAAGGTCGTTCGTATGAATGATAAAAACGGCATACAATGGCAATTAATTTATACCTTTGGAAAAAAATTCAATACCGTTTTTGCGATATTTAAATGAAATAATATAGTTACATCAACCTTGGCTCGAACCATAACAGTTACGGAGTTTTCATTTTCCATCAATGATATCATTACGAAGCGACGAACAGAAAAAATGAAGTGTATTACGCCAAAAGACTGGCACAATAACAAGAGAAAGCCTTTATCTTCCTACCGATTGCGATTGCGATTTTCAAAGCTTACAAATTAATAAAGCGATTCATTCTCGCTTTATAGTAAAAACCGCGTACTTTCTTCGCGTTAATTAATAAACGTTATAAATATTAATAATCGACAACGACGGATAATTAATCGCTTATAATTAACCTTTCAAGTAGGACAAAGCCAGAAACAAAAATTTTTCAACAAATATGTGCTACGTGTTTCCACCTGTGCGATTTTTCAAACGCCTACTTGTATTTATGTTCCGAACGAGGCGAATGTAGAGGTTTGTTTCCTGTTGCATAATTTCTGCAGTTTCCTGCAAACGCGTAATGAGTATTTTCCGGATTAAGAATCGAGGCTTTGATTCGTTTTTTGAGTCAGGGTTGGATCGAAAATTGATTTCGAAAAATTTGAAGAACTAAAATCTGGATAAGAACTCATCTTTCATAAATCATAATTCAGGTTAATAATACAGTACGAAATTTTTGGACAGTAGGTCTGAAGAATCCTAGACTCTAGGATCCAGTCAAAATGAGTTTTTCAAAGTTCAGGGGAAAAAATATAATTTGAAAGATGATGGAAAAATAGTATCCCTAAGAATGAAATTATGAAATGACCAAGTGACAAATTTGGAAATTTTTTCCGAAAGTTTTATAGAGAGGAAGTTTAGTGCTAAAAATGTTTGAAAGCTGAGGGTTGAATTTTTATGTTACCTTGGTTAATTTCAATTATTTAGATTATCTAACAGAATATATAAAACTGAAAAGAATGATTTTTGTATGACTTCTTTCGAAATTACTGATGAAGCCAGCAGCCACAGATTCAGGAAAATTTTTGAAGAGGACGTGAAACTTTTCGTGCTAATTTTCTGGATTATCTCGAGGAGGAGAAAGGAACCCGAAATGTCCGAAAAAGGAAAAAACAGGTTCATACAATAAAATATTGAAAAATGGCGTGATTTATGAAAAAAAATTCAAAATCAGAGTTAATACAGAAATTGAAACCCCTTTGATGACTTTGTTCAACGATCAGGGATGGAAATTTTTTCAAAAATGATTTTCTGGGTGTTTTCCAAGTTATCCGGACCAATTTTTTTTGACTTTTTACGTACAGTTTCATATGGGAATGGGGACTAAGAGAAAAAAAAAGCAGTAGAGGAAATGTGATAAGAGTGGATAAAAGTGGATGGTGATGATTTTTTCAACGTCCCAAGCATTCAAAATTTCAGCTGAGTGCACAATTTTCCAACACTTTCTAGATTAAAAAATTTATTTAAATTTTTGAAAGAATTTTTCATGTTTTTTTTTTAGTAAAAAAAAAAAGGAAAAATCATGTAAGTACTTATTGCTCGAGTGAAGTGAGAGCAAAATTTTTTTCAAAAAGCATGCTGAGAACCTAAAAAAGGACTCCCCCTTCCCTGAATATGACACTGCATTAGCGATTTAGCCCCATTCCCGAGCAAAGCAAGGACCAAAATTTGAAAAAGTGTGACCTTTTGAGATAAAATACTCAATTTTTTCAATATCAAGCTCATAGTTTATTTTTTCGAGAAAGGTGAATTTAGCCAGTCCGAACAAAACCAAGGCGATAATTTTCTAAAAAATATGTTTAAAAAGCAAAAAGCAGGCATTTTAAAAACATTCTACAAATCAATTTTAGCCTTTACCGAAGAGAGAAAAATAGAAAAAAATTACAAATTTTTGGCAAAAAGTAAGACTTATGAGTTACGACCTAAATTTGAAAGTATTCCTTTTTACGACTTCAGAGTATCTACTATACTGAACTGTGAGAATGAAAATTCGTAACATTTTTGGATCTTTTTCGGACTGAAAATTTCAATTTTTTTCATAATTCTTTGCTTTCCTCTTCTCCCAAGAATCAAATTTATGCACTTCAAATTGATAAATTTCGTGCAAGCCTTCACAATTTTTCGTAGTTCATCTTATTGAGCCCCAGCAAAGCGAGGGTGAAAAATTTTATATAAAAACAATCACTACAGGGTGTCCACAATATTTCAGAAATGATTTTCCCTGACTTTTCTAGAATTTTTAGATCAATTTTTTGAAGTTGACAGACCTTTTACATATCATATTCATGAAGCATGGGCGGGAGGGGAGGGGGTGTAATTTTTTCGCGTGATGTATACTTATAACCCGAAATTGTACAGAAGAATGATTTGAAATGCATGATGTCTAATGATTTTTTTTTTCAAAAATCACTACTTTTTACGAGATTTTCAAAAGTTTTTCCGACCAAAAAACGACTCTAATTCCAGATTTACAAAATTTTCTGACTTTTCCAGGTTTTCCAGAAAGTGGCCACTCAGAGGTGAAATTCTATCATTTTTTCCAACAAATTATTAGAGAGAGTCGTACCTTTTTGGATTTTCGGAATTTTTGGGTCCAGTTTATTACAGAAAAAAATTCATATGCGTAAAGAAATACGTCTTTAATTTCAAAAGAAATGCAATTTTCACAAAAATTTTCCAACAATGAATTATTTTATGTTGAAGAAGGTAAATAGTTACTATTCGAGCGAATTTTTTTTGAAGAATTTATTTTAAAAAACAGCAACAAAGGGTCATATTTCGTAACGATTTCTCCTTTTAAATTCTTAAAAATCCCACTGAAAATTCCAAAATTCTCCGATTTTTTTTTAGATTTTCCCGAGAATGAACACAATAGGTACTCCCTTCGAATATCCCAATCGTGACCGCTACTAAATCTCCCAAAAGAACTCATTTTTTCCGCTCTAAAATATTCAATTGTCTAAAATAGAAGGGAAGAAGGTTTATAATTTAAGAATGGGTTTTGAAAATTTATGAGCCCGAGCGAAGCGAGGGCGAAAATTTTTAGAAAAAATGCTCAAAAAAGTAAAATTCTTTACTTTTTCTGTTTTGTACAAGGTGAAAAAAAATTCAAGCAATTTCGGAAAAATTTGCGACTTTTGATGAATTTTGGGTCAATTTTGCGACTTTTTCGCGACTTCAGCGACCTAAATCAAAATTCGCGACTTTTTCGCGACTTTCACGACCGGTAGACACCCTGAGTATTAATTTGTTTTTTGGTCGTGACCGTTTTTCGGGAAAAGAGAGGTTTGATTTTTTAGAAACATTCCAAACTTTCTCAAATTGAATCCTACGTAATAATGTTTGTCTAAAATACCTTCATCCTCGTAAAGCTCTTGCTTGATAAGTGACCTACATTTAAGAAATGTTCAAAATACGAATTCAAATTTCTGTTCGAGGATGTTGATCTTGTAGTATAGCCAATTTTTTAAAGAATTGCTTTTGAAAACTCTTCCAGAATATCTACGAATGTTCATTGCTCATATCGCAAAAGTAAAATCTGAATGAAATTGAATTATCTCATCTTTTACATATAATACCTAGATAAACCAAACAACGTTTTTCAAACAAATCCCGTTAATTTTAATTTTCTTTTTGCCTAATCGTTAATTTAACTTGAAGATCGCGTCGCGTGGGTTGAAAAATCGCCCAATTACCAATTAACTAGACTTTTTTCGAGGCTCAAATTACCATAGGTAAAAAATGTGAACGAAAACAAAGAGATTCTATCAGATTAATAACACGTAACCGGATAGCATTCCGATTAATGCGATTACTTTACTATCTTGACGAGATTCTTAACTAGATCTAGTTAACGATAAACCAACATTAATTGTTAAATGGATTAATTATTTAGGGAAATTTCAATTTGGACAGCGAGTTCACGTGTTCCAGATGAAATCGAGAGACTACGTTGCAATATGAAGAAGAATGGACCGATGCTCATTCCCGAATAATTCAACCAACCCTATTTGACGATTTGTCAAGCACGTGCGAAAAAAATACACCCATATTTCGCAATAACGAGCATTTACAGGTAACTTGGGTAATTTAATTGGGCGATTACAGCTACGACTACTTCAATGGCAACTGTGTGATACTTTATACGACAAAATAATCAAAACTTATATAACGTATCGGAAAATTTACACCATAACCACGCTGCATAAAACGCTCTACCTTTACCTACATAATTAAATAAAAAAATGCAGTTAAAAACATAGCGGGCGTAATTGGTGCAACGTAGCTGTAGGTACGATAAAAAGCGAAAATAATACGCGGCTATTTGCAAACGAACGCATTATTGGAGTGGAATTTGTCAACCCATCAAACCGAACCGCAAGTACCGGAGGATTTTTAAGAACTTTCTTAATTAGCGAAAGCGCATAAAAATTTGTCAACCTTGGAAAACACGTGACCGAAATTTTACGACATCGGCACCCTTCTCGGCTCGAGAGGTGAATTTGAATATTTTCATTAAATCGACGCAGCTCGAACAATCCCACCTTAATTGCATTACCTACCCAGTGTAGGTACCTGTACACGGAGTAGAATAAAAGCAATTAGTTCTCTTCAACACATAACCGAGCCAATTCGAACAACATACCCGTAACATATTATTAGTACCCTTTCATATTTTAAATTATGAATTTAGAACACCGTTTTCTTTTGCTTCCATTTCAACGAATCATCTCTCATCGACGCGCGTATGCGCGGTTAGCACCTAAAACATATAGGTAATAGATGCCCAATATGTATCTCTTTCCTTATTCTCTTCCACGCTACCATACCCGACCTCTGCCTCTCACCTCACAGTTGAACGTAACGCCATCACATATGGACCATCTTCTAATCATGTGAGCAATCTGTATGGACAACGGAAGACGAAAATTTTCTCGCTCTTTCGTTTTACTTTCGTTCAGAAATCTTTGAAATTATGCAATACGACCTTATCTCCGACGTACCCGTACGTCCGGCGTAATTGCCATCGACGAATCGCTAAACACTTGTTATTCCATTTAGTAAATACATATCATCTCACAGTCCGCATTAGCTTTATGGCTGGAACGTGATAAATTAAATTAAATCGCATCGTAAACAAATAATTTACAGATCGTAGCGTACGGTACGTCTTGATCGTACGAATACGTCATTTGAGGCAATCATTTCTCACGCTGCGTTCAAACAACGTTTGAATTTTCATTTATTCGCGTTTACATAATTACGATGACCGAAAATAACGTCAGACCGATGATCTGGAAAATGAAAATTCTCGCTGTTTTTTAGATTTTTCTAGTCATTTTCATGCAATTTTTCTTGCTTCGCCAAAAATTTCCTTTTTTATCCTTCAATTAAAAATTTATGAAAAGAGGAAAATGTTGAAAATTCTTGCTTTTTACGGTAGAATCATCAAAATTCCTGCTATTTTCTGGTTTTCTTGCTACTAAGGCATAATTTTTGCCTGTTTGTGGATTTCCTTGTTTTTTTTTTTTTGCCAAAAAACACCATGTCTAGATTGATTGAAAATCCGTGAAAATGGACAACTGTGCATATTTATAGTATTTTTTTGTACTCTACATACTTTAACGAGACTTCAAAGAGCGAGGAGAGAAGGCAAAGGATAAATAATGATCATGAAAAATTATAGTTTTTTTAAAAAAACGGGGTAGGTATTTGTTCGAGAGCAGGAGATCAGTTGGACATTTGTAAGTCCCTCAAAAAACTTTAAATAAAAGTCTGATTGAACATACTCAAAAAGGTTCATAATGTTGTTATACCGAAACCAGTGGCGAACCAGGAATTTCTCATGACGGAGGTCATAATTTTTTGAGAAATTTTGAGTTCAACCCCCCTTCCTTCTCTTCCCACAAATTTTCCTTTTACTATTAAAAAAAAACTCAATTACATTTTTTTATCATTTTCATAATAATTAAGAAGTTTCACAGGTGCAGTGACGTACCGAAGGCATTTTCCAGGGGGGGGGGAGAAGAGGTGAAAATCCCAACTCAAATTCTCAAAATTCCCAACTACATATAGCCGATATCAGAATTCCGGAGGGGGGGGGGGTGTAAAATTCAAACTTGCGAACCAATCCAATTTTTTTCAAACTTTCCCGACTGATTTCTTAAAATTTACATGTAGGTACTGATTTTTCCCCAAGTCACGATGTTTTTTGATTTTTTTCACTCGTTTTCACCATTTTTGCGAACTTTTGAAGTTTTTACAACCCATTACTATAAGACCCTTTTTGAGATAAGAAATCTGAATAAATTTTTCATTGGTTACTAGCTCCAAACAATTTTTTTTAAACCTACAAGCAATGTCATTGTAGTTGAAAAAACATACGAAATAGTTTATTGGAGTTTCGAAGAAAAATTATAATTTTACATCAATAAAATTTTGTAATTTCAATGTAAAGAATAGGGAGATGGATTTGGCCCGAGCGAAGCGAGGGCGAAAATTTTAGAAAACCTCAAATTGAATGTGCAATAAAATAATGTTTTGGAAAAATAAACTTTAATGAAAAATCGACTGTTTCTACTTTGAAATGATTAAAGCAGAAATATATCATGGCCGAGCGTAGCGAGGCCGAAGTTTTTGAAAAATTGGATTTTCAAATATCAAAAATAAGTTTTAAGGAGAATAAGAACAATGAAATTAATTGGAATAATTTTGAAGAAAAGTGCGAAAAAATCTCTTTTAAATTACAAGTACAACTATAAAATTATTTTGGTTGACGAGTAAAAATTTTTAAATTGCAAGGTAATTAATAATTTTTTTTTTCAAAAAAGCATTTATTACAACGGTTTAATAATTCTTCGCTGAGAAAATGATCAATTTTCAGTTGGAAAAGGTTGGGAAAATGACTAATTTTCCCAACTAAAAAGTAAAAATTTTGTTGATTTCCGACTGTTAAAATAGGTAACCATTTTATTTATTCATTTTTCATTAAAAAAATAAATACTAATCGTCCCAACTGACATTTTTACTCATCACTTGGGAGAACGACCAATTTTGAGTTGGAAAAATAACCAATTTTGAGTTGTGAAAATAACCAATTTTGAGTTGTGAAAATTACCAATTTTGAGTTGGGAAATTTACCATTTTCGAGTTGGGAAAATTACCAATTTTGAGTTGGAACAAGTGAAAATTTTGTTGATTTCCAACTTTTGAAATAAATATTTTATTTATTATTTTTCATCAAAAAAATTAATCCCAACTGTCCAATTTTCCCAACTGTCCAATTTTCCCAACTGTCCAATTTTCCCAACTGATGTGTTGAAATGTTCAATTTTCCCAACTCACAAGTAAAAAATTTCCTCAGGGGGGAAGCTCCCCCCCTCCACCCCTATCGGTACGTCACTGCACAGGTGGTATTAAGTTCTTACACAATTTCCATAGAATATTTCAGGGTGTCTAACAAAATCTCAAACCCCAAAAGAAGGACTTTACAAGGACCTTGGAAGGACTTTCAGCATGACCTTTTCAAAATTAATATTGTACCGCCCCCCCCCAAAAAAAAAATTCAAACTCAGTTTAGGAGGACAAATTTTTTCTGTTTCAAAATATTTCATTGTTTAAGATGGAAGAGAAGAGTTTTTACCATGATTTCGAAAAAAAAAGTAAATTCACTGAGCCTAAGCGAAGCGAAGGCGAAATTTTTTGAAAAAAAGGGCATCCAGAATCTAAAAATTTCTTCATTAGGTAAAATTTGTGCTTTTTTCCGTGTTTTCTTTAGACTTTTGATTTCCTTCCAAAAAATTAAAACATTTTTGAAAATTGCAATCGAGATCGTTACCTCCTCTGATAAGTGAGAAGGACAATTTTTTCACTTGAAAATATTAATTGTCTAGGCTGGGAAAGGAAGAAGTTTCATACCATTATTTTGAAAATAAAATTGTGTAAATTTACTGAGCCCGAGCGAAGCAAGGGCGAATTTTTTTGGAGAAAAGAGCATTCAAGTTGCCACTAGCGACATTTCAAATATTAGTGATTTATTTTAGCTTTTGGCGGGTGAGTCTCAAAATTTGAAATGGGAAGGACTTTTTACTCAATATAAGGACTGCGGAAGGCCCGGAAGGACTCTTCAGCCAATATAAGGACCGGAAGGACTTGTTAGACACCCTGTAAAAGAATAATACACGTACAAATTGACGAGAAAAATAAAACATTCAAGGTGTCTAACAAATTCTCGCAACCAATAACAGGATTTTAGCAGGATCTTTCAACGAATTTTGCAGAACTGTTCACCTGAGCTTTGGAAAAACAAATCTTCCTCCCTACTTGGCAATATTTTTTCAACTGATAAGATTTCAATTGTTTTCTAATTGCCTCGTTCTCGTCCTTTCTTCCTCAAAAGGTTGTATTCCAATCGAATTCATCTGACGCATGGAATTTGAAAAAGGCCTAAGTCCCATTTTTTTAAAAATCGTTTTCTTTATTTTGTGGAGAATTCTAAAGGCCATTTACTGGTAAAAAAATTAAACTATGAAATTCCCATTTTCCCTCTTAAAAACGTGACCAAAAGTCCGTGATGTCGTAATTCCAATGTGAACAATCTTTTGAAAGGGGCCCAACTCCATTTCATCATTTAATAAAGAATTAAATTTTTGGAGTTACGCCTTCTTTTCCAGTTTTTCAAAGTAGAGTTAGGACCCAGACACCATTCAATATGCCGGAGTTAGGACCCTGACATATTTCAAAACATAATTGAAAATTGTGATCAGCAAAAATAACGCCTCGAACCCAAACACAAGGTTGCCAATATACCAAATAAATAAATAAAAAAATTCCAAAATTTCTACTCATGACAGTTTTTTGTGTTTCCTACGAAATTTACAAATTTGGAGTTAGGCCTTTTTCAAATACCATGCTTCATCTATGAATTTGGCCACAATAAAACCAAAACAAACATTTTGGAAAATTTCCAAACAGCAAAATCAAAATTTTGAGATTTTGACTGAAAAAGTTGAATGAGGTGGAAATTTTAATGAAAATTCAAGTTGAAAAAGCATTTAATGGCAATCCTTCGATTAAAAAATTCAAGAGAGAATTGCTAAAAATTGTTACTTTTTATGGTAAAATTATTAAAAACCTAGCTATTTTCTGGGTTTCTTGCTACTCTCTCATTTATAAATCAGTGAAAATTATCGAAAATCACTGAAAAACAGTCAGAATTGCAGCACAGTAATAAATCGGTGAAAAAATTTCACTGAAAGCAAACAGTGAATTTTTTTTGGAAATTCAGTAAAATTTCTGAAGTTTGCTGAAAAATCAGTGAAATTCTTTGAAATATCAGTGAAATTTTCTGAAAAATCAGTGAAAAACCAAGAATTTCGTTGATTTTTCCTGTGCTGCAATTCTTTTTAGCAGTGACTTTTCACTGATTCAAAATGAGAGAGTACTATAAGGTTCAATTCTCGCTATTTTCTTGTTTTTCTTGCGAGTAGACCACAGATAATCAATGGAGTAGACACCATACCGTTCAGTGGAGTGTTCAGCTGTTCGGATCACCCTCCTTTCTCCTAGAAAGTTCGAAATAAAAATTCAAATTCAAGTTGCAAACTGAGTATGTTTCACAGTGGTCTTAAAAACGATTTTATAAAAGTTTATTATGATTACTTTTGCGAATCATAAGGTTACAATTGTGGGGTAGGTACTTCATAAACAATTATAACTTCAATTCTACAAATAAGGAAGTCTGCGACACTCACAGCTTGATGGAAATTTGCGGTTAAAAAATAATCAAAATATAAACACCAATGACTTTGATAGTCGGACTATTTCGTTGCCCAGACAGACAAATTAGGTAACCAGCTCTTATATGCACATGTTGCGGTATGAATAACGATGCACGACATCCACCTACCAATAGTCTTTGCTTTTTAGGCATCGTATGAATTTTCTCCACTTTCAGACGAGACCACCGAACACAAATTTCCTAGTAGATCGATGACGCCATACGTCAACGCCATGAAAAAGGCGATTTTCTCCACTCGGAACGAATAAATCGATTTTCTAATTTTTACTCGGGCTTTGTAATTATACGTTTAGCGAGAGTGATCGGTGCACCGGTGCACGCTAAATTAAAGGTTGAAAAAAAAACTCTACCAACACCGACAACAACTATTCCAGATCAATTAAACGAAACCGAGTGTTGGCATTTGGAGAAAACTTTCGTTTCGCCTCGTACACTTGAACTTGTAATTTTGCATCTTTTGAAACAGATTCGACGCGACGTTGCGATCGCCGCATCGGGGAGTTGGTGGTACCCGAGATGGCCCACATTCTTCGTAGTAAAACTAGCTTTAGCCTACAATATCATTCGCATTAACTAGATTATTCATCAATTCTTCCGTCCATCGCACCGGACATCGACGAATAAAATGCTGCGAAACTGCATTCTTGCTGGACTGTTTCTTTCTTTTTTTCGAACCAATCGAACGCGTTGGTAGACTTTTTGAGCGAAATTTTTGCATTCGAAAAATGTGATTTTTTGCAATCGAGACAAGGGACAAAAATGACGGAATTTTGCAAAAAAAATTTAAATTCGCCTATAATTAATTCGATGCGTCTGTATAGTGAAAGCTTGATTTTTATCATTAAAACCGAGTGGTTCTAGCTCGGTTAATAGCGTAATTATGTCTGACTTTTTGCTTCTTCTTCTTGATATTATAAACTGTGTACAACAATGTGTTCTACACGATGTGTAGTTGTGTACTACCTAAAGAGAAGTAGGTAATTATAAAGGCTAATTTGTTCTAACAAGATGTTGTTAGCAGGAATCTGAAAATTTTAAATTTCGAGGAAGTCTTTTTCATGCATCGTATAAGCACAACTTATATCTACACGAATGAGTTTTATTATCGTAATCTGTATTAAAACCGCTCGTAAAATCGTGTCGTAATTGTTCGACTTGGTAGACAGTAGGTTACTTATAGCGTGGAAGATACATATTGTTTCGATAATGGTTCAATGAGGATCTGTTTTTTTTTGTTGTTTGAAATTAATTAATTATGTGTGTAAATACATAGTACGTATCATGTTTTGACGTTTCAATGCTCGTGAATATGAAATTTCGCAAATTTTGTAAATTTGAATTTACATATTGCACGAGTGGTGATTAAACGAATTTGCAAGTTGATGCGATGCGCTGGTAACATGGTTTTTTCCATGAGTTTGGGTTTGCAAAACTGGGTTATGAGGTATGGACCAGATTTGGGGATGAGTAGAATAAGAAGAATGGAGGTGTTGAAATTTTACCTCACCTCATTCTTTATACCTATAAATTGAGAAAATTAAAACTAATATGTACCCTGGAAAATTGAAAGCCCTAATCAAAACCAAAATTTGCAATTCCAAATGCTAAAAATTTATTTTAAAATATTTTTTTAATGCACCTAGTTAATCGAATCCAAAACGGCTGATTCAAAAATTATAGGGCTGTTGAAACTACGTCATCCAAGGTCATATTTTATGAAAAAGTGCGGTACTGGTGGGAAAAAAATATTCATTTTGTACGTATTTATACTGAATTTTCATAAATTTATAAACTTTATTGTTAAAAAAATGAAGTTATGTGACAATTTTGAAAATAAGTAAATTTGTAGCTATAAAAAAAATGCTTTGAAAAAATTGAACTGGTGGGAAAAATCCAAAATGACGTCAGTTTCAACAGCCCTATAGAACCCGAAAATTGAAACAAAGTACATAGGTAGTTTGAAAATTTTGTCATGATAAAGACTTTTTCGACAATGAGATATTTGCAAAATACATATAAAAATTTTTCAACCAACACTTTCTTAGTTGCCTGAAAATCGTCAACTTGAGTAAAATTAAAAAAAATTTCAAATCAAATTTTTTCAGAATTGAATTTGCAAAACATGAAATTTTTCAACATTGAAAAATTTGGAAATTTTTAGCAAATGAAAACATTGCAAAAAAAGCAACTTCCTCAAAAGAAGAAGCAATCTTACTACCTATTAAAAAATGAAAAGTTGTGAAAAGGCACTTGCATGGTAAGATAAGAGAATTGGCCTGGAACGCCTTTTTCATTTTTTTTTTTCAAAAATCAATTCAGTACAACAAAATATAATTTTTGATCTCAAAATGGCACTTCCATCCTCCTCCAAAAAGGCGCGACCTTGAAAAATTGATTTCTACACTTTTCGCGTTATCTCAGGTGTTTTTCACTCAATTCAAACGAAATTTTGTGGGTAATAAGGGATGGTCAATATGAACATCCACAAATTTTTTCAGATTTTTTCACCTCAAAAATGACCATGAAACGGGGTTTTAAACATTCAAAGGCCTATAAAAATGACAAACATCGATGTTAAAAATCACAAAAATTCACACGTGTTCTCAGATGTACCTATTCTAGAACTACCTGAGGTTTTTTTTCAATTTTTTGTTCCCGTGATCTTCTCAAAAACTGTTATGTATTTTGATATCTGTCAAATTAGACGAAAAAATTTTTTGATGGAATGGAAAAATCAATGCCTGATTCGTGTTCAGCAGGTCAAAAACCATTTGATACTATTGTCCGTCCAAAATAGCTCGAGCCAAATTGTGTCAGTTTCGTTATTCGAAAGCCAAAAATAAAATTGCTGTAGTTAAATGGGAAAAAATCAAAATTTTGTTTGCTTTTTGATGAGGAAACTGACACAATTTGGCTCAAGCTATGTTGGACGGACAATACCCGAACGACCATTTTGCTCAAAGTTTGAAATTCACTTTTTCAACTTGATTTTCCTATGACAAGTTGAAAAAATGCAGAAAAAAGTTAATATTAGAGAATTGAATCGAAATGATATGGAAAAGCGTGTTTATTTGGGTATTTTAACGCACTGGACTCAAATCCGGTATTAGCTTTTTCATTTGCTCATTTTTTCTCACGTAAAACGCTCAACAAAATGAGATCGCACAAGTAGCAAAAAATTCAGTAATTTGACTTCCTGAAAATTAATTCAAGCATCAAACACAGATTTTGGGGGAAAATAGTGACTTTAGTGACTTTTTATGCAGCAAAAAGTGACCTATTTTTCGAAAAAAGTGACCAATTCTTCAATTTTTTTCTCATAAATAAATACCCTTCCCTCCTATTTATTTTCATAACTCAAACTGTATTTTTCTCTCCGATGGTGCTGAAAAAACTTTTTTCTGAAAATTTTTTTGATTAGTAAATCTTTGTCAAGGTTAGCAATCAACAAGACTGGTGAACTAATAAGTAGGTAAAAAAAAATTGATAGGATTTTTTTTTAGAAATATCAGTATTTTTTATAATTTTATGCAAGAGCGGTAAACCGTTTGAACGAAAAAAGTGACTTTTAGTGACCAGCCTTGAAAATAGGGGACAAGTCGCTAAGAAAGATGACTCAGTTTAAGCCCTGAGCGTGTGATTTCCTCAATCCTGATGCTAAATTCAAACTTTGAAACAGTAAATTTAAGGAGAAGAAATGGCTAAAAAAAAACTAATGCCCGATTCATTTTCAGTGCGTCAAAATACTTCAATTTAGATTAAATTTACAATATTCAGTAAGAAAATTTTACAAAAATTGAAACATTTACAACAATATTCAACTTTTACAAAAATTTAGATTTTTTCAAAAATTAAAAAAATTTGTAAAATTGAAAAAAAAAAATGCAGAAACCGAAAATTTCTAGGATTTGAATTGTTTGCAGAAATAAAAAGAGTTTGCAGGATTGAAAAAACTTGCAAGAATTGAAAAATTCCTAGAAGTTCAAAAAAATTGAAGGATTTGAAATACTCGTGGAAATTAAAAATTTTGCATATTTGCAACATTCAAAACTCGCAAAAATTAAAATATTTGCAAAATTGCAAAATTTCAAGAAATTAGGCCTAAATTCTGGAATTGAACAGTTGAAAAAAAATGAAAAGAATTTGCAAGAAGTAAAAAAATTTACAGAAATTAAAAAATTCCAAAATTCGAAACATTTGCAAAAATAAATAAATATGATTTAAAAATTTAAACCAACTGAAATAAAAAAAAAATGAAATTGACGAATTAATACCTCAAAAATTGTCATAAAACAACAGAAACAAATTTTACATCCCATTAGTCGAACTTTCAAAAAATTTATGCCGCCGATTAGATGACCCTTCCCCTTATAAATTATATATCGCAATCGCATCGTAATTTTTATTTCTTAGCATCAATCTCCAAGCGAACTCAAAACATCGCGACTTCCTCATGATACAGTCGTTCCAGCATCAGCATTCAAGAGTTTTAGAAATTAAGTGTCGATTATTACCGATGACAAAACATTACGCCGGTACCATGCACTAGGTAATTCACCTAAGAGTCTTCTGTGTATACAATAGGTCTAAGTATGACATCATTTAAAATTCACCTTCGCTGGCATATTTCCGAATAGTACCCAACACCGGTCATTTTTCACATCAAAGCTCTCGTACCAAGTGCCTTATCTATGTACATTCGTGTACATTACATAACTATACAGTGTTAAAATCCCTGCACCAAAAATTGCAACTAAATTTCTCTTCAATATAAATTTACAACTACTCCAAATTACATAAATGGTCAAATTTTGGCACCAAAAAATCGAGAATTTCACGGACACAATTTTAGTCTATTTTTAAGCCTCGTCGTTAATTACCCTGGTGATATAATTCAATTAATACGAAAAAGTAGATTAATTATCTGGACCGCGGCAACACTGTCCTTTCTCCAGTTTAATTTGTAGAAAAGAAGACTTATTCCAGCTATCATCTGCTATCACTTCAGTTTATGTGCATACCTTTCAGAGTCCACTTACATTTTCACCAACGTGCCGAACCAGTTACGAAGTGTTCGAAGCGTGTTTTGTATCCGTGACATGTGACTGAGTTCGCGCCGAAGTTGACGCGATAGTTTTAAGATTATTGTTTTTTTCAAAAAATTATTCATGTTTTCGTGTTAGTGCATTGTTTTTATCCCGGAATCAGAACTAGAAGGAATAACCATCCAAGATGGAAATTTTTTACAAGGTAGGATTATAAAAATCTCTCGTACTTTATGATTTTTCAATATTTTTTCATCGAGTATTTTAATTTGATATTTTTACGAATATGAATTTTTTCTCTCGTTGAAAAAATAGCTGCGATTAGACTCAATGGCGTACGAAATACGAAACGTTAATTGCAAACTACTTATACTCAACATCAGTGATGTTTTCTGTAGTACATAAATCAATAATGATCATCGGTCGTCTTCTTTTATGGAAAGTTGACCAACGACAAATAACGAATTTTAAAGCAAAACGTATCCTAGTTCGTATATTAGTGCAAACGTATTTCACTAGTGGAAATTTATGTCAAGTTTGATTTATTTAAAAACGATTGGAAAGTCTGTTTTTTCATACAATCAATATGAAGGATTTTTTTTTGAAAATTTTATAGACCCTCAATTTTGTAGAACAAAAAATGTATAAATAATAAAATTAATCTGATGCAATCAAAAATACGAATTTGCGAATCAATTTCCTAGAAAATCTTAAGCCATGGCGGTCAACTTTTCAATTCCAACCCGAAAAATTTGATTCATATTTCATCATTCTTCGATCTTGATGAAGAAAAAATGAAATACCCCAGTTTTAAAAACGTGCTAGTACCTAATTATTTTTCGACACTTTTTTTCGGAATTAAAAATCGTTACGTGGTTACAAAATATGAAAAAATTGACAATAACGCGAATTTTTACATAAATTTTCTCCATTTTTTTCACTCCTGAACGTTACAAACTTTCGAATTTTATTCGCACCGCGAGTCCAGATTTAGTGCAAGCCTTCGAGCGCATTCCAAGTAAAATATACGTATTTCAATGTAAATTAAATAAGAGTATTCACACTTTCGGTCTCGGTACGGTACAGATCTCGTTTAGACGTCTAGCCAATTTTCTTGCATGGAACGAGAGTGGACTAAACATTGAAGTAACACTAATAACGTTTAGTTTTCGGTGCATTTTACAAACAATTTATACAATAAGTTACCGGGAAACGGTGGAAAAAAATTAGGTAAAATATTCACGAGTGCAATTTTGGCTACTACAAGGACCATTGAAACAAATGAATGTTTATATAAGAGTATTTATTTTTAATTGATTTCTCATTTGGCTATCGTCGTCCAAATCGGAAAAATTGGTCATTTTTGGTCATTTTGGTCATAAACAGGAATTTCAGAAGAATAATTATCGCAATCATTCGTCTTCTAGTCCAAAATTTTTGAAAAATTGACCTCACACGAAAACTTCTTATGGGTCAGAATTATCAAACTAAAAAGAAATTCGCGATATTGTAAAGAAAATTCATTCAAAAATTAATAAATCTTCGTTATTTTTGGAGCACGGGAAGGAGGAGGATAAAAAATGAATTGACTATAGTTTCAATTAGAAACATGAATTCCTTTATGACAGTAAAGATCAAATGCAGTAATTCTTCATTCAACAATTATTTTACTAATAGTCTATGATCCAAACACGAAAAAGTGTTCATCCAGCGATCTTTTTTGAGAACCAAAAAAATGAGCTGCCAAAATGTCGATACTATCCGCCTCATTCGAAAAAGTGCAGTTTCAGATTTTTAACCCTGCACAATAGGGGGGTGGACCCCTAAAAAGGTGATTTAGGGGACATGGTCCGAACCAAAAAAAATCGACGGATTTGGGTTGAGGAACTTCTCCCGATACCGAATATGTAATTTTTTTCCGTTGCACCCTGCACAACTGCATTTTATTGCACTTCAAGTGCAATTTTTATGCATTTTGGACGATTTTTGACAGTAAAAGAGCCCTCCTATCCAAAATATAGGCGAGAACCAAAAAATACTCGTCAATTTTGTTGAATATAGTCATTTAAAGTCCATTCCCGCAAAAATGGGCGAAAAATTCCTGCACAATGCGAAGTAATGAAAATGAACAGGTTGGTCACCCCATCCCCCCACCAAAATTAAGTCATGGAATACTTGCTCAAAAATGGCAATGCGATACATCAAAATGGGTCAAAATTTCGCGCTGAATCCGAAAATCATCATCATTTTTGATTTCGACCCCCCTCGGTGGAGTTCTGCCTCCAAACTTGAATTTAAGGGGGAAAATAAAGAATTTACATCATTTAAATGAAACGTAATTGGAATATACGCAAATCAAACAATTGTGGTTGATTGATCTCAACTTTCAGCATACCTTGACCCCCCAAAAAAAATTTCCAACCCTCATCCCTCCCACCCCCGCCAAATTATAATAAAAACATTAATTTAAAAACAGCGATGCGGCATATCGAAATGGTTTAAAATTTCGCGCTGAGTTCGAAAATGCGGTAATAATTTTTGAATTTGACCCCCCTCGGTGGAATTCTGCGCCCAAACTTGAATTTGAGGGGGAAACTGAAGATTTGACATCATTTAAATGAAACGTAATTGAAATTTACGCAAATCAGACAATTGTGGTTGATTGATCTCAACTTTCAGCATACCTTGACCCCCAAAAAAATTTCCAACCCTCATCCCTCCCACCCCCGCCAAATTATAATAAAAACATTAATTTAAAAACAGCGATGCGGCATATCCAAATGGTTTAAAATTTCGCGCTGAGTTCGAAAATGCGGTAATCATTTTTTGAATTTGACCCCCCTCGGTGAAATTCTGCCACCAAACTTGAATTTGAGGGGGAAACTGAAGATTTGACATCACTTAAATGAAACGTAATTGAAATTTACGCAAGTCAGACAATTGTGGTTGATTGATTTCAACTTTCAGCATACCTTGGCCCCCCTAAAAAATTTCCAACTCTCATCTCTCCCACCCCGCCAAATTATAATAAAAACATTAATTTAAAAACAGCGATGCGGCATATCGAAATGGTTTAAAATTTCGCGCTGAGTTCGAAAATGCGGTATAGTCTAGGGACAAAGTTGAAAAAAGACGCGTTTTTAGCGATTCCGTGGACCCTAAGAGTATACCAGGTACCGGCAGTTGATTATTCATAATTCGGACCTGCTGAACACAACTAGCCCGCCGGTACGGTGAAAAAGTGGTGCGAAGTTGCTCAAAGTTGAGCTTAAAGTTCAAAAGTTCACATTTTTTCAAAAAATCGCCAAAAATCGTAAAGTTGCTCAATTTAATCGTTCTTCGGCTCATTTTGAAGGGAATTGCTTCCTCTTTCTCGTGATGTATCATAAGTTGAGTTTTACTAAATATTTTCCTCAAATTTGAGCAAAACACTCAAAGTTGGTTTTCATTTTGAACTTTTGAACCTTATAGCAAAGAACTGAGCACGTTGATCGAAAATTTTGTTGAAATAGATGTTACGCTCCATTAAATTCTCTATTCAATGAGCTATTGGGGAACTCTCTAACTTGAGTTGCAGCTGAGTTAATGAGTTCTTTGTGACGGAGTCACTCACCTCGAAAAATGTTAAAACCCCGAGAATTTGCTTACAATCAAATAATAGTCGAGATATTTCAATGCTGATTATTTTTAACAGTCATAACGATTGGTTTGACTAGAGTTTTACTCAAATTTGAGTGATTCGGTCAAATTTATTCACTAATTAATCAGCATATGTTCTTATATGTAGGTTTAGTATGATTTTTTTGCGCCGAATACAATTTTTTGCTCAAAATTTTCATTGAACAAAAATTTTTAACCCATGCCCTCCTTTGTCAACCCTCTTAGAAGGACTTGGAGGGGGTTCAAAGGGGGAGGATGTAGCTTCCATTTTCCAAAAATTGAGCTATTAACCCTTTTTTGACGACATTTCCATACGATTAAATCTCGCTGAGTTCAAAAATGTCATTACTTTCAAGATTTGAGGGAGATAAGTCCCTAAAATTAAGGCTTTTTCGATTCAAGTTTTCACATTTTCCATCAAAATTGCCTAAAAATTACATTTTTTCAACTTTACACAACCTGTCGACCTTCCAACCATATTTTTATTACAATTTTCGAACTCTATATTGACCATTTACAACTTTCCATACCCCTACTCTGAATGAGTAGGGCGGTTCAAAGTCGCTGAAATTAGAGCAATTTTCACACTTTTGTGTAAAAATCACAACCATTTAATTGGATTCGACTTAGTATTTATCGGTCTAATTTTCTTAGATAATTTCTGAATAGTACAGGTGTAATGCAATGTTATCTATTTTACAATTAAAGCTGGGGTGTGAGAAAAAGGGGTGCCTATTCAGGGGGAGAGGTAACTTTTGGACAAAAAATCGACGTATGGATTCAAGAACATCAGAGAATATTATTTAGTAATTTCTTCCCTGATAATGTGATGGAAAAAGTAATAAATCTACATAAGTTCAATTTCAATGTATATTCAAGATTTAGTCACAATTATGCAAAACGCTGGTCTGACACCCCCCCCCCCCCACATCATCCCACCAGGGAGGAATCCGGTGTTCCCCCAAACCTGTATTTATTGTATTGGACTTGTACTATTCAGAAATTATCTAAGAAAATTAGACCGATAAATACTAAGTCGAATCCAATTAAATGGTTGTGATTTTTACACAAAAGTGTGAAAATTGCTCTAATTTCAGCGACTTTGAACCGCCCTACTCATTCAGAGTAGGGGTATGGAAAGTTGTAAATGGTCAATATGTATGATAATCCGCCCGTAGAGTTCGAAAATTGTAATAAAAATATGGTTGGAAGGTCGACAGGTTGTGTAAAGTTGAAAAAAAATGTAATTTTTAGGCAATTTTGATGGAAAATGTGAAAACTTGAATCGAAAAAAAGCCTTAATTTTAGGGACTTATCTCCCTCAAATCTTGAAAGTAATGACATTTTTGAACTCAGCGAGATTTAATCGTATGGAAATGTCGTCAAAAAAGGGTTAATAGCTCAATTTTGGAAAATGGAAGCTACATCCTCCCCCTTTGAACCCCCTCCAAGTCCTTCTAAGAGGGTTGACAAAGGAGGGCATGGGTTAAAAATTTTTGTTCAATGAAAATTTTGAGCAAAAAATTGTATTCGGCGCAAAAAAATCATACTAAACCTACATATAAGAACATATGCTGATTAATTAGTGAATAAATTTGACCGAATCACTCAAATTTGAGTAAAAACTCTAGTCAAACCAATCGTTATGACTGTTAAAAATAATCAGCATTGAAATATCTCGACTATTATTTGATTGTAAGCAAATTCTCGGGGTTTTAACATTTTTCGAGGTGAGTGACTCCGTCACAAAGAACTCATTAACTCAGCTGCAACTCAAGTTAGAGAGTTCCCCAATAGCTCATTGAATAGAGAATTTAATGGAGCGTAACATCTATTTCAACAAAATTTTCGATCAACGTGCTCAGTTCTTTGCTATAAGGTTCAAAAGTTCAAAATGAAAACCAACTTTGAGTGTTTTGCTCAAATTTGAGGAAAATATTTAGTAAAACTCAACTTATGATACATCACGAGAAAGAGGAAGCAATTCCCTTCAAAATGAGCCGAAGAACGATTAAATTGAGCAACTTTACGATTTTTGGCGATTTTTTGAAAAAATGTGAACTTTTGAACTTTAAGCTCAACTTTGAGCAACTTCGCACCACTTTTTCACCGTACCGGCGGGCTAGTTGTGTTCAGCAGGTCCGAATTATGAATAATCAACTGCCGGTACCTGGTATACTCTTAGGGTCCACGGAAACTCACTTTTTTCATGTTTTGTCCCTAGACTAGTAATTATTTTTTGAATTTGACCCCCCTCGGTGGAGTTTTGCCCTCAAACTACAATTGAAGGGGGGTAAAAATGAATAATTGGCCTTTTTAGATGAAACGTAATTGCAATTTACACTCGCCAGGCTGTAGCAGTCGATGAGTTCCAATTCTGCAGCATATATAGACTCAAAAAAATGTCTACCCCTCGCACCTCCCGCCCCTGCGGCATCATACCTGATCAAAACATTTATTTTATCACATAGCCGTGTGACATTTTAAAATACCTTAAAATTTCGCGCTGAGTTCGAAAATCGTAGTAATTTTTTAATTTGACCTGTCCATTCTTTTTTTCATTTCCTAATGTCTTTTCATTTTTCAAGAAAAAAATTGTTGTCATTTTTTTTTGACTGTTGAAAAAAAAGAAAAACACTACGCCACTGACAGACTTAAATGCACTCGGCATCCTCCAATGAACTACATATAGCTTGAGCGCGAAATTTTAAGGCATTGTAAAATGTCACACTGCTATGTCATAAAATAAATGTTTTGATCAGGTATGATGCCGCAGGGGCGGGAGGTGCGAGGGGTAGACATTTTTTTTGAGTCTATATATGCTGCAATGTCAGAATTTTTTTTCCATTTCTTGTTCTCTAACTGCTGAAGAACAAAATCTGTTAAGAAAATTAGAAAGTTTTTTCTGACACATACGGTCCATTTTTTCGTAGAGTGTCACTGGCGTATGTCTCACTTTGATACCAAGCTCCTCAAATGTTTTCATCAGGGATGATGCCGCAGGGGCGGGAGGTGCGAGGGGTAGACATTTTTTTGAGTCGATATATGCTGCAGAATTGGAACTCATCGACTGCTACAGCCTGGCGAGTGTAAATTGCAATTACGTTTCATCTAAAAAAGTCAATTATTCATTTTTACCCCTTCAATTGTAGTTTGAGGGCAAAACTCCACCGAGGGGGGTCAAATTCAAAAAATGATTACCGCATTTTTCGAACTCAGCGCGAAATTTTAAACCATTTCGATATGCCGCATCGCTGTTTTTAAATTAATGTTTTTATTATAATTTGGCGGGGGTGGGAGGGATGAGGGTTGGAAATTTTTTTGGGGTCAAGGTATGCTGAAAGTTGAGATCAATCAACCACAATTGTCTGATTTGCGTAAATTTCAATTACGTTTCATTTAAATGATGTCAAATCTTCAGTTTCCCCCTCAAATTCAAGTTTGGGGGCAGAATTCCACCGAGGGGGGTCAAATTCAAAAATTATTACCATTTTCGAACTCAGCGCGAAATTTTAAACCATTTCGATATGCCGCATCGCTGTTTTTAATTTATTGTTTTTATTATATTTGGGGGGGGGTGGGAGGGATGAGGGTTGGAAATTTTTTTGTGGGGTCAAGGTATGCTGAAAGTTGAGATCAATCAACCACAATTGTTTGATTTGCGTATATTCCAATTACGTTTCATTTAAATGATGTAAATTCTTTATTTTCCCCCTTAAATTCAAGTTTGGAGGCAGAACTCCACCGAGGGGGGTCGAAATCAAAAATGATGATGATTTTCGGATTCAGCGCGAAATTTTGACCCATTTTGATGTATCGCATTGCCATTTTTGAGCAAGTATTCCATGACTTAATTTTGGTGGGGGGATGGGGTGACCAACCTGTTCATTTTCATTACTTCGCATTGTGCAGGAATTTTTCGCCCATTTTTGCGGGAATGGACTTTAAATGACTATATTCAACAAAATTGACGAGTATTTTTTGGTTCTCGCCTATATTTTGGATAGGAGGGCTCTTTTACTGTCAAAAATCGTCCAAAATGCATAAAAATTGCACTTGAAGTGCAATAAAATGCAGTTGTGCAGGGTGCAACGGAAAAAAATTACATATTCGGTATCGGGAAAAGTTCCTCAACCCAAATCCGTCGATTTTTTTTGGTTCGGACCATGTCCCCTAAATCACCTTTTTAGGGGTCCACCCCCCTATTGTGCAGGGTTAAAAATCTGAAACTGCACTTTTTCGAATGAGGCGGATAGTACCGACATTTTGGCAACTCATTTTTTTGGTTCTCAAAAAAGATCGCTGAATTCGATTTCTAGAGCACTTTTTCATGTTTGGATCATAGACTATAATGTTAACCTCAATAAAATATAATTCCAATCATTCTTGAATTATTGAAACGATTTTTCAATAAAATACCTATCGAAATATTCTTCATTCTTTATCAAGTCTAAAAGTGAGTCGTGTACCCGAATCATCAAATGATTATCAAGGTCAAGAAATTTATTAAGATGCAAAAAGCTGGAAAACTCAGGTATCATAGTGAAACTTTGAAGAAAAAAAGTGAATTTTAGTGACTTTTTTTCAGCAAAAAGTGACCAAAAAGTAACCAAAAGTAACCAAAAATTTCATTTTTTCGGGGCATTTTTTACAGTTTTTTGGTGGAAATTTTTTTTAAAAAAATCATTATCAACTTTCAATTTTTTTCTTAAAGAATTTTGAAAAATAGAAATTTTTGAGGTGAAAATTTGAATTTTTGCTTGAAAATGCGAAAAAAGTGACTTTTAGTGACCAAAGTCGAAAAAAGTGACAAACACCCTAAAAAAAGTGACCTGCTATGATGCCTAAAAACTGGCCAATCAAGAAAATTTGATTAAAATTATGGAATTTTTTCCAAAAAAAATTGATTGGAAACTATCTTAAGCTCGAAAATGTAAATTATACAACAACTGGACAGTTGTCCTAGAGTTGAGCTTGAAAAAAAAATATTAATTTTTTTTACGAAATTCAATAAAATGAACAAAAGATTGTTCAGTTTGAAAATGTTGACCACACAACAATTGGACAGCTGCCCCAGAGTTGACTTTGAAAAAAATTCATTAAAAATTTATTTTTCAAAATATAATAAAATTAGTAAAAAAATGTTCATTTTTGCGGGAATTTTTTTGTAACAGTTCATTTAATTGGACGCAGATGGTATCAAATAAAATTCAGTCAAATTGCATAAATTAACACTTGAATTTTTGGTTACTTTTCATTTCTGAATTGATACAAAATGTACCAAATTTCTTGCATTTTTCATCCAATTTCATTTGACTTTACGTAAAAATTATTTTTGATCATGCATTTCAATACTTTACAATTTTTGTATAAATTTCCAAAAATACTAAAAATGAATTAATCATGCGAGGTACCTATACATTTTTTTTTAGAATTCAATCTGAAAATCAATCAGGTAAAATTTGGATTAAAAAACTCCAAAAATATAAAAATACTGCAGACAATTTATTTATATCAAGAATCAAGACTAATTTCCCTTCTCCTCCCAGGCGCGGATTCAGACGAATGGGGATGAAATTGTCAATGTTACAATTTTCTGGATTTTCTGAAGGAAGAACTAAAATACCCACGTTGAAAAAATGGAAAATTTGGAGAGAATCGTAGTTTTTGGACGAATTTTCCAAAATACAAGCATATTTTATGCAAATTTAGGAAATAAGATCGTCACAGTGTACCGAAGATGGGCATTTTTTTAAAAATTACTTTTGGAGAACAAAACACTGTAACTTTTTCAACATTTTATACGATTTTTTCAACCACTATGGGGAAATTTACCCATCCTCCTTCCAGATCTGCGTCAGCTTCTTCTATATAAATCCTCAATCTGATAGAATCAACAGAAATAACGTAAATTTTTCATCAAATTGCATCCTGCACCAAAATGCATCTTTTTTCCAAACCAATCAAACTTAAAACCAGTGGCGTCGTCAAGGGGGGGGAGGCCCCGAAAAAAGTTCTGCCCCCCAAAAAAAAAATTCATTTTGTATTTATAAATTTACATTACACTTACATCAGATAGGGATTTTCAAAGCATTAAAACATGAAAAACTGTCTTCTTAGGGCATTAAAAATAAAATTTTTTCAAAGCTTCGTCCGGGCATAAATAAAATTATCTACAATTCTATGATCTATCTGAGAAAAAAGTGCGGAAGAAGGCTTCCTTTTTACCTCCTACCCATTTTTAGCAGGTGAAAAAAGTCAGTCCCCCTTTTCATTTCAAAAAAACAAAAAAAGTTGTCTAACGTACAGCCCCTTTTGTGCCCCCCACCCCAATTTTCGATTCTGACGACGCCACTGCCAAACTGTCTATACCGCCAGTTTGACATTGATTCGTACGAAAATCACACGTACAGTCTACAGGTAAAATACTCGTAACAGAACACCTTGCTCGACTCATCCCACGATACATACGCAGCGAGTGAAATTACGGAATAGTCTCAGTTTCAATAGCAGATAGATAGTTAATTTACATAAAATAATTACATATTTTCACGGTTCTCAATTCATTGCGTTACTTTAATTTACGTACAAGCAATTTCGCAATGTAACCTTACATCGAGAATGATCTTCTGCTAAATTCCACAATTCGCAAGACACGAAGAATTTACCGGATGAAATGAAAATCGACCCTCGATGCAATCAAATCTAGATCATCACATTCCACATTCATTTATTCGTCTACGTCTAGCTCGACACCAAAACCGTTATGATCGAAGAGCGTCCAATTATACACATACGAGTACTTATCGACGAGAAAAAAATCAAATCAAATTATCCATCGTGCCAAGATTTATCGAATTCGGCGCACTTTGAATCTATTACAATACAAGCACATATACGAGGTTCGGGCGCAATTTCACTTTCATCGTTTCCATTATAACTCACGAAGATGATACTCCATTAGCGTACATTGCGGACGCGGAGTGAGCAAATCAGATCCAAAATGCCTTTTCGTCTATTAGCGCGGAAAAAAAGCTCGCCAGCGTCTCTCTATTAAGCATTTACATAATCGTTAATTGACGACGATCGCGTTCGATAGATAAATACAGAGTAAAAAAATTTTCAAACTTTCTCGCATCGCAAATACTGTAACAAAACACGGAAGAGTATATGCTTTGGCTTGAATTCGATAAAGAGATACTTCATTACAGTGGACATTACTAAATGAAGACAAATTATAGTGTATTAAAATCGATATCAATTTTTTTTACCAATACGATTGATGCTGTAATACAAATGTACATAAATACTGCATAGAGAAAGTACCAGGCTGGGTTTTGCTTAATCATTCTTGTGAGATAGTCAATGATATACAATGAACAGATGTAATGGTTATTTGTTTAAATACTCGGACAAATCACACCACATCGACGATCGTTTGCGATATTTTCGATCGTATTAAAATATCCTAGGCAATGGTCCAGAATGGCATACCAGATTCATTCAAGGTTTTTCATTCATACGTGTGTCTTTCGCGAGCTATGTGATGAGAAAAAGTACCTCCGAATATAGGCAAACAATACCGAAACTTTTTCCATTACTAGTTAGGTAAAACTTGCGGATAAACGTACCTATGCCTACGCAATTTCTGTGTGTGTTTTAGGGATTCGACCTGGAGGTGTATCTGAGATAAATTTATTACGTAAACATTTGGAAATCTTAAACGGAGCGGCGAACGCGCACCTTTACTTTTCCAAAACTAATTCACATGTGTGAGAAAAACCGCCTGCGTCTTCGAATACCTAACGGATTCTTCAAATTAACCAACGCGCATATTTCCTCTATGTAATGAATAAACTACTTTCTTTCGAAGTGTTAAACAATCCAAGAAAATAACAATATGAAAAAAATTATCATTTAGAAGTAAAAACAAGAAGAAATCTGGCCGGTGAATTCGGCATGTGTTTGTCGGTTTGTTCAAAATTGTGAAGGTGGATTTTTAAACGTGTTTTTGGATTCCCCTCTCCCTTCCTCGCGAAATTTTGAAATTCGATCAAGATTTACAGTCTTGGATGAAAATGAAAATCAATTCGATTTTTCGTCAGTTTTAAGGTGATAAATTTTCGTAAATTAAACACAGTGGCAAAATTGAGTATCTGAATTTATTTTTAATTTACTCCCTCCTCCTTTTCGTCTTTCGAATTTGGTAATCTTTTTCATAAAAAACTTATTTTGTCGGACAAATGAAAAAAAAACCAACGTCTCGTAACTCTTTCATGACCTTTTTTTAGGCTTATTATTATTACTATTATTATTAATCAGATATTATTAATATTTCTTCTATTGAAAATCAATTTTTCTTCTTATTATGGCGTAATATGTTGTGCATGCTTCTAGATAGACAAACAAAATTTCACTTTCCTAAAAATTTAATTTCCGAGGGATAACTATTTTTGAAAATTTTTAGATACACTTCACCCAGGGCGTACTCAAGATTTTCCTATAAAGGGAGCAAGACATTAAGATGACTACAGCTGTAGCCATGTCGAAAAATAAAAAAAAAACGAGGTTATGGTGAAAAAAAAAACAAGAAAAATAGCATGATTTTTTACAAAAATTTCCGAAATGTAGGTATCTTATGCAAAGTAAGAAATTATTTTACTTCCCAAACGAAACGAGGACAAAATTGTTTACAAAAAATCATTCTCTCTTTTTTGAATCAGTGAAAATTATAAAAATCACTAAAAAATTTTCAGAATGAGAGAGCATGTTGGAAATGCAAAAAAATTCAATTTGTTGAGCATTTAACAAGACATTTTCAATCGCATGGGTGCAATTCGCTCTTTGGTCTTTGCCCTTCTTTGGATGGATACCCCTCTGCAATTCACAACTATTTTGATGACCTTTTTTATAATTTAAGATTGATGACTAGGAAGACGAAACAAAATCTCAAAACCCGAAATATGGATTTTAGCAGGATCTTCCCCAGAGTTTTTCAAAATAAGAATACTCCTTCCACTCTCTCATTCTGAATCAGTGAAAAGTCACTGATAAATAGTCAGAATTGCAGTACAGGAAAAAAGCGAATTTTCGCTGATCTTTCAGCAAATTTCATAAATTTAAACGACTTTTCAGTGAGTTTTTACTGATTTGTTTTTAGTAAAAAAAATTCACTGATTTGCTCCTGTGCTGCAATTGTGACTGTTTCTCAGTGATTTTCGATAATTTTCACTGATTTATAATTGAGAGAGCACCCCTCAAAAGATTATCACTCGAAAAATTATGAAAAATAGGTACATAGTAACAAAAAATTGCTCTAACAGTTTTAACAGGTTGGCACTGACAGATTTTAAAATTTTACTTACTGAGCGTTCGAAAAAATTTTATTTTTTAATATTTTTTGTGTTACCCTTCAATATGCATAATAGGGTGTCAAGTTTATAAAAAAGGCAGAAATTTCAACTTGAAAGCAGAAAAAAATCCTGACATTAAATATAGGTACGTAAATACAAAAATTGAAACTCCTATTTTAATTAAAATGAAAAATCAAAAGTAAATGCCAGGGTAGTATCTGTATGTATATCTTTTTAAAATTTTTAAAAATAGGTTTACGAATAAAAGTTTGGATTTACAAGTGAAGCATACGTTTCCAAACTGCTCTAAGTACAAAATCTGTACATGAGAAAAGGGATCCAGGTGTAACCTTTTTTTCAGTACACCAATGTCCCTTTTCTCATATACAGATTTTAGACTTAGGGCAGTTTGGAAACGTATGCTTCAAGTAAACTTCAGTCTCAGCCATATTGAATATCCACATTAGACGTATGAATTTCTTAGGAGATCTTTAAAATGTAGAAAATTTTAAAGTTCAAATAAAAAACATTTCAGATAAATTAAAGGAAAAAATTACGTACACTTTTTGCCATCCTTCTATTTTAAAGAACCCAATTTAAATCAGAACCGAATCATAGAGAAGGTACACAAGGAAACTTACACTCTTTCCTCTCCCCCCCCCCCTCCCACACACACACACAAAAACTCCAGTTTTAAACAAAAGAATGAAATTTGTTAAAAACGAAAAATTTATCAAAGTAAAGGCCTTTGGAAAATAAAAATTGAGAAAAATTTTGTATTTCTTGTAATTTTCAACTTCAACCCCCCTCCCCCTCCAAAAATTACAACAAGTTGATTATTGCAACTACTCCTTCGTTTGCACCTTTGAAATGAGATTTAGGCGAAAATCCACGAGAATTTTTTATAGAGCTCGTTGGATTATTGGAGAGTCAAAAATCGAAAATTTCCGACAAAAATGGAATTTTTTCTGATTCTTTCGACTCAAAGTACTATTTCCCCCATTTTTTCTACACAAAATGAGATTCCCCCTCCACCAAAGATTATAGTTTACTTCTAAAAACTTTTCAACCAACCTCAATTTTTCTCACTAGAAATGCGAAAAAAGAAATTTCGCCATTATTGAGAGCAAATAAATTGCACATTCGGTCCAGCTCTGGTTCAACTTGTTCTGTAGAACTGAAGCAGAAAATAGTTGGAAAAAACTACATTTAAATTGGGAAAAATCGGCAAGATTTTATCAGGCAATATATCAAAATTTTCGATTTTCAATCCCCCCCCCCCAAATGTTCATCTCGATTCTTTTTCTACATTAAATTATTAATATTCGATCAAATATGAAATAATGGGACCAACAGGATGCAATCTTTTCTTCATTTTCAACGAATAAAACAAAGCAAAAAATGTATGAGATTGAAAATTATAACGTTTGATTCAGAAAATCGAACAATCTTCATGATTTCAACTAGGAATAAAACGGAGAAAATTTGTATTTCATTAAGACAAAATTTTGGATTTGAAATAGGTACAGTACATTTAAATCAAGGTCAAAACAGTCAGTGGCCATTTTGAAGAATCACTTCATTATTCAAAGAACTGATAAATCAGAAGAGGTCATAAAATTTTGAAAAACGACATTAAATATTTGAAGAAGTGGAAATTTTCTACATAGTGTCTATCGGATCTGAAAAATGAAAATTCTTGCTATTTTCTGGATTTTTCTCGCCATTTTCATACCATCTTTCTTGCTTTAAAAGTTCCCAAAAAAGAACCCCTTTTTATCCTTTAATTAAAAAATTCGGGGAAAGACCGGGTGTCTAACAAAATTTGTTGAGCAAAAATACTGACTTATACTGACCTTTTGAAATGACTTTTTGCATGATTTTTCTGAAGGCCACCCTCCCCCTCCACCAAAAAATCATCGATACATCAGTATGTCTGTAGTCTGTACAGGGTGTCTACCGATTTTTCAAAATCAAATTTCGCGACTTTTTTCCCAAGGTATCTAGTATCTACCTCTTAATTTGACCCCCCCCCAAAAAAAAAAAACGAGATCAACTTTATAATAAAAAAATTTCATACGTGGAAGGAAATACGTCTTTAATTTTGAAAAAAGACAATTTTTCACAAAAATTTTCAAAAAGTGAGTTATTTTATGCTAAAGAAGATAAATAAATAAATAATTACTGCCCAAGCGAAGCGAGGGTGAAAATTTTTACGAAAAATGTTCAAAAAGGAGAAATTTCTTCAATTTTTCTGTTTTGTACAAGGCGAAAAAAAATTCAAGTAATTTTGGAAAAATTTGGGATTTTTGATGAATTTTGCGACTTTCGCGACCCAGACACTCTGCTGTAGCTATTTAATGGAAAATTAATAAGAAACAATTTTTAATAGCTATTTATGCAAATTGTAAACTTTATATCAAAGAAACTTTTTCCTTTTTTTCAATTTATCAATGGTAAGTGGGATTTTTTTGGAATTTAAAAAAAAAGAAGGACCTTTTAAGTAAATTAGTCAAAAATACTGACTTATACTGACCAGACTGACCTCTTTGAAAAAATACTGACTTATGCTGACCGTTAGACACCCTGAAAGAGGAAAATATTTAAAATTTTCACTTTTTCAAGTAAAATCATTAAAATTCTTGCTACTTTTTGTTTTTTTTTGCATCAGGTAAAATTCTGGCTTTTTTGTTTTTCTTGCCAGTAGATACCATGTTTTTCAAAGGGCCAAAAGTCTATTTGATATGAAACAACATTTACTTTTAAAAGAAAATAAAATTTACACGACGAAGATCAATAAACCCAAGAAAGAGTAACACATCCTACACTGAAATTTTGAACCAGGGCAAAACACATTCTAAATCTCCGTCAAATAAACCATCAGCTCTACACACCGTCACCGCCATACACCATCAACACCTCAGATACTTCATTCACACACAATAGGCGTACGAATTACGTTCAAAAACTCCGCACCCGAGACACCTTTCGATACTGTTCGAACATAATAACTATATCGGAAAATACGCTGATTAGTTCATCAGTAGGTATCGAATGTACATAAAACACAATCTACCATGAACACGAATTTTTTTAATTGCACCGGAAACTAATAAACCGAATAAAATAGAACCATAGGCTACCTACTCTCCGTATAAACTATCAACGCACAACGAAATTATAAAGATAATAACGACGCACCTCTTTCTCTCCCTCTCGCATTGCAATTTTATCATCCGCGAGATAGATTCAGCAGGTACACTCGGTCGATATCAAATAATAGAGTAATAATTGTAGACAAAGCGCTGATTTGAAAAAAATGAAAATGAAAGGCAGGTAAATTCTCATCTGTAATTAGAGAAATCTCAAATTGGATATAGATTTGAATTAGGCATGTTTATTCAACGTTACGTCTACCTAACCTAACACATACCTAGGCATAAATTACCATCACTCGATATACGAATATGAAAATTGGTATACGAAAAAGCCTAATCATGCTCCACCTCCAAGTACACAATAAATTCAATTAGAACTTTATACGAAAGGAGAAAACACTCGCGTAGACTTTAAAAATTATACACGACTATCTTCTAATGCGAATACTATAACTTCCTATAGAAATTCAAAATGCAATAAACATCCTATCTGATTCACTTAAAAGGGGAAAAATTACCAGTATGCAACTCGCTTGCAGCATCAGCGATACAAGACCAACGGAAGTGAAATTTTATAGACATACAAAATAGATAAAATGGGAAGTACAGAGCAAATTCAGAATTGAATTCGCAGGTAAAACCTCGCAGGTATGGTCATAAAACCATAATCACATAAAAGCCAATCCAGCAAAGTGATGGAAACGTTTCGACGTAAGAAAAATTTAATAATACGTCGAAAACATACAATACGAATCAGAGCTGGTTACTTGGCTGTGTATAAAAACAAGGCCCAGACTGGAGCGCGATTCCAGTAAAATCGGTATAATTTAGAAATTAGCATCTCGTCGAGTACAGCAAATGGATTCGTGGTGGAGAAAGCAACGGGCTCGGGTAATTTGTTAAATTACAAAATACCTGAACCACGAGAGCACCGTACGTATGTGAAATACCATACCATCAAATGCTACCAGTTAACCGGTCCGGTGTTTGGGACAAACGCGACCAAGGTCGCAGACCAATCGCACCAAATCGATGAATGATTAATTGGCCGCAAAAGACTAAAGACATTAGACAATTAAGCTAAGTTGTCTTTCCGCGATGTAATTCCGAAGTGATACGGTCGAGTACCTCGTCTATAGACCGCCAAGTTGTTTTCACAAAAGCCAAGTACCCATATGTATCTACGAGTAGGTACACGAGTTAATCCGCAGCTAACGTAACGATACAGTAACGTTTTAATGGATCGCAGGTAATTTAACAGCGATTCTCGACGAGCATAGCTGTTAATTTCTAGGTCAATGTTTCGATCATAATTGGATATCATCGAGAAGGTTCGAATTAAAAGATAAACTTAATAATTAGGTATTGTTTTCATACCTTTGATACTCCCAAGCGGCGTATAGTAATGTCAACATTACGGTACACAGCTTCCACCCGCGAGCTGAGTTCACCGTCCGATGTGAAAGTGTTTATAAAAACGGCTCGTCAATCAAGCCAGCGATGAGATACACTGTTGCAGATACCACTGGGACGATGAAGAGGACATTCGCGATGACAGAACCGATTCTAATACTCCCCCATGACGAGTACATATGCACATCTCGAGCTCAAAGATCGTCTCATCTACATTACGACTCTCAGGCCCCAAGAATAACGCAACAGGCAATTCTCGCAGGTTGCTTTGCAATCTATCTCAGAATATGATACGTGAAAGTGAAAATTATCGCTATAAATGTAATACCTAATTTTTAGTTCAAATAATCATGTCAATCTGTTCATTACTTGGCCATATTTTTGCATAAGTTACATATGGAGTCAGTCGTACATGCGAGTATGAATGCTATATGTGTAGGATTTTGATTTTTCAATATTCTCATATTTTATCAATGATGTTACGTCGCATCGGGCGTCACTTTGACTCGCACGTATTCCGTTATTAATATGTAAGTAAGAAAAAGTAAACGTTTTCATGAACAGTACCGTACCATAAGATGCATCGGAGGTATACGAGTTCATAATTACGATGTCACTCACAATTGAAATATTTTTTTACGCGTACTTTAATCAATTTTTTACCCAGGTTGACAGCAAAGAAGCCAGTGACAAATTATACGTGTTTTACAGCGGAATTAATTTTCCACCTGCATGTGGACGTGAGTTATGGCTCATTTCCAAATAAAACGCCAGCGGAAAAGATGCAATGTGGTGGTTTTCATTAGAAGGTGCCTATTGTGTACCTGATTGCCTAATAGGGATCTCTTCAGAAAAATATGCAGTTGCGGGTTCTAAGGTGATTTTTCAACAAATCTTCGCCTTTGCTTTACATGGCAAGTGATTACGTCTGCTGTTGCATAAAATTTCTCTATTTTGGAAAATTATTCCAAAAATTATGTAATTTTGTTTTTTTCTGCGTTCAACACTTGAGAAAAGATTTTTTCATTATCTCACCAACTCTCTCATTTTTGAATCAGTGAAATTTATCAAAAATCACTGAAAAACAGTCAGAATTGAAGCACAGTAATAAATCAATAAAAAAATTTCACTGAAAGAAAATCACTGAAAGCAAGTCAGTGAAAGAAAGTCAAGTTACTGGAAATCAGTGAAAATTCACTGAAAACTGAGTGGTACTTATGAAATTTACTGGAAAATCTGTAAAATTCTTTGAAAAATTAGTGAAAAATCGTCAAGAATCAGTGAATTTTATTGATTTTTCCTGTGTTGTGTGTTGCAGTTCTGACTGTTTAATCGGTGATTTTTCACTGATCCGGAGTGAGAGAGTACTTTCTTAAATTTAATCAGAAACTCACTACTCTCTCATTTCTGAATTAGTGAAATTTATCAAAAATCACTGAAAAACAGTCAGAATTGCAGCACAGTAATAAATTAGTGAAATTTTTTTTACTGAAAGCAAGCCAGTGAAAGAAAATCACTGGAAATCAGTGAAAATTCACTGAAAACACAACAATATTTATGAAATTTACTGAAAAATCAGTGAAATTCTTTGGATAATCAGTGAAAAATTGCTAAGAATCAGTGAATTTCACTGGTTTCTCCTGTGTTGCAATTCTGTTTATCAGTAATTTTTCACTGATTCGGAATGAGAGAGTACTTTCATAAATTGAATCAGAAACTCACTGCTGTCATTTCTGAATCAGTAAAATTTATCAAAAATCACTGAAAAACAGTCAGAATTGCAGCACGGTAATAAATTAGTGAAAATTTTTTTACTGAAAGCAAGCCAGTGAAAGAAAATCACTGGAAATCAGTGAAAATTCACTGAAAACACAACAATATTTATGAAATTTACTGAAAAATCAGTGAAATTTTTTGGATAATCATGTGAAAAAGCGCTGAAATTCAGTGAATTTCACTGATTTTTCCTTTACTGCAATTCTGATTGTTTGTCAGTGATTTTTCACTGATTCGAAATGAGAGTGCGATGAAATAGCCAAAATTGAGTCACTGCTGAAATCAATGAAAAACTACTAAATGAATCAGTAATTTTTCACTAATTGGCAGTGAAATTTCACTGATTCCATGGTAACTTAATTCTGGCTATTTCTTCAGTTAATTTTCACTGATTCTAATTAAAAGAGTACACGTTTAATTCTTTCTAGAAAAAATCCTTCGTGTGACATCTCTTCTCTTTCCCACGCACTACCATAAATCAAGTTGTAAAACGGCACAGTGTCTACTGGATTTCAGAAATAAAAATTCTGGCTATTTTCTGGATTTTCTCGCCAATTTTATGCGATTTTTTTTTGCTTTAAATTTCCCCGAAAAAGAATACCCTTTTTGTACTTTGATTAAAAAATTCAAGGAAAGAGTAAAGTTTTGAGAATTTTGCTTTTTGCAGTGAAATAATTAAAATTTTTGCTATTTTCCGGTTTTCTGGTTACGAAAGTGAAATTATAACTGTTTTCGGGGTTTTCTTGTTTTTTTTTGCCAGTAGACACCATAAACAAAGATCTATTTAGTTTGATAAAAATTAGGCATATCTGTTCAGAATTTTTTTTCATTAAAATCATAATAATCAAGTGATCGAATAATGATTATAAATTTCAACTGATTTTTTTAGGGAGGGAGGGAGAGAGATTTTATCAATCCCTGAAGGTGAGAAATTTTCGAACTAAAGATTTGAAATATCGAGTAATGGTAAGAGTGTCTGATCGATTGTGCCACTTCAAACGTAAACTTCCTTTTACCTTTCTTTTTTTCCATAAATTAAAAATCACACAGAAGGAATTTTGTCCTAAGGGTCCGATGTGTCACGATTTACTAGACAGATTATTCGTACCTGAGTCGTAGATGAAGAAATTTTAAGGTTCGATTGTCTGACATCATTGGATAGATATGTGACCATTTTCTTTTCTACGATGAAAGATGAAAGCTTGAATCATACTTATTGAAGTACTTATTCATTGGTCATTATTCTATGGTACCTATATGAATTTTTTTAGAGCAAAATAAACTGTTTTTCAAACTTTAAGGGTCTGGTACATAGTTTTTAAAAGTTGAAAGTCCTCATAAATTGAAGAGTGTGGGTACTAAAGAAATCAAAAATTAACTGTCTTACGTTTTAATAAAATTAGAACTGAATTTAAAAAAATTAAAATCCAGAGAATGAATCCAATTTTTCATATAAAGAAATGAGTGAAATATGACGAGATGAGAGGAGAACAAAAAATCAAAATCACCATCGACGAAATTCATGACTGGTAATTTTTGGTGAAGTATTCTTGACTTTGTGAATTTCATTACATTAATTTTTTAATTCTGTAATTTTTTCCTTCAAAATGAAAAGAATTTTAGTTCATCGTGTGCAAGAATCCTCCCTCCATGACTCTTTCAAAGAAAAATAATTCCCCCTCCCTTTCCCATGCTAGGTGCATTATTTATTTTCTTCATAACCAAGCCAACAATTACGTATTTGTGAAAAATCTTTACAAGGGGGTTCAAAATTTTTGGGAAATTTTTGCCTCGAACATCTGTTATACTGACGAAACCAACGTTGTGCTTGCTATGCCAATGGTTCATTTTCAAAAAATTAAACAACCGATGGTTTATAATTTTAGAATATTAGGTAGGTATGAGTGTGAATGAAAATTTCTACTGACTGGAAGATGAACAAAAAATCGTTTACTGAGTTGAAGAATTGGAGATAGTGAAATGAAGGAGGAGAAGAGGTCTCAATTCTCCAACTGAAATGGTAATTTTTTTCAAAAAAAGTTCCCCTTCAAATTAATGATCAGTCTAAAATTACAAAAAATTGGCACAATCGTTCAAATTGTCTGGATTTTCCAGCGATTCCTTTACACATCCCTTGACAGCTTTTCGGAGTAACTCATTTTAATACGGACAAATTTAAATTAGCAGAATTGGAGGATCAGAAAACTGAAAAGTTTTCATTTAGCTGATCTTTTTCCAATTTACTCAATTTAAAATACAATTTTCAAAGTTTTTCCGACTTGAACTGCGAGTTTTAGGAACAAAAAAAATCATCGCTCCTTTCTTCCGTGTGGCTCTGCATTTTCAGAGATTTCATTCTGAAATTTATAGATGATAAAAAAACGAACTCTAAAAGTGATTACTTCTTTTTCAGAGATCGATCAAAAAGTTCGTTTTTAAAAAATACTTATTTACGAATCTAGAAGATTTCAGGGTGTCTAACAAAATTTGTTGAGCAAAAAGACTGACGTATTCTGACCTTTTGGAATGACTTTTTGCATGATTTCCAAAAAAAATGTATGCATCTGTGTGGCTGGAGCAAATGTATGCCAGTACTATCCCTTTCCCCTCCCCCCAAAAAATCGATACATCAGTGTGTCTGTAGCTATTTAATGGAAAATTAATAAGAAACAATTTTTAAACGAAAAATAAACTGAATAAAATTTTTTTCATTTTTTTTTAAATTTATCAAGGCCATCAAGGATAAATGCGATTTTTTTGGAATTTTTGAAAAAAGCACGACCTTTTGAGTAAATTAGTCAAAAATCCTGACTCATACTGACCGGATTGACTGACTTATCCTAACCGTTATACACCCTGGATTTTTACCTAAAATTAATTTTTCTGCACGTAGTGAGGGGGCCCTTTTCAAGAAAAATAATTTCAAAGTTCATGTTACAAATGAGGCGATTTGTACGGAACAAAAATGACATGAATTTTTTTCAGGATTAGAATATACCAAATGTACCTAGTAATCTTTGGAAAAAATGCGAAATTCTGATCATTTCTTTTAAAAATTGCATTAAAAATGAAATGCGAGATAAACTTTCGTAAATTTCGTAACAATTTTTCACAGATTCACAATAATTAGGATTTAAAAGACGATGATTCAGAATTCAGAATTATTTAGCTTCTTTGAGATGACTGGGAGGGAAAGGGAGGGGAAGAAAGTAGGAGAAATCCAAAATTTTGAAATTCCCAAGTAAAATCACCTTGGAGAGCAAAAGAAAATTACTGAACTAGATACCTACAGTAATTTATTTTCAATTTGAATTCGACTTCAAATTTTTTATTAAAAATTAATTTTCCAATTTTTTTAAAAACTACGCATGATCGACATCCTTTCTCCATCATTTCTGTAACCCTTGCTCTTCAATAAAATAATATCGATCACCAACCAGAAGTAAAATAGATAAAAACAAAAGATCATACTAGAAGAAAAAATAAGCAGACTACTTTCACCGAGAGAGATAACACCAGTCCTATGCTCACACGCGAGTCGCGACTACCATCTGCGATATTATTAACATTAATGATTCACGTAGGTATAGTATTCGAACCACTATAACCAGTCCTTGGACATGACATTGACACACAATACGAGCGCACGATGAACTTAGACAACTCTTTACATCGTGTCTTATGGTGTGTTTACATGCGCAAAGAGTTCGACGTTAACCATACTATTCATTTAAAGACCGATTAGAGTTGAAAAGAGGTCATTTTGGTTCTCTCTCTTCTCTTTACCAATACCGCAAATCAATATGTCATCCGAATTACGTAACTTTTTTTCGCTACACAATTACACCTCGTGAAAAGATAATTTTCATAAAAAAATGTCACAGGCGTACTTGGATAGATAATTTTCACAACCCGCACCTATACGTATCGGCTATTTACCCGCGAAACTGCGCCGGGTGAATTATTTCATAATATAATGAGCTTAATTAGGTATATCGAGTTATTACGATGATCGAAATTCATGTATACTATTTCTTATTGCAGCTATTCGTGATCGGAATATTATGCACGACGATATTACGGACAAATTACGCCGACGAATCGGTATCAATACGATACAGACGAGAACCACCGATTCGACCGCCGAGACCGCGACCGGCGTATGGTCCACCGCCAAAAAACAATTACGGGCCGCCGAAGAAACCAAGGCCTAGTTACGGGCCTCCACCTAGACCGGTGTACGGACCGCCGAAGAGTTCGCCACCGAGACCGGTGTACGGTCCGCCGCCAAGACCGGTATATGGACCTCCGCAGTCACCTCCGTCAACTTCGTACGGAGCTCCGCCATCTAGACCTCCGTCTAGCTCATACGGAGCACCTCCGTCTTCTAGGCCTCCGTCTAGTTCATACGGTGCACCGCCGATATCGTTGTCACCTCCGTCTGGTACTTACGGAGCTCCGCCATCCAGCTCATACGGTGCTCCACCATCGAGTTCGTACGGTGCGCCACCACCTTCTAGCTCGTACGGAGCGCCGCCATCAAGCTCGTACGGTGCTCCACCATCGAGTTCGTACGGTGCGCCGCCATCCAGTTCTTACGGCGCTCCTTCGCCACCATCTAGCTCATACGGAGCTCCGTCTTCTGGATCTTTTAGTCCTTCGCCGCCATCCAGCTTCTACGGTGCTCCTCCGTCTCCACCATCCGGCTCATATGGTGCGCCACCTCCGTCCAGTTCGTATGGTGCTCCTTCGCCACCATCTAGTTCATATGGAGCACCTTCGCCTCCGTCTAGCTCTTACGGGGCACCGTCTCCACCATCCAGCTCATATGGAGCTCCATCCAGCTCCTTCATACCATCGCAACCTTCAGGCTCGTACGGTGCTCCACAAGGACCACCATCGAGCTCATACGGAGCACCACAAGCACCACCATCGAGCTCATACGGAGCTCCGCAGGCACCACCATCAGGCTCATACGGAGCTCCACAAGCACCACCGTCGAGCTCATACGGAGCTCCACAAGCACCGCCTTCGAGCTCATACGGAGCTCCACAAGCACCACCATCGGGCTCATACGGAGCACCACAGGCACCGCCATCAAGCTCGTATGGAGCTCCTTCAATATCTAGTTCATTCCAACCATCGCAGCCCTCAGGTTCGTACGGTGCTCCGCCATCTCCACCTTCTAGCTCGTACGGAGCTCCTTCAATATCAAGTTCATTCACACCGTCGCAGCCTTTGGGTACGTATGGAGCTCCTCCAGCACCGCAAGGGCCACCTTCCGGTTCATACGGAGCTCCATCTCCGTCGTTTGCTTCGCCACCATCGTCATCGTATGGTGCACCGGCGTCTCCCTCGTCTTCCTACGGAGCGCCATCTTCCAGCGGCTCGTTCGGTGGTCTAGACAGCCTGCTATCTTTAATACCTCCAAGTTCCTTTAATTCACCTTCGCCATCATATCAAGCACCCTCCAACTCGTTCAATCCACCTTCGTCTTCATACGGAGCGCCATCGTCGGGTTCCTTTAATCCACCAAGTACGTCGTACGGTGCTCCTGCCAATCCTCCTTCTTCGTCGTACGGAGCACCTTCGAACTCATTCAGCCCACCTTCCTCATCGTATGGCGCGCCGTCGGCAACTTCGTCGTCCTATACGACTTTTAATGTTCCTGCTGGCGCATACGGAGCGCCATCTTTGGGCTCTTCGTCGCCAAAAGGCAACGGCTCGCCTTCGTTCGGATCGTCAAACGGAGGTAAGAACTCAATATCTACTTCTTACAATGCACCGTCATCTTCCCCCTCGTTCGGAGCACCCAGCGCACCTTCGTCTTCGTACGGAGCTCCTGCACCTAATCCTCCTTCGTCATCCTACGGTGCACCTAGTATTAGTCCACCATCGTCCACGTACGGAGCACCTTCGTCCTCTCCTTCGTTTGGCGGCGGTCCTACCGGACCCTCGTCGACGTACGGAGCTCCTTCACCGTCATTCGGGGGTGGTGGTGGTCCTCCTTCTACGTCCTACGGAACGCCTTCGTTCGATTCGGGATCTCCACCTTCGTCGTCCTACGGAGCGCCGAGTATATCGTCAAATGTGCCAGGACCATCTTACAACGCTCCGAGCTTCGGCTCGTCTAATCCTTCTTCTTCTTATGGAGTGCCATCAGTTCCTTCGAACTCATATATCCCTGCCGGGCCATCTGTATCGTATAGCGCACCTCAAGGTTCCAATCAGATAGCCAGCTTTTCATTTTCCATCCCATCGCAATCGTATGGGTCGCCTTCGATGTCATATGGTTCGCCGAAAATTGATTTCGGCGGTTCCAGCTACGATTCCACCAAAGAAGGCAGTTCGTCGTCGTACAATATTTATAAGGACGATAAAGACAGTGTAGATACTAACGAATTAAAAGACTCGTACGGAGTTCCGATCCGGCCAAGTATATCTGATCTCTTTTACGAATCGTCCGATCAGGAGCCAATCTATCAAACGGAGAAAATTCAGAAAGCGTTGCATAACAAAGTAGCATCCAGACTGCAAGCCGATCAATTATCAGAGGGATCGGAAGATCAAAAACCCGTCGTTATTAAACCGAACGCCGCCGAAAAACCAAAACCCAATAAAACGCACTCGAAAGGCACCACGAGCAACACGACGACTACTCTATATCCCATAATGAATGATAAAATATCAGCCTATTTAAAATACCACCATAGCACTTCGACTACAGCACAACCGGTAGATACCGGATCGTTTAAACCTCCAACGCAAACGTACGGTTTCGAACCGTACGATGTTAATAATTTAAAAAATCATAATTTCGAAAAAGACGACTCATCGACTAAAATTTCTTTAACAGATGATGAGGAAAGATACCTAGATTATCCTCAATTCTACGCTTCGCAATTGAATAATTTTGAGATCAGAAGACAGTCGGCAGACGACGATGAATTTGCCGATAGATATTCCAGCGCGTATCAAGATCAACCCGATGATTCTAAACTGAACGAAAATCATGAAGACTGGAATACCCTAACATCGTTCAAAGTAAAAAAACAATAATCTAGTCCTTATCTCACCATTTTAAAACAAAAAAAAACCAGTACCATATAGTATAAATTATTACTGTAAATTTTTATTTATTGTATAAAAATTTTGTGTGTCGATATGTTTCTTTTTTTGTACAAATTTTGTCGTAGTAATAAATGTAAATGTCTTTTTTTAATATTGTAGATAATTTTTTTTACATAAGAACTCGATTTATCTGCAATGAATGAGAATAGGATATTTCATCGGAAGCACGATGCATTCATGATTCAAGTACGTATCTTTTCGATCCTCAAGTCTCAAACAACAATTCTCACGCTTTCATTAAAAATCGTAAAGCTAGAAGATTTTCAAAAAACTTACCTCTTTTTCCAAAAATTCGCTCCATTTTGCTTCCAGGCAGAATTTCTGGAATTTTTCATAAAATCCGGATCCAGGATTGGTGAAATTCAAATCAGACTGGAATTTGTTTACGGGTAAGATTTCGGATAATTTACACATCAGTGTTTTTATCACCGGTGCCATGAACGAATAATGCTCCATATTCGCTTCTGTAATCAAAATTAAAGTTTAGTAACAAATAAATCACGGATTTCTCAAAATTTCACAAATTGGTCTATTTACCTTGAACATCTTTGACGATAATTTCGTTCAAAAGGTAAAGAATATAGGATTCTTCTTCGATAACCGATAATTTACGAGTTTGAATGATGGTATGTAATTTAGCAGTAGCTATGGCACACAATTCGGTATTCATATTGGCTGCACTTTTTAGCAAAATGGCAAACGAAGCTTTCACCAATTCTGGCGTTTCTTCGATAGGATTTTCTCGAAAAACCAAAAGTACATCGAGAAGACCGATCACTCCGTCCAATAACTGTAACAATATTGTTTTTTCACACAATAAGAAAAAATCTAGAACAGGAGATAACGATAAGTTTTCACGAAGAATCACATCGCATTGAAAATAACAAAAATAAAGTTTGAATATTTTAAAATCTAGGGAAGTATTAATTAATGAGTAATTTCCTGTCGAAATTTCTCATCCGGTTTCCTTCTCGATTATATAACCTTTCGCAAGATTTTTCTCATCACTTTAATTGAAGAAGAGAATTTATTTAGATACCTTGATGGAAATATTCTTCGAATCATTGCGGCTGGGATCAGCTACGAATAAATCATACACCCAGCGCAACAGTTGATTGGCGTTTTCGGTTCTCGTAGCTAATTCGATGACATGCGTGTTATCAATCAAGTCGACCATAGCTGCTTGTAACATTAATTCGAGCAATCTTAATTTCAACTCCAGGTGCGAACAGTACAACGCGTTGTTTAAACCGATCATATTAATGCATGCCATAACTTGTCCTCGTTCCTGAAAAAAATTTCATGGTCAAGATCGTGCATCCTCGGAGCACACACGCCGTTAATATAATAAATTCTTTATATTAACCTTCCAGACTAATTTTTGATGCGCATCGTAACCTTTCCACATGATGGTAAATAGTATATTTATAATTGCGTTGCATAATTCTTGCTCCTTATCTTCTTCTTTTTCACTTTCTAAATTTCTCCATTGTCTAATACAGAATTTTAAACCAAATTGAATTTTTTTCCATTGCTGGGCGAAAATAGAATATAAAATAGGAACACGTACTCCAACATGTCAAAAATGACTCTTTCTTCTTCATTATCGTCAAATAAATCGGAATCGTTGGATCCACTTTGCATCGACGTTACGCTAATTGAATCCTTGGATGTGCTATGGGACGGACTGTATTTACTGTGACTGCTGTGGGAACGATTGCTGCCGCTAATTTCATCGATACTTCCGTTCGAGAAGGATCTGAAAAAAAACACAGATTTAGTACCGGAATATGGTTCGATGCGTCGGATATCGAGTAGCGAACGGTAATTACCGATGACTAAGGCTCAAATCATCGAAATTAATAAGTGTAAAGTCTTCGTTCTGAACGGGTACTTTTAATTCATTGATGTGTGAGGTTTCGTTCCTTTCCTGTAACCGAGATAAAAACAATAATTGGTTTAATGAGATGAATAAGCCATAGTAAGAAATAAAATCGCCGTTAATTCATCCATCATAATTATGTTAATGCGATGAATTTTATTATGGACTTACAAATGAAGGTGTTTTCTGCGTTATTAACGAATATGCCGAGCCTACCACCGAGGAAATATTCTCAGCGGCGAAATTAATGTTACCGGTGACCGCCGACGTAACGTTTTCTGCTACAGATGTCAAACTATCCGCTGCGAATTGTATGTTTTCGGTGACCAGCAAAGAAACGTTTTCGGCTGCTGAGGTCAGGTTGCTGGCAGCAAAGTGGATGTTTTCTGCCACCATTGAGGTGACGTTTTCGGCGGCTGAGCTGATGTTTGAAGCTGCGTGTTGGATGTTGTCGGTCACCAATGAGCTTACGTTTTCGGTGGCATCTATAACAATAGATATTTCAGTTTGATAAAATATCTGAAATAGGAACGAAGACAGTTGAGGGATTTTTTATTCACCTTTTATGTCACAATCGACCAACAAAGATGTCACATCTTTCAATATGGAAGGATAAATTTTATCACTGGGTTTTTTATCTTTCGAAATTGAAAGTTTTTCGAAATCGGGCATTTCAGCTGGATTAGTGGGATTTTGCTTTATAGGATGGTGAATAAGTAGCCGGGTTATCGAATCTTGCCATCCAATCTGGAATAATAACCGTGTGGTAAGAAATTTCCGATTTCATTATCAATAAATTAGATGGAAATGTTCAAAATACTTGTTTGGCGAACATAACAGGAGCACTGGGTTTCATGAATACAACAGCTAAAATTTTCCTAGCTGCCTCCAACTTTATATCTAAGCTAGCCGAGGATAAACGACAAAGTAAAACTAGAGCACCGGTGAAACCACCGCTCGTTTCTAAGGGGAGAAAAATAAATAGGTAATTAATAACCATGAAAAATAACAAAAAAATCGTTTTCAGACTTTAATCTACCTGACATCAAAATCTGATCCAAAAGCAATAACGCTGTTTCCATCGATATATTCTCGTCTGGAGGAAACGAAGCAACTAATCCAGGATATAATCCCATTGGTGTATAATCTTGCAGCTGTAACCGCATTTTACTCCTTTCGTAAACTCGATCAGTTCGTAAAAGAACAGAAAACAGCTGAAAATAAAATTAATTTCATGTACATCTTGTTTTCGTTGACAGTCGACGAATTCAGGTTGCTTACCCTTAATACACTTTTTTTCAAATTCTCTCCACAGCACGATTCAATCAAAAACGAATACAATAAATCTGCACAATGTTGCTCGTACAACAACAAGTATAGCTGATCGGTACACGTTTTGTTTGTCAAGTGATTGATCAACATTTCCAACACTTCAATTATCTGCGTAAAATAAATTTCACCGAAAGATCAATACGAGCTATTGAAAAATATGCATATTCAAATTTATATACCTCTACGTCATTGCCACAAGCTACAATGTAACCGACTATAGCATGTAATTCCTGTATACTGATTTCTTTTTGGATGTAGAAGTTGATGATTCCGAAAATAGTTACACGAACAGCTTTGGCAGCGTCGAAATTCATCGTATTGATGTTGGATAAATGCATTCGTATCACATCGAGGAAAAATTGTACGCCGAAACGTTTCTTGAAGAATTTTTTATCCTTTTTAATAAAGGAATATAAATATTGCACGTGTCCTGGAAGAAGAAAAATACGTAAAAAATATTTATATCGGATATGCCTTAATTTTTCTCATAATTCGTACCGTGTTGCACTTCAAAGTCACATTTGGACCAAATATCAAAATTGAATAAGACATTTTGATAGTAAGTTCGTTGTAGGAGATTATTCTTGCAATGGCTCACAGCTTCCGATAACATACAAACAGATACCAGCACAGGGATATCTATCAGGATTACAGATACCTACAAACAAGATGAATTTAGCAAAAAATTAAAGATTTTTTATATCAGGGTGTCTAACAAAATTTGTAGAGCAAAAAGCTTGACTTAGCTTGACCTTTTGCATGAATTTTTTGAGTCACCCCACGAAACTTGGGCAAAAATCTCAGGGGGAGGTGGGAGGGGGTAAAAATGAAAAATTTGTTGACCAGTCATATTGAAACTATGGAAAACAAAAATTCTTGCTTTTTATGTGCTACTTTTATGACTTTGAAAAAAAACTAAAAAACTATAATAAATTCCTTAATAACCTCCCCCTCCCCCCACTGTAAAAAAATTGAGAATTTCATTTGAGATCGCCTTCAAGTCTTCCAATAGAATTAAAAGAATGCATCTTTTTCGTTTCAAAATATTCAATCGTCTGGGATGGAAGAGAAGAGATCATATCATAATTTTTAGGAAGAATTGGGTAAAATTACTCAGCCCGAGCGAAATTTTTTGAAAAAAAAGCACCCAAAATCTGAAATTCCTTTATTAAAATTCGTGCTTTTTTTCGTGTTATGTTTTGACTTTCAAAAAAACTATACCTATGGACATGGACTCATCTCCATCGAAACATTTTTGAAAATTCCCATCGAGATCGTTACCGAGTCTTTTTATAAATGAGAAAGACAATTTTTTTCATTTGAAAATATTAATTATCTGGGCTGGAAAAGAAGAAAAGGTTCATACCATAATTTTGAAAATAAAATTGTGTAAATTTATTAAGCCCGAGCGAAACGAGGGCGAAATTTTTTGAAGGAAAAGGCATTTAAAAGCTGACATTTCTTCACTGTTTTAATCAATGTTTTAGTATGTAATTAGGTATCGAAAGAGAAGCGAAATCTTCAACCCTAATCTCTTATATGAGTATAAATTTTAGGTCTTACAAGCCCTCGCTTCGCTCGGGTTAGGATTAGAAAAATTGGCAATTTTCAAAAAAAATAGAACCACAAAACAAATATTGACTGAAAAATTTGTATTTTTTTCATTAAAAAAAAAAAAATATTTATTAAGGGTAAGTGGAAGTTTTTTTTTGACTTTTGAAAAAAAGCTTGACTTTTTGAGTAAATCAGGGTAAATTGGTCAAAAAGCTCGACTTTTCAGAACCGCATGACTTTTTTGAAAAAATCTTGACTTATCAGGACCGTTAGACACCCTGTATATCAATCAGTTGGCGAAGACCTACTTCGGCTAATAATTTTCCCAGCATAGCGAATCCGTGCCTTTTGAGAAAATATTCTTGATTGACGAGATCTTTTAGTAGGTTTTTAAATATTATCACAATCACAGCTACAGGATTTTCCTCCAATTGTACTTCTGTAAAATTATCATTTATTTAACGATCCGTTGATTATAAAATGAAGAGGTGGAAGGGAGTCGGGGTCTGATTCGTTGTTCGATTCAAAAAATATTTTCTGGTTTGTTATACCTGAAACGTTTCTAAAATTAGAAATCGCGAAATCTGACATATCACTGAAATCCTCCAAGGAAATTGATTGACCAGCTGTATTATCATCTATGATGTAATTATCAGTTTCGAAGAATGGAAGAAAAACGTTCACTCCCCCGATACTATTTACGCTTTCCTAAAAAAAAATATAATAAAATAAAACCAGATAATTATTGATTTATGGTTAAAAACTATTCGACCATTGACTTCGAAACATAAATATATCTTATCAATGAATGAAAAAACACACACACAAAATAGGTACGTAAACATGAATTATCGCACATTCACATTTTCGTAAATTCGTAACACCTTTTTAAAATGCAAACGTAATATTCTACTATTTCATAAATCTGCTCACCTTCAACGAATGAATTACACAAATAGTAGCCGTCGTTCTACCATCTAATTTATATTTGGAGCATAGATCTACAGCATGATCAAATGCACACGCAGAAGGAGAAAATGAAAACACTAATTTGGAATGAAAATTAACGAACTCCACGTTCTCTTCGGTATTAAACAATACATCGCTGTTGATACCTATACACATAGAAAATTATTAACCTTCGGTACGAAATTTTTATGATCTCAAAATGCAAAATACTAACCAGCTTCGTAAAGTAATTTTATCTGCTGAGCTGTTAATGGTTCTTGGAACAAACAAACGCTACCCACTTGACCACACAGAGCCACAGTAGGCCCAAAAATAGTACTCTGCATTCCGACAGGAAAACTTTTCACGTAGGGATTAATAGTAGAGGAGGATCGTAATGGGAATGTGATGTAATTCGGAACTTGAGTGATGAAGGACGGTATAATACTTCTTTCGTGATCATGGCTACCCTGATCTGACGTATTCGATTGATCATTTTCCAAAGACGCGTCATCTATAGGAGCAGCGATTCGACACCAGGTAAAAGCCTAGAAATAAATCCGCAATTAATTCTTCTCTTTTTGGTAGGTCGGTATATTTTCATACGATTTACTTACTTCGGTGATATGAGCAAATTTGGCAGTGGCAACTAATTGTTGAATTCCATCGATAAAAATAACGATTTGGTTTTGAGCAAATGGTCTCCTAAAAAAATCAAATACGATTTAGTACGAATAATCGATCAGGCTGGCAAAACTACAAAAATATCCTTACTTCGCAGGTACATAAGTAACATCCAAACAATACCATCTATTTTCTTCGAACGTATAGTCGAACAAAGAAATAGCGATGAATTCTTTCTTCGTGTTGAAAATTATCACCAGACAGTTTTCAGCATTCACGTGAATTTCAATTCCTTGCTTATTCGCCGACAATAATCTAAACAATAGAAATCATACGATTAATTTAATTCTACATTTGTTAAATTTATATCTGTATTTCTGAAATATCCTACGTGAATATTTGACGTCGAAAAGATGACGTTCCACAAGCACCTGCCGGACCATCCCCGTTATTGAATTTATTCAACGAAAACCAGCAATGGAACGAGAATCCAAATATCGAACCAGGCCATTTCTTAATATCGGGAATGTTGATACCGTCTACAAAAACACACACAATTTGTAACAATAATCATCGTTCCAGAAACCTGAATAATTCAAGATAAGGAAATTTTCATACCTGAAATACATTGCACGTCGAAATAACTTCTGCAGTTGATGAAACTATTTGTTCTGGTAATATTTGAAATCATTTGTAATATTGCTAAATAATATGGACACTGAAACAAACAAAAAATTCAAATAAAATAAATTAGATCGTAGCTAATTTAAATAATTTTCGCTCCGACGAACTCACCAATTTATTATCATTGACTAGAAACAAATTAAAAATATTTTTAAGCTCTAAAGTGCTAATCGAAATCGAAGCCAAATTTTCAATTAAATTGATTAAAAGGGTAATGGAACTTGAAGTCAACGTTTTGTATTTCTGCAGAACTTCGCAAGCAACCTTAATCGAACCACAAGTAATTGCTTTCCATTTACTGTAAAAGAAAACATCAATTTAATAAAAACACCTCGAGTGCACATTTTTATGGATTATCGATAAAATCACAAATACCCTTGTAGATTACAGGAGCAAATTGAAAAAATAACTGAAGTCAGCCATTCTTGATTTCGTGGATCTAACGAAGGAAGTAATTGTAACAGCGGAACAATCAACTTTGGATTCTGGAAAAAATCAAAAATACCTGACTTAATAAACCATATCGACCATATTAATATTTCTGAACGCTATTTACCTTCAGCTCGTAAAATTTACTAATCTCGTACTTCTCTTCGATAGCCATTTCTATCAATACAGTGAGCAAATTACAATCCAAATTTTCGACCAATTTAATTTTCCTAAAAATTCTATTGTATCCGTTTATTTTAATCATTCGTTCCTGAAACAAAAAATACCACATTAATATCAAATACTTATACCAATATTTTAAAATAAAATGACGTACTTTGGAAAAACTTTCATTTTTAATAACATTCGCCAGCGTCTTGATGCAAGATATTGTCAATTTATTGTCAACCTATAATCGTAAATCAATAATTATTGCTCGCACGTCATCGGATCCTCGCAAGTATCAATTAATCACAACCTACCTCAATTTTTTCTAAAGCATCGAGAACGCTCTCCAGAATGAAATTTTGTACCATAATGCAACGAACTAATTTACTGCCTTCTTCGTTCGATAAATCGATCAACGTAGATAGCATATCGATCATCACACATAGTAAATAAGTCCGTTTCTCTTCCTCCAATTGTTCGTTGACGTTGTTAACAACATTCGAAATACATCCACGATATTGTTCCAACAGCGTACTGATTTCGATTTGTCTCTGTAAAACGCGAGAAAACACAACTGTAGGTCTATCGTCGTTCATAATGTAAAAATACAACGTTCAAAGTAAAACAGAAAATACAGCGAAGTTGTAAATCATATTCTACCAGACGCGAAAATTTAATTATTACCTGATGCGGCTCAATAGATAAAAGGGTATGCATCATAATTATGAAACACTTGATCGCGATAATTTGAACACTTGTCGCAGCACTATAATCCGAAATGATTGTTACCAAAAGGCTGGCCGTAGCAGGACAAACGCCGGTCAACGCATTGCACTGAAATAAAACAGAATATCAGTAGGGATCGTCGCACCAATGCTATTCAAATCTCAAACGAGCTATTTCTTGAAAAATTCCACCAAAAATGGTAGAATTGTCATGAAACTAATCAGCCTACTGAAACAAATAGAAAATTAAAAACGCATTTACATCGATTTTAAATTTCCATTTCATTGCGTTACATTTCAAAGCCATTAAACAAATTAAAGCCGATGGAATTATGTTAACCAAACAATATATAACTTAAACGCTAAAACGATGCTAATGATAATACATTCATGAATTGTTATCGTCGAATCATTCCAAAAAAATGTAAAAATGTAAATACTTAAATAAACATTAGTAAAGAATGAATGGTACTCAACTGTATCATGCATTCATTCAAAAGCTTCTTAAAAAATGAAATATTAGGCGATTCATTTACATTCTCGAACCGACGAGAAAATCACCGGAAGCTGATAAATACGTAGAAAATACATGCAAAAAAATCAACAGCTGTACAATTACCCACTCACCATAATCTCTAAATTATTTTCATCTGTTATTATAATATCCTGAAAAATATTTTATGCATATTCAGCGATTAAATAGGTACTACTAAGTGACGATGGTTTCTATAATAATAGGCATGCGTCGCGTATAAAGGCTTCTACAGCGTTTCATGATCGAAATTTTTCGACGTATGAATTTCATAAATACCACAACTTTCCTCGTATGTTAGCCCACGTACATAGATAACGATAGATTTATAGCCAATTCTCTATCTCACCTGCGATCCAGATACGACGGCACCTAGTACATTGAGCAACTCGAACGAAAGCTTTGGAATACTTCTGCTAATCTTTTGTTCAAAATACTCTGTAAAATGAAGGTAATTAAAACTTGCCTTACGAGGATTAAACGAGTAGGTACTTCATTGATTAGATATTTACCAAATATAAACGGCACGACTTCAATATGAAGTAAAGCAGCAGATGAAGTTTTGTATGCTTGAACATTGGAAGTAAGTGTATTGGTCCTTTTGAAATATCGCCATGTGAAATAAGGATCGTACAGACATTCGAGCAAATGACAGCTCCGGATACAAAATTCGATTCCATCGTTTCTTTCTTTTATGCTACCGTCTGCAATCTACGCAATATATTAGAAAATATAATCCGAAAAATGGAAACAACTTAAGTACAGATTTTTCAATTACCTTCGATATGATATTCGATGCGATACTGATTATTAAATGTACATAGTCGCTCGATGCCACTGAAGAAACATTTCCGAAATTTCGACTGATTAGAATCAATGTCCTGACTAATAATTCGGCTTCTTTTAATTGTTCCGATGTCAAGTCCTCCTGCGAGATAAATTTACATATGAGTGATGTGAAAGATTAATAAATAAGTGAAGCAATATGTTTACCTTTTCAGTTCTATCCTTTGTGATGTATAGAAATTTTCCAATAGCTGGTAACAGTTCTTCGGGTAAACGAGACAGATGAGGCCCTTGGTCCGGTTTGATGATATCGGACGTTGGTAAAGTGTCATCGCTAGACCAGTTTAAATTCAGTTGTTTCTCCCAGATCGAGACAAGACCCAAGATGAATTTCCTAAAGTACACTTCCTCATTCTAAACAATAAGAAAATTAACTTATGATACGTATACAACAGGATTATTTTGGTTTTTAGATCATCGTGTACGTAACATACCTTGGTGGTGTAATGAATCCAAAAAGAATATATGTCTTTCTTTGATTCCATGATTAGTCAAGCTTTCATACATAACGATCATAACACTCCGATAGATTTTCTGCTCATTGAATTGAACTGATGTCTGATTTCATTGATGAATCTAGAAAAATTATCCGCACCGATACGACTACATTTTTATCATTCTGTACTGTCAACTTTTATATAAAATGAAATACAAGAGCTGTGAATTAAATGATCATGAAACTAAAGACGAAATATGATCTAGATCCATTATTTTTTCAACATTTTTAATTACATCGATTATGTGATTATGAACTGAAATTCACTGATAAAGCGGGAAAGATCGCAGTTGTAAACACAACGCGGTAGGTAGTACCTACTTTTAACGTAATGGCAAGAATGACGTCACGTTCATTTGCAACCAACCGAAATCGAATATTTCTTACATTGTTTTCAATTTTTATTTTTATTTTTATGAGAGTTGGGAAATGTGATTTTTTTTTATGATTCTAAAACAAAACTTCATATTTAAGAATCAGGAGGCCCAAAATATGAAAAAAATCACCTTTCTCTCATAATGAATCAAAAGTTCAAAACTATCAGAAGGAATGCCTAGCTTAACACATGTAGGCATAATGAAATCGTAAATCGTAAGCCTTTCAAGTTTCAATTACTTTTCCAATACACATTGAAGACAATTTTTATGATCTGATACAAATCAAACAAATTAATTCTCAAGTCTCAACCAACATCATCATTTTTTCTCGAATAAAAAATTATGTAGGGAATAGGATTCAAAATGGAAAAAATCAGTCAAAATTTTTGATAACTTTTCCAACTACATACCTACACCGATCAATGTTTCTGGTAAGTAATGATAATTTTTAATCAACATACGAGCAATTATTTTACGCCTTTTTTACCACTTATTTTCAAAAAGGAGAGTTGAAAAATTTCGATCATAATTTATTAATCGTTATTTATTTCCAAACATGAAAAAAAAATAAATGAGAATAGCTTATAGATTCACATTCTTACAACTTTGATCAATTTTAATCAGTATTATTATCTAGATACTTACGATTTTTTTAAACATTTTTTTCACCTACAAGTTTAAATCATGCGACTTGAAATAAAAATAATTTTCAAAAATCACGGTTTCAAGCTTTCATAGTAGACAAAGGTATGGCGAATCTCAAATTCTCAACACGAGCGATCGAGGAGACGAGGATCGAGTCACGTGCGAGGGTGCGACGTGCCTTATCAATGTTATCAAACATAGTCTGTTGATTATTTTACCGCTAGACGCGATCATATTAAGCTGCATCTATGTACTAGTGTTATTTTTGTAATTGCATGGAAAACGACGAATTCCAATACACTGCAGCGAAATAAAAGTAAGTATTTATTTGATAGAAAAATTAACCAAAGATAAAAGTTATAAATGTAATGTAAAATTTTGAATATTCCATGTTTTTCCCCTCTTTCTGACGTTCTTTTTCTGGTCAAATTTCTTGAGAGAATTTTGTTTACATTTTTAAATCATTTTTCTCTTCCTAAGCTATGAATGTTTCTTCTAGTATAAGAACTTTTCACCGCAGTTTTACACTGTCACTTTAAGATACCTATGCATACTTAAATCATTTATCAAGTGAATATTTTCATTTCAGGTTGACGTATATTATGTATTGTATGGACTATGGACTAATAAATTAGTCGAGTATTTCATAAACTATAACTACATACGCCACGTCAAGTAAAGTCAAATACTTGAATAAGAGTTCATTGGCTGAGATCTTTACAAAAACCCTAAATTTTTGCGTTATTTTCATCTCTTGGCTACCTGGATTTACATGGTATATCTGATACTTTTTTATGCAAAAGAAGGGAAAAAAATTCCAAAAATCTAAACAACTATATTTTTTCAGGCTCAGCTACTATTGGACCAGTGAATAATAAGTCGATTTGAAAGGAAAGTTTCTGTGTAACGTTAAAATAATAACCGGTCCTTCATAGGCAGATCATCGTACCTACATTATCTTCGGCATGCTATCAGATAAAAGAATCTTAATTGATATCAGTTCAATGATGTAAGTAAATTTTGAAAATTTTCAATTATTTGAATTTTTTTCAAGTTTTGAGCTTTTTACGCCACGTATTTGCGAGCTGTAAAATTTTCAAACAAGCGTACACTAGCACTACCTAGGTACGTGTCGAACCCGAATTGCCCAAATTTTCGCCTCCCCACATCAGGGAGCAGAGTCATCGCTTCTCTGTATCGTATTTATGGAAAATTGTTTGAAAAGTCACTTCCTTCAAAATAATAAAACCCTTTTGAACTTTTCAGATTGCTGAATTGTGAAATCCAGTAGACACTACAAAAGATACGTTGCCGTTTGTATGGTTCACTAGCGTTGCCTTTGGAGAAAATTCCAAGAATTATGTCGCTTTCGGATAATCGTCTAGTATTGTACGAACCCTTGCCTCGATTACAAGACATAGCTGCCTTTAATGTAGCGCTCAATTTGACGATGAGTTACGCGAAACACGTTGTAGAAAATGTAGTTATAGTTTATTTCACTTGGCGAGTACCCGAGTTTACAATATTTCCCAAGTCCCTCAACAAGATTTACGAAGCGAAGCCGGATGATTTAATAATCCCTTGCGCGCTCGAAGCAATGGTCAAGAAGTACGTGAAAAATTGCTGTGCTGAAATTCAACAATTGTTAGATTTTTATGCTAATTTTGATTCGTTCGGGATAAGAAGGATTGAAACTGTTCACGAGTTGATGTCGAATATTGTTTGGAAATCCAACAGCAAAATCGATTACATCCATACCGCCTTCAATTTGGTGAATAGTGATAGATTGGAAGAAGAAGTCAAGTTCCGTGTAATGTGTGACTTTTGCATGGAAGATAAAATACGTACCGCTTGGTTTGAAATGCGGGATCGTAGTTGTATCGAAACTTTGAGATTCGAGCCGGAGCCGTTGTTGGTGTATTGGTATTGCGTTATGACAGGTGATTTTTCCAGGATAGTCGATATCGGTGATACCAGTCCCGCGGAAAAACACGTGTTGTTGAATTTGCATGATCGATTTGCTCATTTTCCCGTTGTGGAGTATTTTTTCAATCGACTCGACGTCGACGATCGCATCGAAGTTGGAGCTACACTTATGCAAGAGTGGTGCGGATGGACAAGATTTTTAATCTCCAAATATACCGAAGACGAGCAGTATCGATTGTTTTCTACTTCGAAGTATATTTCTGGTATAATTGGTGCTTTCGCTAGGAATACGTCGTACGAATACCACCTAGATGATGCGCTTAAAATATGGAATCATTTTAAAAACTTGGTAAACGGCGAACTGTACTTGGAAATTCTAGAAGAAATGGACTTTTGGAGAAGTCACATACGCGACGAGCTACTCGCGTTTTTTAAGGAATTCTGGCGTGTAACGCCTCATCACTTGAAAAAATACATGTTCCAACTCGAAGAGGACGAATTCATGCCGCAGTTCCGTATTTTTCCCTCCAAGGACGATAGTTTCAACGCCCATGATGATTTCGTTCAACGCGACGATAGGATTTTAATCGCAGTCTTATCTGATGCTGACCTTGAATACAGGAAAAGATTTTGGCGTCGCAAATGGGTCAAGATTGTGAATCAAAGTCAACCCTCTCGTTTGAAAGAAATTTTGAATATGTGCATTTTGAATGATGAAATGCCTGCGTTCAAAAAAGACGCCATGACTTCGCCAATCATCCGCAAATATCTTCAGATAATTATCGAAAAGGGCAAGTTTTTGGAATTACACGAATTTTTGAAAATGTTTATCGACGGAGAGCAACGTGAGATTGATGATGCGAAAAGGAAGCTCTTTGAAGAAAGGACTAAAAGTGATTTGTGTTCAGCTGCTGTAGGTTGTGAAGAAACCGAGGAGAGCGTTGCCGGTATGATTGAATTTCTTAGAGTTGTATTTGAGGATGATGTAATGGGAGAAGCCAGGTTCAAAAAGCAAATGATTCTAGGATGGTTCGAGGACAATAAATATTGCATTCAAAATAAAATAAGTAAAATTATTTACGTTTCGAATCGTATATGTGAAGCGGCGTTATTAAAAAAAGTGAGAAATGGGATTTTGAAGAAGTACGAAATATTGTTGTCCACGAGAGATGGCTATTGTCTGTTTGAGAAAAGTAGAAAATGGGACGAGTTACTATTGTGGTGTTTGAGGGACCAGCAAGAAGTCGAGGAATTTAAAACTTCGTGTAAATATTTAGGCAAGCGAAACAAAGAGCAAGTTAAGCGAAGAAAAACTAAGCTCTAAATTCAAAATATAAAAACAATCCTGCTCGTTGCAATCATGTGTCCTTACAATTTTGTAGCAATCGCCATCGATACTTTGCTATTTTCAAAAAGCATACTAAGATACAAACCTACTTAAAATTTTGGAATTTTATTCTTTATTCAAACAGCGAGGAGGCGAAAAAAAAAATGAATCAGATTGAATCGATGACATAAAGTAGAAAATCGAATATTCCAACCTATTTGAAAATGATGATCTACACGATCAAAGTATTAAAAAAATCTGGAACATCTTAATTTCTTAAACCAAAATTCATACCTACAGAAGGACATAAGCATAGATTTTGAAAAAAACAAAACAGGTACGCATCCATTAATACGCAAACATTCGAGCATGTCCTCATCAGACCTACGCATTACCACATACTGCATCATATTATTCGAAAAAATCATACGTAGATATCAATTTTTTCCACCTCGACAATGCCCTTAATGAAACGGAAAACATGAAAGTTTTCCAATATTTGAAAATAATCGAATTTTCGACTTGTTTTCTTTTAGTTATGGAGTACAAAGTGTGTTTATTCTGCGAATTACGTACGAAAGCTTCTCTGTTTAGAATTTTTATCAACACACTTTAACCAATTTTAAACTTAAATAAAACTTTAACATTTTAAAACTTCAAAAACTAAATGCTTTTAACATCTAGTAAAAAGTAAAAAGAGAGCAAAAAAATAATTAAACATAGTACCTTACATATATGTAGGTACATTACATACTATAACAACCTACTACTAGATAACTTTCGATATGTGGGATGCGAAGACGCAAAACGAATAATGATGAGGCTTACAGACAGTACACAGATTACTTTTACAGAAACTTGGAAAATTATCTTCTTTGTTTCGTGAAAGTAAATTTTCCACTTTGTAAAGAGGGGTATTTATTGGTTGGAAGACAAGTAGGCATGAGTAGATTTATCATTCAGGTGAACGTTTGCCGGATAAAAATAATCATCTGTCTTACCAATTTGATGAGTTGATATTTTTTCGATACCTTGGTTGGTTGGTGCAAAAAACAATTGAAAACTAGACTTTCGATTTATTTATTAGGTATTATTGGATAGATTTACCAAAGTATCCAAGGGCGGTATAATTCCCAGTTTCATTTTGTCCCAAAACGTGACCAAAAAATCAAAACTTTATCAAAATGATAAAGGTTTTTTGTTAGACCAAAAAAAGCGCAGGGAAATAAGGGATCAAACAAAACAAACAAGAGAAACCAACGAACTCAGATGAACAAGAAATGAGAATAACATGGGTTAGCCAACATACGGGTAAGTACTTACACTTGTAGACGTAAATAAAATAAATATTGAGTTACATATTCGAAGTAGAATCGAAAATACCCACTTTTGAAAATAAAAAAAAATAAAATGGAAAATGATAGTGTAGTTGGTAAGTACGTACATATCACGTAGGTATATCAGATTTTCCTCGCCTTCTTTCTAACAGAATGCAGCACAGCATGACGAGCTCGGGGGAGGAATGAGTTAACAGAAATCTAACAATTTTTAACGGAAAGCATTTTGATGATATTAATTTCGTATGATTATTACGAAGGCCAATAACTTATGAAATGAGTAATTTTATTATGCAATCAAATAGCTGATGAGGTTAATGCATCCACTTAAATGAATGTAATGTAGTGCCTAAATTCTAAACTTGCACGGATTCTACCAACCCAAATAATGCCATGCCACAGTAAATACATACATGACTATTCGGAAGGTTGGATAACAATTACGCTTACGCAGGTTTGTCCAATCCCTATGACAATTGAAAAGACTCCCCCGAAAGGTATAATTCAAATCATGTCATTATACACACCTTTAAACAATAATATTACACACCTACGTAGAGTACTTAGCAACAATTTTTTTATTTTAAAAACCTAATTAGAACAGAAGACCAATTAGTTACCTCAACTTTTTTTAAAACCAACTTTACCTGAACAAACGCCAAAGTGGAAAGAAAGTACTACGAGTACTCAACAATGGATCAATGTACGTATAAATATAATATGTGCAAAATGAAAACCCTTCTGTGTTGACATGATGACATTTGTCTTCTCGTAAACGAGAGATTTGTACGAACCCTTATCAATGTGATAGGAAAAAATCAGATTTGTCAATTTCAAGTTTTCTTTTCGGTTCGGTGTTTCCAGTAACGATTTAACATCTGCTTTTTACCAAGAAATCGTTAATTTTCGTAAAATTGACAAATGTGAGAATACATAATAAGCTTATGGTACCATTTTTGGAATAAAAAAGAAATGGAAGCAAAATAGTAGAGAATTAGAAAAAATCAAGGAGGCATTTTGAGCGAAGTTTGGAGATATTAATCTGAAAACGACTTGAAAAATGAATTCGCAGTTATAGATTTTTGAAAATTTCGACAAAATTATACTGCTATTCTGATGTAAGTATTTTTTGGAAGTGTTAATTAACGTCAAGTACCTATTTACAGGTATCATCCCTAATGACATTTGAGATGCGTTTCGGCATGCCGATTGCGTTTTTCAAATACGCAAGGTGTACAAAGTATGCGTTTGACTAGCGTTTCAGTATGCCGAATCAAGAACTTGAATATGCAAATTTTCAAGTAGCCGATTTGCTTACCGAACGCTAGCGTATTATTTTGTGCTGATCGGCAATGGTGAAAACGCATAGCGTTTCGGCATCCTAAATCAGTATACCCATCCGCATGCTGATCAGTCATGCGATTCGGTAGGTAGAACGCATACTTCTTACCTGCACTTGGTAGGCATGTAGGGAAGTAGGCATGCCTTTGGTATACGTAAAGGCATGTGAAAAACGCTTGCGTTTAGAGGGTGCGTTTTTGTTTACGGAACGCATGCAGTTTTTGAAATGCGGAACGCATGCACTAAAAAACGCAAGCGTTTCAGCATGCATATTATAAGTGTGCAAAATGCACACCATTACAGGTTGCGTTTATTCTGGTAGAAGGTATGCGATTTTTATAATACCGAACGCATGCAGTGAAATAATGTGAAATGCAATCATTTCAGCACTGAAAATAATGAACATAAAGTACACAATTAAAGATCGGAACGCTTGCTAATGAAATTGAAATTTTATTGGTGCATTTTATTTACCCCTTTTTTAATTTGTATTTAAATATAAGTTTTTTTTTAATTTAAAAAAAATCAAAATTTGCATTTTTTCAGGGATTACCCTTTTTTACTCTAATCCTTTCATCTCAAAGAGAAAAATATTCCCAAATTCAAATTCTACGCCCTCAAAAACATAGATTTCGATATATCACTCGGAAAAATTGCCAGATTGAAATTTTTCAAGTTTCATCCCCAACCCCTCACGCCAACCCAATTTCATTCTGAAGAGAAAAATATTGACGAATTCGAATTCTACGCTTTCAAAAACATGGATTTCGATATATAACTCGATAAAGTTGTTGTATAATTGAAAATTTTCCAAATCTTGTCCCCTCCCCCTCCCCAACCCTTCATTACTATAAGAGAATTTTTTTTATTAAATTTATATTTTACACCCTTTAAAATATAGATTTTGATACACAACAAACTGAAAAATTGTTAAATTTATATTTTTCTAAGTCTCGCTCCCTTTTTCTACCCCTCCACCACCTCAAACTTTCATTCCTAAAGAAAAAAATATTGCAAAGCTCGTATTCTATGCCCTCAAAAAATAGATTTTGATAAATTACATACTTGGAAAAATTGTATAATTGAAATTTTCAAAAGTCTCACCCCATCCCTCCCACCTCAACCCTGCATTGCTAAGAGAAATTTTTTTGTGAAATTCGTATTCTATACCCTCAAAAATATAACTCCTCAAATAAATTGCAAAATTTCAATTTATCAAGTTTTTACTTCAGTTTTTCTCTTAAATTGTGAATTTTGAGGCCCCAGCCCCCGAGGGGAGGAACAGAAATTTGCTAAATGTGTTCTAAAATTTTGTTCCTATTGTAATATACCAAAAAATCAAAAAAAATCTCTCAATTTGATTGAAATCAAAAAAAAAAATTTACTCACTTCATACTTGAATATTACCTTTAATACCTAACCATCAACCTGATGTGGTGGCGTGCTCCTCTAAACCATGAAGTAGGGTAAGTATAAAAGTAATTGTTCACATTGTACGTATGCGTTCGGTAAGTCAAAAGCAATGTAATTACACCATGCGTTTCGGCATACCGACCATGAAACAATTTTGACACATCACGCCTCCTTTCAATTTTCTAGTTTATAGGTATCTGCTTCAGGGATGATTACCGATACCGATACCAATACCGATACCAACACGTGTTTTTCCGGTAAAAAACCATACCAATACCGATACCGATACCAGTATTTTTTGCGGTACAGTACCAATACCGATACCAATACCAGTATTTTTTGCGGTACTGTACCGATACCGGTACCAATACCAGTATTTTTTGCGGTATGGTACCAATACCGATACCAATACCGGTATTTTTTGCGGTACGGTACCGATACCGGTACCAATACCAGTATTTTTTGCGGTATGGTACCAATACCGATACCAATACCAGTATTTTTTGCGGTACGGTACCGATACCGGTATCAATACCAGTATTTTTTGCGGTACGGTACCAATACCGATATCGATACCGGTATTTTTTGTTGTACAGTACCGATACCAATACCAATATCGGTATTTTTTGTGGTACGATACCGATACCGATACCAATACCGCCATTTTTTGTGGTGCTGTACCAATACCAATACCGATACCGATATTTTTTGTGGTACGATACCGATACCGATACCGATACCGATACCAATACCGCAATTTCTCATGGTATTATACCGGTATAATTTCGGTATACCAGTATAATTAAAATTTTGAGCCGATGCGATCATTTTTTATATTTTTTATGATTTTTTTTCTCGAGGGAACTCAAAAATTGATTTTGAAATTTTGGGTTCCTAATTTCGACCACCAGTTAATTTTGTCCGCAATGAGCGGAATCTGCTCAAAAAGAATTTTTTCATATTCTTCTTTAACAGATAAACAAAATGAGATCAGAACGATAACCATACAGCCAATTTTTGTGAAGTAAGTACCTCCAATTGTTTTAAAAAATGATGATTTTATCAAAATCCAAAGAATAGGTACATACGTGGAAAAAAATTTCACTTTTGTGATTTCGTTTTTTTTTTCTATTCTTTATTTTTACTAATTTAACCTGTAGGGTTGTCATTTTGATCTCAAATTGTTCATATAGGGCTGTTGAAACTCATCCAAGGTCATATTTTATTAAAAAGTGATGAACTGATGGGGAAAAAACATATGTTTTGTACGTATTTATACGATATTTTCATAACTTTATCCACTTAATTGCAAAAAAATGAAGTTTTGTTACAATCGCGAAAATAATAAAATTTGTAGCTATAAAAAAAAAATACTTTGAAAATTTAAAATTTTCCCGCCAGTTCAATTGTGACGTTAGTTTCAACAGCCCTATGAAAAAGGAACACGAAAAAAAATTTGGGTAGGACAAAATCGGCCGGTTTTCGAAATTAGGGCACTTTACCCTTATCGATACCGATACCGATACCGATACCGCAATTCTTTTCGGTACAATACCGGTATTTTTTGCGGTACGATACCGGTACCAATACCGATATTATTTGATGTACAATACCGGTACTGGTACCGATACCGATATTATTCGCGGTATGATACCGGTACCGGTACCAATACCGATATTATTTGCGTTACAATACCGATACCAGTACCAATACCGATATTATTTGCGGTATGATACCGGAACTGGTACCAATACCAATATCATTTGATGTACAATATCGGTACTGGTACCGATACCGATATTATTCGCGGTATGATACCAGTACCGGTACCAATACCGATATTATTTGCATAACGATACCGATACCAGTACCAATACCGATATTTTTTGCGGTATGATACCGGAACCGGTACCAATACCAATATTATTTGATGTACAATACCGGTACTGGTACCGATACCGATATTATTCGCGGTATGATACCGGTACCGGTACCGATACCGCAGAAATAACGGTAATCATCCCTGATCTGCTTGCGTTTGGTATGCCAAAAGGTAGCATTAGGTATACGTTTTAATGTGCGTTATACTAGCGTTCGGCATACCTAACGCACGCGGAAATGCAAATTTCTGCATGCATTCGGTATGCCGAACGCTAGTATAACGCACATTAAAACGTATACCTAATGCTACCTTTCGGCATACCAAACGCAAGCAGATACCTATAAACTAGAAAATTGAAAGGAGGCGTGATGCGTCAAAATTGTTTCATGGTCGGTATGCCGAAACGCATGCGTTTTTTTTTCAAAAACGCATCTCAAATGTCATTAGGGATAGCGAAATTTTTGAAGAGAAAAGTAACTTTCAGTAACTTTTTTTGAACAAAAAGTGACCATAAAAAGTGACCAAAAAATCAATTTTTTCGGGGGGCAATTTTTTTTTTCAGTTTTGAACGGAAAATAACGAATTTCTCCGTGAATGAGGCGCGTGTATGAAAGCGAGCGAGATATACCGATCGTAGTTAAAATCGTCTGAAAATTCTACGGAATTTTCAGGCGAAACAAATTTTTATTTCTTGAATTTTTAGGTAAGGTTAGGTAAGGTTAGGTTAGGTTAATCGTGCCTATCCTACCTTCACTACCGAGCCGAAATTTAAATCGCAAAGTAACGGCGTAGACGATAGCTTTCCCTACGATTTCCTATTGTACGGAGACTTTCGAGAAAATACGCAACAATATTCGAACTGTTTAATCAATCGCGGGTTTGTCGGTTAGAGAGTATCGTTTCACGTAGACGATACTTTTTATCGATTTAAACCCGAACTCGTAATTTCCAAATTTGGAAAAACGTAAATATTAAACTTGAGTTTTTCTTCGGAAAAACTCAGACATTTTCGAATAACACTAGCACGTAGCTTTAAAAGGAAAAACTCAGATTTTAGTTTTTACCTTATATTAATTAATTTAGCAATTACATTCGCGTTACGACTTAAATTTCTCGAGTGAAATTTAAGCCGGCAAAAAATATAGACCTATCGGTACAACGAATAAAACGATACAATAAGTTCAACGAACGAACTTAGAAACCGATACATTTAAGATACAAAATTTTGGCCGTAGCCACCGATTTGTAACGAACACGGACGTCATATATTAATCTGGACTCTTCACTGAGGGTGAGCGGTGCGTGCCAAAAGGTGCGGGTAACCGGAATGTAAGCTCCGCCCTCGTTGGTAAACATTCTCGTAGTTGAACACGTAAATTAATAGGAATACCTAGTTTTTTTTGATTTTTTCAGCAGTAATGGTAATTTATCAAGTAGATATTTCAATTTTTTTTTAAAGTATGATTTTTTAAAGGATATACAAATATTACCCGCAATTTAATTCATTTCTCCTGGCTGTTTTTTTTTTTTGAATAAGAAGAACTAACTCAAACTAAGCAAACATACAAACGTTTATTGAATTAGAATAAAAAGTAACTTCATTTTTCCTTTGGGTAACGAATAAATCTCATTGTTTACTGGAATAGAAATTAAAATAAAAAGTAACTTTGTTTTTTAGAAAAAAATTAAATCACTTTTTTTTGATCTAGTGATATACCTAATATAATCTTAAGCTAAGAGAACAAAATAGAGTAAAAGGAACTTCATTTTTTTTTGGCAACGAATTAAATTCCAAAATAATACTTAAAAATCGAATTAGAGTAAAATTAACTTCATTTTTCCTTTTAGCAACGAATTAAATTCTAAAATAATACTTAAAAATCGAATTTGAGTAAAAGTAACTTCATTTTTCCTTTTGGCAAAGAATTAAATTCTAAAATAATACTTAAAAATCGAATTAGAGTAAATAAAAGTAACTTCAGTTTACTGCACAACACGTTTGCACCATTTTCGATCGTTACAAATTCACAATTTCATAATTATATTGAAATCATATGGAGCTGGTACTCATAAATTCAAACGGGGTTAAAAAAAATTCACTTTTGGCGGATAATTTAGAAAATAACAACGAAAATGAGATGATATAATTACGTATTTCAATATATTTCAATGCGGTTGATAACTAACGTTTACCATCCTGGGCGTGGCTTACCCCGCACCTTTTGGCACGCTTCCCAATCCCCCGCACTACCTTCAGTGAAGAGTCCAGATTAATATATGACGTCCGTGGTAACGAATTACAGCCGCGTATATATCGAGAAAAAAAAACTTACACGCGAAAAAACGATAATATTTACAACAAGTTTTCTACTTTTCTGCAAACATTTCAAAGATAAATCAACTGAAAAGACGTGAATAATTTCATTCATTAAATTCCTTCGTCAAAACAACAAAAATAAACTAGCAAAAATCTATTTTTTAATTTTTTTCTTAAAGAATTTTGAAAAACAGCAATTTCTACGAGAAAATTTCAATTTTTGCCAGGAAATGCGAAGAAAAAATGACTTTGAGGGGAAAAAAGTAACCAAAGTGACATTTTAGACGTGAAAAGGAACCAAAAGTGATTGAAGTCGAAAAAAGTGAAACATCCTAAAAAAGTGACCCGCTATGATCCCTGAATTTAATATTGAGGTACTTTGGATTAGTTCACAGTGGAACAGTCCATTATTTTACAAAAATATTAAGTATGGTTCAGTTTCCACCAGTTTTGGAAATTTCATCTATTTATGAACATTGCTCGAAAAAAAAGAAATTTTGAAGCGAGTCATAGGTCTAAAATTTTAAAAACTTTATTAAATAGTAAAGATTTTTTTTACAATTTATAAAAAATACAGCGAAGAACCAGAGTAGACTAAAGGGAAACAATGGGGCCAAACAATAAGAAAAGTCCGAATGAAATCGATTTTTTCTCAAGTTTTCTCATTTTTTTCTCAACTCGAAACGAAAATTTCCTCCAAAAAAATCGACGGCTAGGTTAGATTTATTTGCATTTTTTTTTTCAAAAGCTGGATATGAAGAGAAAAGAATCAGGAAGTTGTGTCTGGACCTCTAAATCTCGGAGAAATCTGATAATTTTTTCAACTCCTGCGGTACCCTTGAAGTTGAACTACATTCAAAAAATTTCAGAACATCGTGATGAATAAATTTCAAAATTTTAGATATTTTTGCTCAAAAAATGCTACTGATGCTCACTTTTTACCTTCACTTCATTTTTTAGGGGTTAAAAAATTCACTATAAAAAATAGAAATAATCATTTTTTAATTTTTTCTAGAATAATCAATATGGGTACTTTTAACCTCGAAAAATCTTCAATGACGATTTTCCACCGTTACTTTTGGCTTAGTAATTTGCTAACTTTTTAAAAAATATGTAAAGGAAGATGTTTTTTTCTCAAATGTAAGGTACCTATCGTAGGAAAAATACTGTCAATGACTTTTTTGGGTAAAAAAATTTGTATTATGACTATTTCAAAAAAATATTTTCTACTTTTTACAGGAAATTTAAAACACGCAAAAAAATTGAAGTCTCCTGAAAAATAGGTAAGTAAAAATGAAAAGTGAGCACCAATGATAATCTTTGATAAAAATATCTATTCAGGTCAAATTAATATCACTAAGGTAATTTTTTAAACGTTTTAAAACATCTGTAAATTAACGTCATTTTGATAAAATGAATTTAGAACATTTTTCAAACTTTTTTGAATAGGTAGGTAGCTAGGTACCTGTAGTCAAATTTTAACGACTGTTGAGCAGACGTAAGGGATAAGTGGCGAATGCGAAACTTTCATCAGGTTTTGAAATTCAGACACGACTTTCTGACTATCCCCATCAAATTTTCAAAATTCTGAAAATTTTCCGATTAAACCTGATTTTTTCCAACACAAGAAACCCGCCATCTTCGCCACCCCAGGGATGAAAAAAATCAGAAATACAAAGCAAGCACCGTTCTCATACTTTTATAAAATCTCAATAAATTCATCTTCATCGTTCCCAAAATAAACCCAATTTAATTTTAGATTTTCTTCACACAAAAATAATTAATCCCAAAGCTTTTTTTTTCGTAAATTCGCCAACTAAAAATTCTACATTGATGTTCATGTTTGAGATACTAGAAAACCTCGCCTCGTACGGTAATGCATCTGGAGAAAATATTTTAAACATGTTTTCAATATTAATCTACTTCAAAAAGCGAGAAAGCGAGCTTAAAATTTAAATTTGCCAAAATGCGCGTTGACACCTTACATCAGGATTGACACAAGTGCTTTATAAACTGAAATAAACTCCGCCCATGCCGAACTTGTTGAATGTAATTTCACCATAGCGAGCAGAATGTGTTTTCAGTCTTCAACACAACATCTTCCCATAAAGCAACAATTAAGTTAATTAGCTTTTTATTACAACATGAAGACTACAATGATTGCATTTTCAATTATTTCCGCATTTATAATAACATTTGGCGGTAAGAGAAAATTTTCATTACCTATTTTATTTATAGTCTTGTTAACTTCGTGTTTTTTTTTTTTATATCTTCAGCCAAAGTAGCCTATTAGCATGATAATTTATAACCGATACCTATTATTTAATAAATTTTGAAGTGCGGATTTCCTTTAAAGCATTGGTGATCGTAATTAATTTTTCGAAAAAAAAAATGATAAAAAAATTGAAAAGTTCGTTTTTTTGTGCGAAAAATATTATTTTAAATTCATTATTTTGTTTTAAAGAAGTGAAACACATTCGAAAGTAAAAGTTAGTACTTATTTGCTCAAAGAATAAATTTTTTTTTAAAATCCATAAAAGGTTCATTTTTGAAAGGCATTTAAAATTTAATATCAATAATGAGAAATTTATTTTGAAATGATTAAGTACCTACATAAGCTTGCGTTAAGAATATGTAATTGGATAATTATTAAATCGATCCTATTTATTTACTTTTGTTATGAGTCAAACTTGACCTGTATAGTTTAAAAAACGTTTTATCATCAGGATAATCAACTCATAAATCATTTCCGTAATATTTGAATTAAAAAGGAAAAAATCACCAAAAAGAGAAGGCATTTTAAAAGCAATTACTAAATTGCTCGCATGGAACAATTTAATTCGACGTTTTTTCGTGCACTCGTTTCTAGATGAAAAAAATATTCTAGGTACCTGCCTGAAATGAAACTCTAGTAAACCTACACACCGCGGGCAATCGTTCAACTTTTATTGCGTAATTTTTTAACACCCACTGAATTTGTCAAAATTTGATATTTTACCAGATAGATATAAACTCTGAAATAAAAATTTCATATTAAAAAATTATTTAGCCCGATTAATTTATTTTTTTCAATATAAATGCATAATTATTACTCTCTAACAAATACAGCTGTGTATTTGAATAAGTAAATACCTATTACTAAAAAGTTCAAAATTGACACTTTTATCAAAATTCCATAGATAAAAAAAAATGTACAACTTTTTTGAATAATTATATCGTTCCTTCCTGTTTCTTTTTTGAAAAATTGGCAAAAATTTTGAATTACATATTTCAGGCCAATTTGGAAATAAGATCAATCTATTCAACATTTCTCTCAAACCTACCTACTTTTACAACTATAAAGAAAAAAACTAAGAAATACACAAACCTCGAACAAAATTTCTCCAGAGAAACCCGACTTGAATTATTAGTTGTACAAAACAATAATAAAACATAATTTAGAAAAAAATCGTCGTTATCAATTTTATATCGAAGCGAAAATAAAACGAGAATCTTCCGCATGTCAATTCCACAGCACCTTTTTTTTCTCAAGATGAAGCAAGATAGGTGGGGTTATTCTTTCAAAAAATGATATAGTTGTCTCGAGGGAATCACGAAACACATTTTTTTCGGTATAGTGATTCGAATTCAATTAAATAAGTTCATTTGATAATTACGTACAGGATTGTTAGGCTATTTTAGGTAAAAAAAATAGTTCTCAGAACAAGACCGAATGACAACAGAGGAAACTGTTTGGTATCATCGCAGAAAAAATTTTTGTAATTAAATACTTTTTGGAACATTGAAAAAACACGGTAAAAATAAAAAATTGATGCCGATGGTATTTTGGGGTAAAGAAATCGATACTAAATAATAAAATCATTTTTTTTACTCAGTTTTTCAATTTTTTTTTACATCTGGTCAAATTTTAAGGTCCGGTTCTTGCTTTTTGAGTAGGAAAATATAAGTGAAAAATGACTTTTTAACAAAAGAAAAAATTATTGCACTAAGAAATTTTAAATTTTTTTCTCCTTTGATGACGCTAACATCACTTCATTCCATGTACCTAGTTTTATTTTAATATGCTTAAGTAATTTATTTTGAGGTTTGAGAGAATATTTGCGAGACAACACCAAAAGGGTTCAGCAGAGTAAAAATGTAGTCTAAATCACACTTTTTTTTCATTTTTTTTTTGTGTTTCCACTTAATACCCAGAAATTTATCTCATTATTGGATTCTAATCATGACAGTCAAATACAGAACATTTAAAGGTTTTTTCAGTATCTTAACAAGAAATTGAACAAGAAGAGCACTCTCACTTACATTATTTTTCGATCACTCGTGAAGCTGCACGTTTCTTTATCGTTCGTTATGATAATCAAATGATGTTCATCCGAACGTGAACGTACCAATCAATTCAAAAGCACGAGCAAAAAAGTGTATCCGAATCACCGATGTGAAAAAATTGCGACCCCCTGCAAAAGTGTGATCGAATCTCAGATTTTTAAACCAATTTTAACAGAGGTTCTCAGCGGATGGCAATAATTTCTGATGAATCAGATTGGCGATTTATTTATTTACTGACCTATTATTTTTTCACTGAAAATTATGCAATGAAGTACGCACTTACGAGGTTCATCTTCAGAATTCAAGAAAATTATACTCTAACAATCAAATTTGGAATCGAACATTTCAAAATATCAGGAAGCTTCTCAATTTGAAGCGCAGCGTGTAGTTTAATTTCAAGGAACAATAAAACAAACGGGTAAAATATCACTTCGTCAAATTGCTCATCTTTGAAAATGAAGCAGTTTTTAAGAAGGCTGGGAAGGGTCTCTGAGGTTAGACCATAAGCGCACTCAGAAATTATGTAAGGGAGGGGCTTAAATTTTGAGAAAAATGGGGGGGGTCAAAATTCAATGAAAAAAAGAAGTAACCCGTTATTTCAGTGGGGCTGGAGTAATTAGGGTATTTTCAGTAGGCAGATGATACATACCTACAGATTTGAGCAAAGAAAAATTGAAAAATGACGAGATTTTTTTTTTTAGTCAAAATTATTGATTTTTCCTGATAAATGGAGCATTGACTGAGAAATTGGTAATTTTTGACCGAAAAATCAGTGAAAATTATTTTACTGATTAAAAAAGACGGAATTTCTACAAATTCACTGATTCAAATTCAGGGAGTGGTATGTTTATTCAAGAAATAGTTAATAAAACATTACCCGAGCGAAGCTTGGGGGAATTTTTTTTTTTTAAATCACACTATTTTTTGGCATTTTTATGATAAAAAATCCCCTTGCCGAGCTTAAAGAAGGGGAGAGGGGGGCTCGAGCCCCCTGAGCCCCCCTACCCTGGGTGCGCTTATGGGTTAGACATATTTTTAACATTTTTATGTCTAAACATTTCGAGTACGAGGGCATACAATGAAGTGGCAAAGTCTCATTCAGGTTCGACATCGTATATGAATAATCTCTCGCCAACCCCCTCCCTATAGTAGCAATAAAAATATATAAAATACCTAAACATTCAAAAAAAAGTTATAAAATCGCATAAAATAATTTATGTTTTGAAATACAAATATTTTGAAAGATTCATAATGTACCCTGCAGGCCTGTGTAGAGAGAGGAGAAGGGAGGTTCCCCGGGCTTAAACTTTTTTAGGACCCTCCCAAATAAAAAATTTGGCTCAGCACGTACACGTCACACGAGTACACTCGTAGGTTGCGTTTGAATTGTTCTATAATTTTACTTATGTAATAGGATAGGCCGGAAAACCAAAAATTTTAATACCATACAAAAGACGGAGGGTGGAGACTAGAAAATTAGACTTAAAAATTCAAAATCGATTATATTTGTAATATTTCGATCACGCGAGAGTCTTCAATTCTTTAAAGATCGTCAAAAATTCAATATTAAAAAAAATTAATTAGTGGCAGTGTAGACCAAAATGTAAAATTTTTCCAAGAAAATCACTGTTTTATAAGGTTTATAAATTTTTCTAGATGAAGTGTAATATGAAAAATTAAAAAAGCTATGAAACATTAATTTTTTCAAAAAATTGCAATTCTGAATTGTTTTGAAATTTTTAAAAATTATTTTCGAAAATACTTACTGAATTTTCAACAATTTTTTAAAGAATTAAAGATTCTTGCGCCAGGTATTTGGGGGTCCTCAATATTTGAAAAAAATTCCACCCTGGTGCAAATGCACCCTCTTCACTCGCGTCTCGCCTCTCACTGGACCTCCTCCCATCCGCACAACAGCGCCATCGGGAGCTATTAAGATTTTTTTATCTAGTCTTCTTAATCTCCGTTTTTTGCGTAGTATTGGAACTCAAAAATCAAAAATTTTGGTTTTTCAGACCACCCTATTGTGTAAGACCTTTTTTTGCTCTTCAATTTTCCCTCCGGACCCTTATCTTCTGTGCACGGCCGCCCTGGTACTCTGTGTCTGTACTAGGTAACAGCAAGTTTGAAAACTACGTTTCGATAGGGTCGCAATCTTTTTAAATCGGAAATCCAGATACACTTTTTGGCACATGCAGTTCTACTTTTATTTACTAATTGGCACATTCGGATGTACGCCCTTTGTCAAATATATCAAAAAATTTCTCTAAATAATGTACTTTTCCAAAGGCATAAAAATAGATTTTTCACCTAACTCGATCGTCAATTCATAAATTATCAAAAATTCTAAAAAAATTAAAAAATTTTTCAAGCAAACCATTTTTCTTTTGTGGATTGCAATTTAGAGAAATATAGGTACCCAATTACCTAGCAACGCAATATTTTCCGATTTCTCTTTTAAATAATGGTCTTTCAGTTTTTAATTCAAAAAAATATTCGGAGATAGTTTTAAAATTTTAATCGAAAATCACTGACAAGGACATCACGCAAAAAAAATTAAGCGACCAATTTTCTCAAAAGTTTCATAATTCATTTTATTTACTTGTGAAAAAAATTGTTCTGCGACTTGGTGAAATGACCTACAATCAAAAAACCAAACACAGCATGACGTTTAGTATTCCAAATTGCATTTTTTTTCTGGTATTACAATTTTCAAATAATACGGATTGAGAGGGTAATAATTGAGGGGATTCAAACACGAAAAATAGTTTTTTTCTGAAACTGGCACTATTTTGGGGACCTTTAGATTAGGCTCCAAATATCATTGGGAGAGGGCTAAAAACTTTTTGGGAGTGTTTCGTCTCAAATTATATCACATATCAAAAAATTGACAAAATCGAAATTTTTTAAACCGCCCCAATGTATTAAACTTTCTGACATTGTTTGTTATCGAAAATGTTGACAACAATCGCGTAGGGATTATGGAAAATTTTTCAGTTTAAGCAAAGTACACTAGATCAATTTCTAAAAATGTAACCCAATTTATTGCACAATTGAAAAAAAGGTCTTTACTGCTAAATGGAAATAACCGTGTTTTTTTCAAGTCTGCAGTCCTCCTAAATTTCTTTAACAGAATATTTAAAATTTCCATGCACCAATCTACTAGTTTTTTTCAGTTTCTTATTCAAACCCTTATCCTACCCTTTCTCTCTCCTACAACAAAATATTCCACTCTCCTAAAATGTTTATCAATGTTACAAACAAACTGCTCACACCTACGATTTTTACGCCCAAAGTCCCAATATTTGTAAATATCTCGTTCATTGTAAAGTAACGGTAAGTAGAGATGATAGAATAATAATCTGCGGTACTCTTTTTCCAGGTGCTAACCAACTAGAAGATAATCGTTTATTAAGAGCTTTTTTAATTAAAAGGACGGTAAGTTGAAATTATATTTTCGAAGGCGAGTGACGTAAAATGTAAATAATTCGTGGCTGTGAATTAACCACCGGACGAAAAAAAATCATTGCGTGGAAAAAGGATTGTTGAATAATTCTCACAATCGAGCAAAATTTTTAATTTAATATTGTCGTCCCCCTTTTAATAGCCTTTTTTTTTGTAAGAAAAAAAATCTATTTCATAAATAATACAAAAATAATGGGTAAATTAGGCACCACTTTGGATCGAAATTTCGGGAAAATTCGATAATATTTCAATATGTAAAATTAAGACCACTTAGGCTTAATAAGGATATGGATACTGAATGCAATTTCACAACCCACGTTAGGCTACCGGTCCGCGTTGAAACGAAAAACAAAAAAGGAGAAAATACTGTACTGCCATGCGAAGAGATGCACCTTAGTTGATACGACAGTCACGTTTTACGAGCTAACGTGTCACACATAAAGTTTAAAATTTAGAAATAAATACTGTTACATTAAACGCGAAATGTTACCATGAGTAGCTATATCCGTATAGTTCATAAGCATGCAAAAAAAAATTCTATAAAAACTCAATCGAATTCAAATACCTATCGATAACAACATCGAATATTTTTGAAACATTCGAAATTATGTTTTCTATATAGAAAAAACATACGTCCAAGTACCTGAAATACATTCGCGATGATTTAATTCAACGACGAAATACCTACGTGTCGTACAAGTAACTTACGTACCGAAAACGCGACGTGAAATTTCAAAAACTAAAAGTTTTTCGAAAAAATTACATTTGATACCTCATACGTGATGAATCACACATCAAATACATTTGTTCTAGCCGACATAGATCTTTTCGACGCATAAAAAAAGACAGTACGAAAGTTTTTTCAATTTTTTTTCTGTTTTTTGGTTTCTTTGTTGGACATTTTTTTTTTTACACATTACACTGCTTGAGGAATTTCCAAATTTTAAAAATTCATTCGTTCGCTTTTACCAAGGCAGTAACACTACACATCTATTAATATCGAGATAAAGGGTGGTTCATCTAGATGAACTGAGATGAGAATTCATCAAAAAAACAGTTGGGAAATTAAGTCAAAAAACTGGCAAAAGCACAGGTGTTGGAATTGACCGAAAAGCTTTATTCGATTCAAAAGTTGTAAAATTTAAAAAAATGAATGATACACAGGAGTGGATTTTTTTACACTGTAAAGGGAAGGAATACCTAGATCTCGAAAACAAACTGATACAGATTAAACTTCCTGCTTTATTAGTCATTATTAGTCATTAGCGCCCTGTTCCAAATTTGGTAACTGAAAATTTGAAAAAAAATGCTTAAACATTTTTTTCATAAAAGTCGTCTTAATTAACGAGTAGGATTCACTCAAAATACTATCGACCGTGACTTTTTACCTTTATATTGTGAAAAATTTTATGTAAATGATTCAGTCGGTAAACTGTAGGAGTGTAGGTATAGGTAGGTATAGGTACCTAAATATTTTTACCCAAAATGTTGATCGGCAATAATTTTTAATATTTTTCATAATTTTTGAGGATGGGATAAAAAACGTTTAAAATATATTTTTTGTCATTTTTTTTTTGGTGACAGTCGAGAGTAGACTGAGTAAACTAACAGAAAGAAGAATAACAATGAAAAATCACTTCCTTTATTTTTGTAGACGAAAATAATAATTTCAATATGAATTTCCTAATGGTATTTTTGAGTTTGATATTTGCAAATATTTTTACTGATTTTCAAATAATTTTCTTTTAAAATCTAGGCCTTAGTAGGTACAACTATGAGAAGTAAGCCATGGGTCTGGAGGGAGAGGGGGAATTTGTACAAAGGTCATTGCAAAGTCTAGACCACGACTTTTGTACCACCACTTTATCTAGGTAATTTTCGAAAGAAATGTGCAAAGCGATCGATACCTTATTCATCCACCAACATATATTATTCTAAAAGTTTGAAAGTTGTGTTCAGAATTTAGATCTCAAAACGACGAGGCAAAAATGTACCTTCTTTCATTAATAGTACATTACATTACTAGGTTAAAAAAGTGGGTGATTATAAACGAGTGTAAAGTTACAGCGCGAGCCGAAGGCGAGAGCTGTAATTGCACGAGTTTATAATCACCCACTTCTTTAATCTAGTCATGTAACGTGCTTTTTATAACAAACGTGTATAGTACACCATTGCACCTTTGTTGTTTAGATGCAAACAGTGCGTCTTTTCGGCGACCAAAATAAACAGGTAGCAAAATGAAACAGTTTCAAGGTTTCAATGGTTTCATTAAAAAATAAACGAGCGATTCGTGATTCCGATTTTGAAGAAAACAATTAAACATATTCATCATTTATTACGATTCATAGAATACTTTACAGACTAGTGATTGAACTTTTTTCTGCCATTTAGCAATTGTATTCAATTCACCGGTCAACTAATTAACGTAATTGTATGAAATTCACCATCACTATGTTCTTTTTGATCATTTTTCACTAATATGTTCACGGATTTTTTAAATTCATTAACAAATTAAGTAATAAATTTACAAAATTCCAAAATTCGCAAGCAGAAACAAAATTCTATTCTCTTATCTGTTATGTTTACAAAAAAACAGTGTAGCCAAATGATCAACTTTTACGAAAAACCGTTGCATAAAGTTTACATTACCTATGACACTAGGGAGTTTGAATTACTTTATAGCCCTACAATTTTGGTCGCTCATAAAGACGTACTTTTTGCAACTGGCAACAAAGGTATAATGGTGTACATTATACACGTAAGTTATGAAAAAAAACACAATTTCCAAAATTGTTAAAAACATACGTAAAACTTTTGAATAAAATTGGTTTCAATTCAGATTTTCACAACATAAGATTATCGCTGACGAGAAATATTTATGATAATTGTTTTCAATATTTTCAAAGATTTGTGAAATTAGAAAAATTTCATGGTGGGTACCCATTTTCAAAATTTTCTTTCGTAAAAAAATTCAGAAAATTTTCAAAAATATATACCTACTCTATTAATAAGATAAGGGCTGGAAATTGATTCAGTCCGAACGAAGCGAGTGCAAAATTTTTCAGTCTCTGAAGGTGAATTTTACGATTTTTTAATAATTTTTTTTGGAAAATAAATAAGTGTGCCCATGCACACTTATTTAATGGGGGGGGGGGGTGGTGGTACAAATCATACTTCGTACCCCTGTCAGGATTTTTTTGGGGGGAGGGTACAATGTACCCCTTGTACCCCACTTTCCGATGCCACTGGATAGACCAGTCATCAGATCAGAATCACTACATAAGAGAATTTTTTTTCACAACTTCTACTATTTTTTCTATTTTCATTTTTTAAAAATCACCAAAAAATAAAGAATGAAGTATAATTTAAACCCGGAGAAAATTCCCAACCTTTAAAAAATGTATCATAATATGTTTGAAAATGGTCACACTTGATTAGAACGTTTGGATTCGCCAATGGGACCAATTAGGCACCTCTTTTGGAATTTTCACAATTCGGAACTTTTTAAAAAGCAAATTATTTCCAAACATAAAATAGGTATTTTTCATGTTCGAATCTAATTCAGTTACGATAAAACACTCCTTCGACGACAAAAAATACAAATGGTTGAATAAGTTTACGTCACTTGTCTTACGTAAGAAAATTAAAGCTTCTTTAATAAGTAAATAGTTACTTATTCAATTCATATGCGTGATTTACGTTTAGTGATACGACCCGTTTAATAAATGTATCTTTGAAATATTTCAGATCAATTTGGGAAATCGAGTAAGTAAATCATTTCCTTTCCTAATACGTCTAAGTAGGTAACTAGGTAGCAACCTATACGTGTAAGTACGAAGCTATGTTAGCTATTTCCCCCTTAATTTTATTCATCTCGCCTACTTCTCGTTACTTCTTATTTAGGTAATAAAAAGGATTGAAAATATAAAAAATTTCCAAGATTTTGACGAAAATTGATGAGGTAGTTTACTTCGAATAAGAGACCTTTCAAAAATTATCGGAGTTCCTTAGCCCAAAAGGAGACGGAATCAAGGGAACCTCAAAGTGGGGTCATTTTCGAAAAAACGCGGTTTTTGTTACATTTGGATAGCCCCATCAGTTGAAAATTGATCACCCTTAAAAATATACGATCTGAAATTCTATACCTACCTATATTATTGACTTCGAAATTGGACACTATTTCATACGGTGTAGGTACAAGAGGGTTGAAAGGTTACAATTCATGAATTTGGCGAATTATTGATTTTTCTAAATTCAAATCAGTCGTGCAAACACCTCAAAATCGAGCCAAAAATATTTTTCATCACCTAGAATAATTGTTGATGGAATTTTTCGAAATAATCTCACGGCAGGGCTGCCAACTATATTTTAATTTGCGAAATTTTTAACAAAATTTCAGTTCGCAGTACTGCAAAAAATATTTTTTAGAAAAACAATATAATTTCTTTTTAATGGCCAAAAAAATTTTTGAGTCATTTTTCAAGTCACTGAATGAACTACTTGAATCCGATTTGGTAAAAATCAAAAATTCCGTCAAATTTGCAATCTTCAACTCTTCAACTCTCTTGTCAAGCTCCGCCCTGTTTCGACTCGGAGTTGGAACCTCAAAATTTTTTGGAAGGTCTACCACTGAAAACAAACTACCACGTCAATTTTCACCAAAATTTAGGATATGTTTTTTTTCGATTCATCATATTCAGGTAAGTAAAACAACATTTTTGAAAGAGATGGAAAAATTTATTGGTTTCAATAAACTCCAAAGCTAAAAAACTGTACCAGGCACAGACCACATTTTTAGGGGGAAGGAACACGAAATTTCTCATGATAAATTTTTTTGGGAGTTGGTGAGTTGATTCCCTGATCTTAGAAATGGTTGGTGAGTTGATTCCCTGAAATTAGAAATGGGCGAATTGATTCCAATTTTTTTTGAGGCACAGGCGAATTGATTCCAATTTTTTTTTGAGGCACACGCGAATTTATTCCCATTTTTTTTGAGGCACACGCGAATTTATTCCCATTTTTTTGGTGGGGAAGGGGTGAATTAATTCCCAACCTATTTCAGCCTATATTAGCGTTATCCAGGAGATACCACGAGGAGGTTGGCCGAGCTATCTCCCAAAAATTTCAGTCTTGAATGACCTTGTCAGTGGACGTGAGCTTAATTCAATGAATATACAAAAAAATAAATGACTTCGGAGATAAAATTTACAATTTAGTTGGCAAAAATTTAAAACATAATTCTTTAACGAATTCCATCGGCGTAATTTCTTCTCTGTAGATCAAAGGCGGTTAGGAAATCCAAAAAACGGGATGAAAATATGGTCTTTATTGAGGAAGTTATGGTGAGGTACGACAGAGAAGAAATTACGCCGATGGAATTCGTTAAAGAATTATGTTTTAAATTTTTGCCTACTAAATTGTAAATTTTATCTCCGAAGTCATTTATTTTTTTGTATATTCATTGAATTAAGCTCACGTCTACTGACAAGGTCTTTCAAGACTGAAATTTTTGGGAGATATGTAGCTCAGCCAACCTCCTCGTGGTATCTCTTGGGTAACGCTAATAGGCTGAAATAGGTTGGGAATTAATTCACCTCCCCCCCCCCCAAAAAAAAATGGGAATTCGTCTGTACTTACCTAAAAAAAAAAAAAACGGGAATCAATTCGCCTGCCATTTTCAAAAAAAAATTCTTTAGGAATCAACTCACCTACAGCCATTTTTTTGAATCAGCTCGAGGAAAGAATTCTTTAAAATACAAAGATACCTTACATAAGGGAAGATGAAAATATAGTCTTCGTTTTCCTCTTGGATAAATTTTACAAAAAAAAAATAGCAAACTTTTAAAACATTTTACAGGCCATTTTTGGCGTTAGAGGCAGGATCTCCCCTCCCTCCCAGAAAAAGAAAGCTGGAAACTATAAAATATCAATTAAACAAGCGCCAAGAATTGAAGTAGGCAGTTTTCTGACGAGGTGCTTGTGAAGAGGGGAAGGATTGTGAAGCAAAAATGGAAATAAATTTGAATGTAGAAAAGTGTAGAAGCTTAATTATTATGAAATATAACGTAGTGGTCACCAAAACAACGTAGGTAGATTAAGGTATATACTATGTAATACAATTTAGCCAACTTTATGAGTGATAATTTATTCTGAAAAGTTAGAAAACACAAATATAATCTAATGTGCTGAAGAGTACAATTTAAAATCTCGATGGAATACGCAACCTATGTTACTACCTATTTCTGGAAATAAATGACCTTACCAAGAAAAAGCATTAAAATTATCACCTTATGTGCAATACTTATGGTTCTCGAAACAAACAAAAATTAAAACCATGTTTTCGAATTTAATTAAATTTTTTTGGATTTTTTGTACGAAAAACATACGTAGACCTATTACCTACCTACCTACATGTTATTTATACTTACGTAGGTAAAAAATTAGACACCTAAACCAACATTGCAACCATCTAACTATTTATTATTGGTGTTCACTTTTTCAGTAATTTAAGAACAAAAAACATGTCACTTAAACTCTATTTATCATTTCCCACGGGTAGTAAAATAAATTTTTGATACATAACCTTCTGGTTATTCGGAATTACGACGAAGTTATTTGAATTTAAATCAGTTTCACTAGGTATACGCAGGTACACCGGGATGATAATAAGCCCATTATCTCCTCTATTCACGTATTCAGCAATCTGTTTTTTATAATATAAAATAATGGACAGATTGTAATAACCGCTCAACATGCGTCAGATTTACAAAAAAAAATCCAGCTTTACCGTACTGAAGTGTTGTAAAATAGACGCTTTTCAAAAGCTAATCGTTGAATGAGATATAGAAAAAAATCCCTTTCAACAATAAAATTTTAAATGAAGTGGAAATCTGTACGAGGGTGAGTTTTTATATTCCCGCTAATTGAAAAATAGTACCTATAGTTTATCGCTTTGTTTCACTAAATCAATTTTTTCTCCTTAATTTTTAAATCTAAGAACTTTTGATGTCAACTTTTTAATTATCCGAAGTGATGAAATGGACGAAAACTTAATTAAAGCTTTATTTCATTTATACGTAGGTTGTGCAGGTTATTGTGATTTAAAAATATAAATATATCTCGATTAGACGAACAGCTGATTCTATACAGTCAGCTTAATCAATCAGACAGGTACTTCAAACTGAAATTTAAATACGCCATACCACACAGAGTGTAAAAATTTAATAAAATCTGTAACTGTTCAGGGTATCTTCAATGGAAAGCACCATTGTAGTTACTGGTGGGAAAAAATGAAAATGAAAATTTTATATTGAAAAATCGTATTTACGATTTATATAAAACATCATCCTACGTTGGGTATTGTTGATAAAAAAAGAGATTTGGTTACGATCGCGATATTCATTGGTAAATAAACTGATAACAGTGGGAATATAATATCGCAATATTATTGAAAATGTATGAAATATATATTTCTCTGGACCAAGTTGACTTCCTCGTTTTCTATGCGTTTTTTCCCAGCGAGTTATTTGGAATAAATTTGAAACAGTTTTGTTGAGAGCATTTGGTGTTAGTGTAGCTTGTTAAAAGTTTCACAAACACGACTCGTTGCACTAGGTAGGTATTATTATTTCTCGAGTAAAATGTAAACAAATATTTCACCCCCGACTCGAGTTTATTGCCTTTTCGCAGGAAAAAATATATCTATCTTTATATCGTTTACATAAGTTGATCGAGTTGAATATTTAGCAAAGATGAGGAAGATAAAAAATACACCCATATTACATACTTTCACTGTGCATTACAGGGTAGGCTACTAATAATTCTCTGGTCGTGAATCAAAAATCGTTGATTAAAAAATGAGAAAATTTTAAGAATAAAATAATGTGAAATCAGTTCAGCCTTACTTTTTTTATTATTAAAATTTTGGAAAGATAAGCAAACGAGCCCTTACCTACAATCAATTTTTTTTAGAAATGATTTTTTTTTATTTTCCTCACCTTTTCCAGTTCCTCAGCCCATCCCTCCACTCTCAGCTATTCAAATGTTACACTCGGGAGGGAGGATTTGCGTCATGGGAAAATTTACAAAAAAATCGTATTCAAGTTTTAAGCAGGGTTTGAGGAAATGGAAGGGCTCTGAGCCTCTTAGTGAAGGTATTTGAAAAACGTGGGCTCGAAACAAAAAGAGGTGAAAAATGCAAAATATACATATTAAAATTCAGTTGTAATTTGTAAAGTTGTGAAGTTCTGATTTTTATTTTATTTCATTTGTTTGTTTGGCTGGGAGGTCGCCCCGGAAGGCCTCAGAAAGTGACGGCAGGAGTCAGAGTTGGAGGTAATAACAATTTCCTCCAAAAGTGGAGTCGAAAGTGAAAATGTTTAAACCCCCTTCTCAAACCCCGCCACTTCAAATATTTCTTTTCTCTCAAGTTTTCCTAACTACACTAAGAGAGGAGAGGGCGGGTAATTTTTTTTAAGAAGGTTGATTTCAGTTCCAAATATTTCTAATTTTTTTAAAAAATGGATGAAATTCAAAAAAAAGAATTGTATTTTGATGTATTTTCTACAATAAAATAGTCAGGTAGGTAGGCACTAGGCAGTTGGTCAATTTACAAAAAAGTTTTATCATTACGAAAGGGAAATCTTTTCATGCCACTTTTTCAATTCGTCAAAATACCCCCCTCCCCCTCCATTCAATCAACTATTTTCTGCTATTTTCAATTTTTATTTATGCATGTATTTATTATTTTTGTGAAAGAAAACAGGAGGCTATACAGTGGCGTCGGAAGCTTTTTTTGGGAGGGTGCAAAGTGAGTACAAAAACTTGGAATAACAGAAGGATTTTCGGAGGAGGGGACGAAAAGGAACCTTTTTTTGCACTGTTGACTCAAATAATTCATATAATTGTGATTTTGTTCATGATCGAGCGAAACTTTTAAAAAAAAGGTATATTTTTATGTTTTAATACTTCGAAAATCCCTATCTGATGCAATTGGGGGGGGGGGGGGGGGTTGCAAATGATACTTTTCACCCCTGCCAGAATTGGGAGGAGTTGCAATGTGCACCCCTTGTACCTCACCTTCCGACGCCACTGAAGCTATAAAAATTCAAACATTTGTTTATTACGTTTAAAATTGATGTTTTCAAACTTTTTAAATTTAAAATCATGACAGTATGAAATCAATGAAAGCGAAAATTGTAGATCGTCTGTGTAATGCAAAATTGGCTATCTTTCTATTTCAATTTCAAAATATTTAGTTAGGTAAATGAAAAATCTAAATAAGGCTAATCGTAAGCATAGCGAAACCTAAGGTTTTGAAAAATTAAGCTTCTCAAAAGTTAAGAATAGTTACGTACAATTCAAAAATACTTATTGAGACTTTTTAGGTAAAATTTCTTGATTTTGCAGTGAAAATCTCAAAAAAATTCCAATTTTTTCCGGGGTTCCAGAAAATTTACAGTCTGAAGTATTATAGTTCGTATAGTAGATCTAGATAGTATTATAAGTACTTAGATTAAATATTTAAATCTGATTCAAATAAGGGACGAACCGAAATTGACATGATTAAAGTGATGAAAAATTACATTTTTTCAGCTAGAAATGCAATTTTTACAAATTTTTTCCACTCAAACTGAAAAAAGAGGTCATTATTTCCCCTAAATTTCCGCTCTACCTGAACTTGATTTTTTTGACTAAAAAATGCAATTTTGTGATTATTGGGAGCAAACTGCTATCCCTTCCCTTCGGTCCGTCCCCGATCAGAATATTATACGAATAATCAATTCGTGAATAATTTTCTTTTTCTTTTTCTACCATGCTCACTTATATCTAATTAATGAATATACAGTTGGTGAGTAAAAAATTGAGAGCCAAACTATTACCTGCTTATAATAACTTTGAGAAAAAATAATTTTCGATGATTTTTTTCTGTTTCAGATGTGTGAAGTGAGTATTTAAACATATTATAAAATATTTCGTAGAAAATTCATAGGTACCAGCAGGGTTAATATAATCAGTAGAATTTCTGTATTTAAAATTTTTTGATCAATTTTTGAATTTTCCTATTTATTTTGCTTTCTTAATAATTGCGGACAGTTCGATGTGAGGGTGAGTACCGATTTTATTCGTATCTCTTTTTTATTGTTCTTATTATTTAATTTTTGAATTCAATCAGTTGTAAATATGTATTTCATGTTTTTAATCATAAAACAATTTTTTTTTTTTTAATGCAAATATTTTCCAAATGATTTGGAACAGAACTGTAACGAAGTGAGTATAAGAAATGAGTATCCACATATCTTTAGTAATTTTTCAAAATACAGAATATTTTGAAAAAAAGTTATAAAACTTGATTTTGTAAGACATGCCACTATCATAAGAATTTAAAAAAATTAATTTTAATTTTTTCATTTTTCTTAGCTCACTGTAGGAAAGAAATTTGCCCGAGAATACTCGAGATTAAGACCAGAAGACAGTTACAGAGAACGCAGAACGCCATATTACCGATCAAATGAAGATAAATTCGTAAGTTATTTCTAATTTTCCCATCAGAATCATTCAGTTTTCAAATACCTATGTAAAAAAAGTAATTTTTGTCTTTTTATTTTTCAAATAGACGGTGGATGACCTTGCTAAAGTAATATGGTGGAATAAATATAATTCGTAATTATATACCTAATTTTAATTATTATCTCGATATCTAATTCAATAGTTTGCACCCGCTTTATTTAACAATACCTTTTTTCAACTTGACTGTATGTGTAAAATTTTTCAATGATACCGATTAGCAAGTTTTTAGTTTTCGCCAACTCAATATATGTTTTATTCGTGTTAATAATAAAAACCATTGAGAATTTGTACATTTTTTTCGGTATTTACCATTATGTAGATAAATAATGGCTGCTTACTGTAATTTTTCAATTTAAATGTGGCAAAAATGTTTGTCAAGTTACGAAATATCTAAAAAATTACCAAGTTCTAGTGTACGTCGTTTGCCTTTCATTTGAAAAAAAATCTCGTATTGAGGAATTGGAGAGATAATCGTAATGTCGATACAATCGTGATTTTGCAGTGGAAATTTGGAATAAAATTAAAATATAATGTAATACATGGCACTCACCATTGATATTCTTCATTATCGATGATCTTGAAGTAACATAGGAAAACAGGAAGAAATCTCGATTTTTTTCACATGCACATTTCAACGTCTCGAGCTGATTCCATTATTTTTTAGTGATGCCTACGAGATGAAATTTCCTCGTAAATTTTCTTCATCTATAAAATAGAACAAATACATAATCCCATTCGTACAAGTAAAACTTATGAGGATGAAATTATTTCTCACTCACCAACGCCACCAAGAATTCTTCGAACTCTAGATCCGTTTGGCTCGATTCCATCTCACCCTCTGCTTTATAAATTCGGTGAAATTTTTGCAGACATTGCAAGATTTGAAGGATGTCATTCAATTGATGTTCTGAAAATTTCATAACGAATAGTTTTTTAAATAAATTAAATAAGAAAAAAACAAATCGAATTAATTTTTAAAATTTAAAATATAAAACTGAAAATATTTCGTAATTACATTGTAATTTACTGGTAATAACAAAGTAATAACCAGGTCCTATCGATAATCATACACTTGCCTCCATTCAAAACGACTATCGACATTGAAAAAGCAATTATCGATATACTGTTTTTATTTGGGAAGGAAAGGTAGAGGAAAGGGAAGTCCATCTACTAACATTTTTGAGAAATAGCAATAGGCGATAATAACATGTGTAATTATTTGTAAAAAGAATGATGTTAGACATTATTTTCTGGTTGAAAACGACTTGCAGTACGAAGTAGTTACGTACTCAACTCTACGCAGGTCTCTTCAATGGAATTTCCGATGATACGAAAGCTGTAAATGGTGAATAACTAATTATTACTATCCAATTATATCATTGGGTGGATTACCAGTCGACTGGAGTTTTCTAAAAAGTAATAAATATAAGTTATTTTATTAAATTTAAGCATTTCTTCTCTTAACATATGTTTATATTTATCTAGATGTAATTTCTGCTGTGCGATGAAACACCAAGTTTTATTTTCCAAATTTCAAATCGAGGAGGCAGAGAAACGTAGGACTTCCATGAAACCACTTCAACTTTTTATTCAAGGTTAGTTCAGTATGCTTTGATAAATTGGATCTTGATTTTTCACTAATTTGTGTCAGTGTCCATGTAAGAACAATCAACTAAAATTCAACAGGAGGCAGCTGATTTTTAAGCTGTTGAATGACTAATTAGTTCAATTAAATTTCAACTTTTTCTCAAATCTGAATACTTCGTTGAAGGAAAATACCTTCCAGTGATAAGCGAGTCATTGTTAACTACTGATATGATTATTGACATTGTTGTTCGAACAATACCTCATCCATTCCTCTCAAAATTATTCATTCATAAAATTTTGATAACCTTACTCTTGTTTTCATTGTACTGAATTTGAATGCAGATTTGAGTTTTTTGTGATAAGAATACAAAATCATTCATCAATTCAATCAAAATTCTCATTTTTAAAGTAACGTAAATTTCAAATACCAATATTCAAACATATTGCACAATCAAAATGCATTTTCTAATAGGCCTTGGTTTATCAGTATACAATATTTTTAGAATGTGATTTTTTCAGAAATATTAGGCGGTAGATGTTGATAGTATTTTCAAAAATACGCCTAAAAGGGCGCTCGTGGTCCAAAAATGTCTTATATCCGATCACGAAATTATTTAACAATCAGGTACGTTGAGTTCATCATGCATGCTGTTGACTATTGCAATTCGTCACTGAAATAATGAAATGGTGGTAGTTTGATAACCTCCAAGCTCCAAGCTTTCTCAATAATCACTCATTACTTTGTAAGCTTAAGCATTTCTTATCATTTGAAAAAAATGTCTTGTGACTGAATGTTTTTTAATAATATAAATAATTGCTCATTTCCATCTACTCTATTATATTATTTAAATTTGGTACAAAACGTCATCATTAGAAGCGTAACCAATAACGCAACCGGCCGAAACGACTTCCAGTCACGCTGTTTTGAAATAGCTTCCGTCCATTTAGCAGTGACCTCATTTTTAGGAAAAAAAATTCGTGATGTTTCTTTAAAATTTTGTTCGATATATCTCTCCCGTTCAAGGACACAAGTGATTCAAATATGATCAATCTTTGGCTAGCACGATACTGTATGGAATCTAGCTTTTTGTAAAGAAAGAATGAATCTGTTATTATTAGGTTCCAACTTCCAAGTTTGCAAGATCAAAGTTTAGATTTCAATGAAAAAATAAAAAGTTGAAAAAAATTAGAAAAATCCAGGATGGAAAAATTTTGGAGCTGACAGAAATTTTTTAAAAAGTTGAAAACAAATTGAGAAAATTTGAATGTTAAAACACTTAAGAGCAAAAAGTGTTGAATTTTTTTTTAGAATGGAACAAAATTTTCAGAAAATTTTAATTGGAAAAATTGTTGGGTTGAAAGAAATTTTGAAAAAAGTAAATTGAAAACAAATGGTGAAAATTTGAATGTAAAAACAGTTCAACGGTAAACAATTTTGAAAAAGATGTTTAGAGTTGAGAAAATTTTCAGATAATTTTAGGCTTAAAAAATTGTTGGGTTGAAAAAAATTGAAAAAATTTGAATGTGAAATTTTTTTTGGAAAAACATTTCTTAAATTACATAAAATTTTCAGAAAATTTTTGATTGGAAAAATTATTGAATTGAAAGAAATTTTGAAAAAAAAAGTTGAAAACAAACTGAGAAAATTTGAATGTAAAAACATTTTAAGGGTGAAAACATTTCGAGTAAAAATTTAATAGTGGACAAAATTTTCAAAAAAATTTGAAATTGGGGGGAAAATTTTTAAATTTGGACTTGATACTGGTTCAATCTACAATCGCCCCTGCAAAATTCTTTATCTTCGCATAATGTAACGTATGACCAGTGGCCATGACCAATGAATTTCATTCAAAAAAAATACGAAATAAACTTCCTAAACTAAAATTCAAAAAACTCCCAATTTTCAAGTTTAATTTCAAGTTTCAGTTTCAAGTTTTCATTATAGAAGTTCAGTTTTCAGTTTTCGGTTTCAGTTCCTCATTCCTGATTTAGGCTTTTGGCTTCTTAGGCATGTGCATGATTTTAAAATAGAACTTTGCTTGTATCATTTTCATTACTGTATTTTTAGTACATTGCATGATTTTAATTCAATTTCATATCTTATGAATTCTTGATTTGAATCGTAGAGATAGATCTTTTTTTTTCATCTATTTCTTCTCATATCCGTTTACACGAAATCAGAATTTTCCCAAATATCCATTCTATTTTACCCACAGTCTTCATTATTCACGAGTCTATAATTGTAAATTTCCAATCTCGTAATAAGTTATTGCCTATTGCATAACCCGTTCATCACTAATCATCATAGCACGATAATTAACTGCGATTTATTCTAAACTGGCTTTCAAAAGCCTCATTAATATGAAACGGTGCAATAACATCCAACGTCGCATTGGATGTTGATAAACGGAATATTATTATGTCGATATTCAGAAGACGGTAGGACGGTACCGTATTTGAATCCAATAATAATGTTTATAATAAGTCGAAAAATGCATCTCGTATATGCGCATCGAATCAACAAAATGTTACATACCGGTACCGGAATCGGTACTTATTACTTTTCGTGGAAAAACACGTATTTTCCAGTGACCTGGAAACGGATCTTAATGATATTTCAATACATCAGAAGTGGAAAAACGATACGATGCGTTATATGTAGAATACATAATTTTCTTCTTTGGTCGAATAAAATATTTAAGATGATGAACTGATTTCGGTTCACCATTGTTCAACTCGGAGTAAAAATGATAAAAACCGCTGTATAATTAAACGAAGCAGCCGCAATCACGTTTTCGCGATGAAATGAATATAATGCGTTTTAATTGCGAAATCAAGGCGGACTTTTTTTTGTTTTCTGGGAATAGTAATAGTCTTAATCTGAGTTAGGGCAAGAGCTGTAAAATGTTGACAAAAATAAATGCCAGCGATTATGTCGGTGACGCGAAATGTTACGGTTACGGTCTCATTCATCTTATTAATTCGAAGTGTACGGCTCAAATTACCAAACTGAAATACTATTGAAAAAAATGAAACTCATTTGAAAGAAAATCCGCGATAATGAACGAAATTGCTGTTTCCTATTTTGGTGAGCGTAACCTTTATAAAGCGATCAATTTTCTTCCTGCATTACTCATCGTAAACCAAATCAAGGTGAGAGAAAAGAGGAAAGTGACGAAATTATTTCTCACGTTTTTCCTTTTGCTGGTATCTTTTTCCTTATCTCCTTATACATTCAGTTATTTCAAAAGCAAATTTATCATAAAAGGTCTCACAAGTGCACATATGTGAGCTTGGATATAGAAACCACCCTTAAAGGTGAAAAATTGGTTTTTGAGTTGAGGTTGCCCCCTTGATTCTAATCCTTTTGAGAGGCCCAAAATCAGTATCAACTCAAAACTAATTGGATGTGGGGAAATCCTTCTCAATGGACCTCAAAGGCTGGAGAAGAGACGTACCGAAAGGATTTTTTAGGAAGATGTGGGTGGTAGAATTATTGGAAATCCGGATTTTACACCGGAGAACGGAGATGCGGTGATCCTCCTAAAAATTTGAAACTAACTCTTTTTATGTCAGTCACTGATTCTTTCAGCATAGAACAACAAACAGCTCATTTTTGAAAAATTAATATCTTTTATGCTGTCTTTCTGTTTCTTTAATGAGATCATGATCTGGAGCAGCATGGTATTACTTCTTCCCCATAGAAACCTGGGCGATTTTTTTTTTGAAAAAGGCTCTAGTGCAATAAGGGGGTCATATGGCCTCAAGCGGAACTTTGTAAAAATTTTTATGCCATTCGATTTGGATTGGTAGAAGATGATTTTAGAGCGCATGAGCGAATTTTTATCTCACTCCTGGAAATTCGCTCAAAACATCATAGTCGTAAGAAATTAATGAATAAAGGTCGAAATGGGACACGGTGAGTGAATAATAATATTTTCATAACTTACGTGTATAATGTACACCATTATACCTTTGTTGCCAGTTGCAAAAAGTACATCTTTATGAGCGACCAAAATTGTAGGGCTATAAAGTAATTCAAACTCCCTAGTGTCATAATGTAAACTTTATGCAACGGTTTTTCGTAAAAGTTGATCATTTGGCTACACTGTTTTTTTGTAAACATAACAGATAAGAGAATAGAATTTGTTTCTGCTTGCGAATTTTGGAATTTTGTAAATTTATCACGTAATTTGTTAATGAATTGAAAAAATCCGTGAACATATTAGTGAAAAATGATCAAAAAGAACATAGTGATCGTGAATTTCATAAAATTACGTTAATTAGTTGACCGGTGAATTGAATACAATTGCTAAATGGCAGAAAAAAGTTCAATCACCAGTCTTTGTATTCTATTAATCGTAATAAATGATGAATATGTTTAATTGTTTTCTTCAAAATCGGAATCACGAATCGCTCGTTTATTTTTTAATGAAACCATTGAAACCTTGAAACTGTTTCATTTTGCTACCTGTTTATTTTGGTCGCCGAAAAGACGCACTGTTTGCATCTAAACAACAAAGGTACAATGGTGTACTATACACGTTCGTTATAAAAAGCACGTTACATGACTAGATTAAAGAAGTGGGTGATTATAAACTCGTGCAATTACAGCTCTCGCCTTCGGCTCGCGCTGTAACTTTACACTCGTTTATAATCACCCACTTTTTTAACCTAGTAATGTAATGTACTATTTTAGCAAGAAACTATAAAAAATGAGAAATTGATGGAAAACACTGATTTTAAGCAAAAAAAATGATGAATTACACCAGTTTTTTTGATGTTCGACCACTTTCCACCACGTGAAAAAATCTGAAAAAATTCTCAAGAGTGTAAAATACAATGGGAAATTTTAATTTGAAAAAATTTTTGAGACAGCTCACAAGCTGTGCTCCCCAGGGCGATTTGAAATTTTCAAAGTCAAATTCAAGGTCATTAAAGTGGTCGAAAAAATCTGAAAAAATTTCAGAGCACTCCCCTCTAGTACCTCTACCTTTGTGCCAAGTTTGAGAAAAATCGGTTGAAAACTCGCGGAGAGAGAATTTTTAGAAGTTTTTAGCTTTAAAATCACGTATTTTGGGTCCCCAGCCCCCCAGGGGTGAGATAAAAATTCGCTCATGCGCTCTAAAATCATCTTCTACCAATCCAAATCGAATGGCATAAAAATTTTTACAAAGTTCCACTTGAGGCCAAATGACCCCCTTATTGCACTAGAGCCTTTATACCTACTTCGATTTGTAAAAAATTTAATGTAGAAATGTAGCCTTTTTAAAGTGAATTTAAAGCAATTTTTGTCAAAAAAATGTCTTACAGAAGAAAATAACGATGATTGTGACAGGTGACACATATTTTCAAATCCATAAAGAAACTGCAAAAATGTTAAAATTTACAATTTTTTGGAGTGAAATGAAAAATAAAGAGGAGGATTTGGTCAATTTAAAATCGTTTGAAAATAATTAGATGAGTCAAAGAAACTTTTTTTCGAAAGGACCTCGTCCTGTTAGGCTTCTCCTCATCTCTGCCCTCTGCCACCGGTTCATCTTCATACTTATCTATAGTAAAAAATATGGTCAGATTCACATTCTTCGACCTCAAAAACATAGATTTTGATATATCACTCAAATAATGACAAAGTTTCAATTCCCCCCCCCACACCGAAAAATATTAGGCATAAAATTCGTAATCTACGAGTACGACCTTGAAAACGTAACCTTTACTATAATCAATCTAAACACATTATTCTATACATGTAACATTTTCATTTTTTTCATCTTTCACCTCAACCCCCCCCCCCCCCATGATATAAAACTGATTTCAAATTCGTGTTCAGCGCCTTGAAAAGTCTTAATTACAACAAAAACGTGACTGGGCTCTGGCCTGTCATGAAGAGTACATAGTTCCAAAAAAAAACCATACCAGATGAAAGGTTTTCAAAATTATTCCTCGATAAATTCAAAATATTTATTAATTACCTATGTACAGTTGAAGAGTCTTAATTCTTAAGAATCATACTGACTTCATGAGTTTTGGACATGATACAAATTTGTAATTTGTTTTAAAAATTTTTTTCAATCTAAAAGTATAGGAAAGCAGAAGAGGAACTGAAAATCCCAAACCTCAAGACTTATCGAACATTTCCATCTAATCAATGAATCTATAAACATGTCAATTTTTAGATCCCTGGATCAATCTAGGGGACCTAGAAGGATGAAACAGCATTTTTTTTATGGCCAAAACAATTGGAAAATTGAAACCTAGTTTTCTTTCCTCTCAATCGGCCAAGGATACTAAGTACTTTTAATTTCACGACTGTAAAATTTTACAGCACTCCTCCCCCTCCCCCTTCATCGTACCACGAGAGAAAAAACATTGATTTTTAATACCTAGTTCCAAAGTCATTCCTAGTTCCAGTGGCGTACCGAAGGTATTTCCCTGGGAGGGGGGGGGGTTGATAAAAATCCCAACCCAAATTCTTAAAATTCCCAACTATAAACCAGCGATTATTAACATAAAGTTGTCCATTTGTCCTCAGCGAAGCAAGGTATTTATCTAGATTGAAACGAGAGTAAAAAATTTCAAAATAATTATTTAATTTGAAAAAATTTGTATTTCAATGCGAATATGAGAAAAATGAATTTGGCCCGAGCGAAGCGAGGGCGAAAATTTTTGAAAACTTCCAATTCAAAGTGCAATAAAACCGTGCGAGCGTAGCGAGACCAAAGCTTTTGAAAAATTGTTTTTTAAACGTCAAAAATAAGTTCTATGGAGAAAAAATATAATGAATATAATTTTGAGGAAAAATATGAAAAAACGACTTCTCTAGGATTTGAATTATGAAAAAGGAAAAATATGAAAACAATCAGGCCGAGCGTAGCGAGGCCAAAGTTTTAAAAAAATTTAGATTTTGGAGGTGATTTCACAGATGGATCAAATTTCTAAAAAGGGACGTTTTCCACCAAAATTTTTTTCGAGGACTTGGAATGAAATTTCTCGATACGTCGATACCCCTGATTTCAATTTTTAAGCTTAAAATTTTCCGACTTGATTTATCAAGTGGATACAATGATGTCGGAAGCTTTTTTTCGGAGGGTGGAAAGTGAGTACAAAGACTTGGAATAACAGAATGATTTTCAAGGGAGGAAACTTTTTTTTGCATTATTGACTGAAATAATTCATGGAATTGTAATTTTGTTAACGCCCGAGCGAAGCGAGGGCGAAAATTTGAAAAAAATCGTGTTTTTAATGCCCGAAAAAGGCCTTTTTCATCAGTTGGTAATGTGTTGAAATGTTCAATTTTCCCAACTCACGAGTAAAAAATTCCGTCGGGGGGAGCTCCCCCCTCCCTCCTATCGGTATGTCACTGCCTAGTTCGACCCATTAATTTTGCCATAAAATACAATTTTTTTCTTTGAATTTGAGTTTATTTTTAGGGCAAAAAACCCTGTACCATAAAATTTTTTCATTTTATTTTTCTCAATAAGAAGGCAATTGGCGAATATTATTTCTAGGCAGCCAATCAGTGAATGGAAACGTATTGAAATTAAAATGCATTTTCATAATTTTGTAATATTTAAACGTTTGTGATTTTAAAATTATGAAATTTCAATGGTAAACCTGATAATACTTCGTTCGACCCCTTCGGAATATTTTGAACATTTTGAAATTAAAAAAAAAACACTCAGACGAAAAAAATGTACCTCATCTCTTTCAAAATATGCACTCTCCGGTAGCCGCACCCAAGTCAAAACGATCGAATTCTGCTTTCCTGTCGACCAAAATATCGATAAAAAATAATAATTTGACTTTTTTGTTTTTCGGTACGACTTTTTTAAAAACAATAATTCTTTATTAAGCAGGATGCGTCAAAATCTGATAATAATTTTTCCTACAAGACGGAAGTACAATTTTGGAACTTTTGACCAGGATGCAACATAACCTATCGATCATTTTTCTCAGGGAGAGACTCGGAACTCCTGACCAGAGTGCGACATGGGCGTTGGAAAGTGACAACGCCATTTCATATATAATACATTACATACCGGGTGCTCAATTAATTCTGGCTCCCCCGACACTTGTCAAAAATTGTAAATTGGCAATACTTCGTTCAATTAAACAAATCGAACGAAGTTTAGTATTCCCAACTTACGATTTTTGACATAAAAAGTATCGGGAGGGGGGGGGGATAATTAATCGAGCACCCAGTATGCAGACTTGCCTAAAATAGTCTTAAATTGAAAATTACCTAGGTATTTGAAACCCTGAAACAAATTCCATGCGAACTCTTTCTGCGATCTCTCACTTCTCACAGGAAACCCGGTTAAAAATTGCAAAACATTGAAGTTTCAGCGAAGCTATCATAAAAAAATTTCGAATTCTCAGGCTTCTTCCTCAAAATTAGAAAGATCCAAATAGAACCAGCTCATTATTTTCATTAGATCTAATACACAAACGAAGACCACAATTTCAAAATGGAATAGCTTCATTAAGCCTTCAACTCGGAAACACCAAGATAATGATATAAAATAACACGAAAAATACAGTATCAGTTCTCATGCGAAGTATCTTCTTTACAAGCGCACTGTAGATATATGAATTCTCACGCAACGAGGAACAATAAATTAACGGATTGCAGTGTTTTTTTCCTACAATTTTAGCTATAATGTACACTACAGTTGTCATCGATAAAGAAATAAAATGCCCTATAAAAATAAGAAGACAGCAAGACACCCATGAGCGTGAAGTATTGGCGTTATTTATTATAACTGTAAAAACCATTATAGTGGCCGTTTTCGAACAAGTTACTCCTATTTTCACTATAGTTGAGTAAAATGATCATTGGGTATTTCTACGTGGTATTAGGTACAATGAAGACCAATATTAGATATTTCTTTACTGACCAAAAAATTACAGTGTTTTTCACTCGACTTGAGATATCTATAAAGATCATCTTGCTCAACCTTGAAAAATAGTAAATTGATTATTTGGGAATGAAATAAATTTGGATATACTTCAATTTGGAAAAAAAAGTACGTGAGCTATAGCTAGGATATAAAACATCTATCGACACAGAGCTAGATTTGTTTTTTTACTCGACTTAAGATGTCTATAAAGATCATCTGTCTCAACCTTGAAAAATAGTAAATTGATGATTTGGAAATGAAATAAATTTGGATGTACTTCAATTGGAAATATAAGTACGTGGGCTATAGCGATATAAACAGAGCTAGATTTGTTATCAATGTTATCTTATGTAACATGTAACTTTGGGATGTGGTAGTATTTTAGTGACGTTGGAATAGGGGTTCGTCAGAAATATTCCATAACTCAAATTTATCGCTTTATCGTCTTAATTTCGCTCTAGATCCTTCTGCCTTTGTCGTTGAAATAACATAGAATATGTATTTCGCTTCGCACATATTTTTAATTAATTACTCCACGGTTTCCCTCTCTGTGTAAATTTTCAATTCTTCACTATTATTCGTGATATCGATACTTAGCACGTGAAAAAAACAGGACTGGAGTAAACTAGAAAACAACATGTGTGAAAAATTATCGTTTTGTACTAAAACCATCGTTTTTTCAAACAATAGACCTATAAAAAAGTAATTAGCAACGCTGATTTTTTTCTCCCTTTTTTCACTCAATTCTAATCTTCCACACAACTAAGTTTTTTAATCCAAACAAAAATTAGATTTTCGCCCTCCAAAATGTTGTTAGATTTTACAATAGCCAAGGACTCACACACATCCTAAAAATAAATTGTATTAGCGATATTCGAACGTTGGTGAATTGGTTGTGGCTCGATCATAAGATGACACAACAATTTTATCGTCTACGTCTATCTTCAGTACGTTCGTTTACACGCAATCAGTTCTACTATTCGCCTTGAATTATGGCAATCATATGCCTTTAGTAATGCATAAATTTAAAAATCTCAAGTTGAAATAGTTGACAATATTTCCACGGTTTTGCGTTTTTTGCCTCTTGTTTCGATTGGACGTAGACTGAGCGTAACCGTTTTCGTTTTGACGCTCGATGGCTTGAATCAGAGAAGTAGACGCAGCTGGGTTTCAGACGTGTCTGTGTTGGTTATTCGTCGAGTGTCGACTGGTCGTAGCACAACGTACGTGTCGGATGCGCGGTTTTGTGCGTTAAAATGTGGATATTTTTCGCGAAACTTTGGCACGTGAAAAGTGCACCGAGGAGACGATTCGAAATATAAAATGACTGCTGATTCGGATTACGTACTGGAGACTTTGTTACGCCGCAAATGCAGTATACGAATGAAGTACGGTGGTTCAGATTGTCCATTTTAAATATCTATAACTCGAATTTGGAGTGGTAAAGGCTTTTGTACATATGCGTTGCATGGGTTCGAATATAAAATAAATGAGTAGTATCTAAATTGCATGTCAATTACCTCCGGATACCTACGTATATTTTGCACCATTATTGCATGAATTCACTAACCTATAATTTCTCCAGTCTGTAAGTAAAATACGTCGATGATCTTGGGTTATTTCTATAATTAGACGGCATATTCTTAGCATTTTAAAATCACCGGACGAACTTCCAAGTACACCTTTACTCGATTCCAGTTCCAAATCAGGATTCCAATCTGAAAATTCACCATTTATTAAAATAGTAATTAAAATAACATGTTGAAATTATCACAAAAAAAGGGGGTGAAACAAGTTCGTATATTTATTCCTCATTATCGAACATTTCTGGTAACACTTCTTGATATTTTATATAGAAAAAAAGTGTTTGAATTTCTGATTACAAAGCTATTGTTGAGGTATTTTCGTAGGTATTAATCAAACGTAATATTGGCAAAAAAATAATCATTAATTTTTTCTACACTTGTTGATCAATTCACATTACGTACCTACTTATCCGTCTTCAATGCCAACTAAAAATACTCTTGTATCTTTCAATGGATAGAAAAATAAGGAAGAAGTGGCTCGAATATCGATACAAAAGTAGTACACTTGTCCGTCATGTCTTCTAAACAGCTGAACATTCAAGTTCATCGTTATTGTCGCTAATTCCATTACCTAACAAAGCAATTAAAAAAATATCAGTAAACAATCTCAAACATCTAACTGCCCGGTATAGATACCATCGGTGGTCCGAGATACACCGAAAATCGTTACTCCAGACGATACGATTTAAATCCATTAGATGGCTATTACTGTGTCGAAAGTAACATCGTTTTATTATATGTCAATTTAGATGGCGGTATTGCGATCTACGATGGACTCGTTGGAACATAATAAGCGTATCGACGGTTATGGTGTTTTGTTTGCTTACCGTGTTTGTAGGACAGTATGTGCTCCATTATCAAACTACCAAAGTCGCGTCTCCGCAGTATTTCGAAATCACCAAGAATATGCAGGTGAGAGAAATACCTCAGGTGTAAGCGATAACACGTGTATTTGCTTAAATTACGACTAGCCCATGGTTGTGATGAATTGACGTTTTTCACAAAAAAAGCTGCAGAACAGAAACATCTTAGTTTAGGAAAACTTCGTACTTTGTTAGAATTAATGCACTGCACCATAAAATTATTGAAAATTGTTATATTTTCGCGATTCCGTGAATTAAAACAATGAAATTCGTAATCATTCAAGTCAAGGAGCAGGAATATTCGCACACAAGTGCACAAACAAAGCTTGCTTCGGAATTGCTTACCAAGAGCCAATCAAATCACAGCATTTTTTTTATCAATCATGAATCTGATTGGTTAATTTGAAAACGTTAATTTTTAAAAGTAAAAAATTGAAGTTGAACTCGAGAATTTTTTTCAATTTTTTTCTAAATTAAAAGTACAGCTTTGTGGTGCTCTTTTTCCAATTAAAAAAAACATAATTGTTAATAATTTCGTAACGGTGATGTTTAAAGTTCTATAACTATTAAAATTAAAAATTAAACACTCAGTTCAGTGTGATTTATTTTATATCTTTAAATAAGAAGATTTTTTCGCGATAGGATGACGATCGACGATCATTCTAACAGGTAATAGGTATCCTGGGACTCATCCAAACGTATTATTAAGTTTTATGACGATTGAAGTAGATAAATTACTCAGATAGGAAGTAATATGAGATGATATTTTATTATTCGTTTTTTTTTCACCTCAATTGAGTGAAATAATACCTAAGTTTGAGCCATTCAGGTAAATGAACAGAAACACTGTTATGATTGCTGTAAACCGTTTGTTAATTCATTGGCCGCATGTTCTGCACTCATATGTGACATTTAGTATGTAATAATACATAAACACGCTAATTACTCCGTTGAACGACATTACAGACTTGGATCGAGAACGATGTGCCACTGGAAATAGTAAACATAACGGCGGACATAATAAATATATTAGAAAACCAAAGAGATGACAACGAACAAAAATTAACGCACGGATTTACACTTCGGCATGACTTCGAAAGCAGTTCTACCGGGTAAATTTCCTACGCTGAACTTTTGCTCAAGGTTAACTTTAGATGTATGTATGAAAAGATTACACTGGAGAATATTTTCGTTATATTCTTCATAATGCATAGGTATGCGCATACCAACGTATGTAATTATCATAATGAAAACATACGAACCGGGCTATTACGTATTTTTAAATTATACATCTGGAAATTAGTTCGTTTTCTGGAATAATTTTGTCTTGGAGTATGGGATTGGAAGCCAGAAAAACGTAAAATAATTTTCGTTAATTGTTATACGATTCGAAATCTACATTTCACGGTCGTACTTCGTGGAGATGATATTTTACGCATGATTTTTAATTCGATTAACCAGCTGGTGAATTCACAAAGATGTAATTTTTTATAGCAACGGATATTAAGGAACCTATTTTTTTCATTTCAGAAATTTTTCCAAATATATACCGGAAAAAGGTGGAATACCGTTAAGAAGTATCATTGTAACTACATGGCGATCCGGATCTACGTTCCTTGGCGATGTGCTGAATTCTATTCCGGCCAATTATTATCATTACGAACCTCTTTTAGATTATGAAATTATTCAAATTAGAGGACCACCTCTGGCCGAAAAGGTGCTCAAAAGGTTGAAAGACTTATTAACCTGTAACTATGCTTCAATAGGTAAGTTCTAAATTCTGAAATTGTCGTGAAATAATATTCTATTACCTAATTGATACAATTTTCAGATGAATATTTAGAATATGGACAAGAACATACGTGGTTATTTACACACAACACTAGATTATGGAACTGGTGTCAATTGAAACCCCACGTATGTTGGTTACCTAAATTTTTAACTCCATTTTGTAAATTATTTCCATTCCAATCTATGAAAGTAGTAAGATTAAGACTGAGTTTATTTGAAGAAATTTTACAAGACCCCGCGTAAGTTCGATATAAAAAATCAATTGTAAAAAGCAGAGAAATTGAAAATAATTAAATTTCCATTTTATTTTAGGTTAAATGTAAAAATACTTTACTTAGTAAGAGATCCCAGAGGCACTTTACAGTCTCGTAAACATAGAGAGTGGTGTCCTGGTAATCAAGACTGTTACGATCCGGTGCGACTGTGTTCCGATCTAATCTCAGATTATAGCGCTGCAATTAGATTTCAAAGAAAATTTCCAGACCGGTTCAAGTACGTGAAATTTATATCAACTAAAAGTAAGAAGCACAACTAGATGCTAATGGATAAAATTGACATTCTTGCAGAATGTTCCGTTACGAAGATTTATCACTGAGACCGTACGAAAAAGTGGAAAATATCTTGAATTTTTTCGGATTCGAAATGCATTCCAGTATAACTCAATTTTTAGATACCCATACCAAAGTCAACTACGGAGGTGTATCTAGCACCTATCGTGATTCGAAGTCGGCGCCGTTTCATTGGCGGAATGATTTAACTTTCGACGAAGTTGAAAGTATCCAACATGCTTGTAAATCGGCTATGAAATTATGGGGATACGCGTTGACGGTGAATGAAACTCATCAAAAATCTTTTAATCCAGTCATTAGTAAATTTGATTTGAGTTGAAATATCCTGCGATGAATGTACTAAATCGTGTTTGCTTGTTGCTTGGTATAGTAATTAAGATAAATATTACCGTTCAGATTTTCTCGCAAATTGGACGGTAATGAATTTTAATTTTGATTGTGATATTCGATTTTATTTTTATGTATTTATTTTTGAGTATTGAATTTTTATTATTAGTAATTTATTGTTGTTTCCTGTCTTTTTTTTCATTATTTTAATAAAAATATGACCGTTTTTGAAAAACATTGCGTTCATTTAATATCGATATCGAATAAAAACGAAAAATATTTTAAAAATTGAAGAAAAATCAATCTATGATAAATAACAGCTATTTTTTATTCAATTTCATTCAGAGGCAACATAACTTCCGACAAACAAGCATTATCTTCGTAATAATCCTTAACAATATTCATAAATAAAGCTTGATCCTTTGGAGGTGCTAATCCTAAACACATGGCTAACTTGGTGACACCGGGTTTTTCATCCACGACTTTATCATCGTCTGGTTGCATCTGAAAATTCGAATTAGTATTATTTCTTGGATATTTGCTAAACAATAATGAATACTGGATTAGGTATAAATTTTAATCTTCAGCTCACCTTGTCAATAACATGTTTGTAAATGTCTCCTTCCGAATTGAGATAATAAATAGAAAATCCATCGTACCAACTGTAAAATTAAGATTCAGACATTAATAAAAATAAACATGGGGGCATTGGGGAGACGATAAATTACTTACGTAGGTGCTTCAGCAATAGACTTGGCCGCTTTTGTCCCTGAGCGACCAAAAAATGAATATAAAGCCTGCGAATAATACATGTTCGATTGTAATTAAAATTTATTTTTCCATGTAATAAAATTCTTATTATTATTAGTAAGTATACCCGTAAAATGCCCAATCCTTGAATTCGCCATCTACATTTGATAGTCCCATCTTCAGGATGCTTGGTAATTTTCAATACAACAAACTTAACGTGTGCAAACCTAAAATGACCTGCAGCTTTCAATAAAGCGATTTGGGAAACATATGCTCCTACACCTCTGAAAAAAATACGAATAAATTAGAAAATTGTTCAACCGAATCATGTAATACCAGGAACATCAAAATGTATACTTACACATGGCGTGTTCCTCTAATATTATTTTCTAAAATAATATCACGACCAAATATACTGTAATTCATCGGTTTCACGAATAATCTAGGCAACTGAAAATCATTCGGATTTCGGAATTATTCCAAGAACATTCAACATGATATTACGCAATACTATATATAACTTACATCTTCACTCAACGTAACAAATGCTTTTTCTAAATGCTCGTTTGACGGTCGGCCACAATTCGTGGGCTCTTCGATGTCTTGACTTGGAGTTGTTTTGGCTAGAAGTAATGTGTTTTTAAACGATTCTCTGCTTACAAGAGGACACGTTCGCAACAATCCGTTTTCCCGCCGATACCACATTATAATATCCTGCGAATTCAAGTTACTTGACGGGAATGGAATTATTGTATTTTGGTGTATTAATGTCTGATTGCTCGACAAGCTGTCTTTATGATTTGAGATGTTGTTAATGGTACCGATTTGAAAACTGTAGTTGTTCTGGAAACAATATGTCTGAAGTAGAACAAGAACGGCAATACGGTGACGACAGAAAGTAAAGGGTGAGCTTACTTGTTTGGAACATTCATTTAAGGTGTTTTTTGAAGAACTTGGGCTGTTTATGTCCAAATGAATAGTCGGGGAGGCTTTCAAATAATTGGAACAGCATAGCCGGCTAGGGACCGTTCTAAAACACGATGCCATATCGAAGATATATCCAGTCGATGATTACAGTAAAGCGAACATTATATTCAACACAACAACCGCGTAAACTTTCTATATTTCAGCGCAAAATTATGAAAAAGAGCTCCAAAAGCTGCAAAAGCTTCAAAAGAGCAAATTTCAAGGAAATTTTGATCAAAATGAGGATCTCTGAAACTGGATCGCGAAAAAATTAGGGGTCATATGATTTTTTTAGCTTGATAGGTTATATTATTTTAAGTTTATCTTTATTTTTTGGGCGGTAGGCGTGAGCGAATCGTGCTCGTCACGCGTGCGAACAGTTTGAATTTTTTTTTTTAATTCTCCGAGGGTAAAATTCAATTTAATTTAATATTCACTTTTTTTACCATTAATAAAATAATATACCTATGTACATATACTTAAATATTAGGATTAGGTAGGTATTTAAAGAAACTATGAATGAGTGTTAGCGCGTTATGTTATGTACAAAATATTCTTCCAATTGCTGAGAAACCAGGGGTTGAGAACGGAACGAGAACGTTACATCGTTCCGTTCCGTTCTTCCGTTCATTAAACGTTCCGTTCTGCGTTCCGTTCCGTTCCCGTTCGAGATACACTTTGAAGCGTTCCCGTTCTACGTTCCGTTCCAGTTTTCAGATCCGTTATAACGTTCCCGTTCCCGTTCCCGTTCCGTTCCGTTCCAATTTTTTTTTTTTACAAAAAAGGTTGAGCTTTCATAAATTTATAATTTTGTCACGTCGTTAACTACCTACGTAAACATGAATCATTATTATTATGGGAATAAAATAAGGTAAAAAAAAATTATAACCTAATAGTAAGTAGGGAGCGGAAAAATATGCACCCAAAAATGTCAAAATATGCACATATAAGTAATATGCACTTTTTAAGCGAAAATTTGCATAAAAATGCATTTTTTATGCATATTTTTTCTTTAAAAAGTGCATATTATATGTGCATATTTTTCTACTCTCTACTAATAAGTCGATAAACTACAAATTAAATTTGAAATAATTCAATTCAATATGAAAAATTGACAATAAGAATTGAAAATTACACACGTACAAAACGAAAGATGGTGATTTTAATTATTATTTAGAATTTTGCAATTCACATTGTTAATGGCGGAAATAAGTATAGGTAGGTATGTATAGAAAAATCGATATAAGTAACCACTTTTTCATGATCTTCAACTTTTTTCTATAATCACACGATTTTTTGGCGGAAAATGAAACATAAAAACAACAATTTTTTGTATTTTCAAAAATTTAAAATTTTTGTTCCTGTTTGTCTGAAGGCAAAGATTCAGTGTGTATTCTAAGGGTTTTTTGGAGCTACTTAAATTGGAAAATTGGTGTTTTTTCACAATTTTTTCCCACTCGGCTACCCCCCTCCCCCGCGGTTCATCCTTCGCCAAAAAATCATGTGATTATAGAAAAAAGTTATAGATCGTGAAAAAGTGGTTACTTATATCGATTTTTCTATGCATACCTACCTATACCTATTTCCGCCATTAACAATGTGAATTGCAAAATTCTAAATAATAATTAAAATCACCATCTTTCGTTTTATACGTGTGTAATTTTCAATTTTTATTGTCGATTTTTCATATTGAATTGAATTTCAAATTTATTTGTAGTAAAATAAGAAAATGATGAAAAAATGTGAAAAAATTTTTCACATTTTTTCATCATTTCTTATTTTTTCCATCACCTTAGTACTCATTGGCTTTAATATCCAGAAAACACACGAGGTAGTACAAATTTAAAAAAAAAGGAAGAACGGAAAACCGGATAAAATTTAAACGTTTTTCCGTTCCGTTCCGTTTTTCCGTTCTTTAAACGTTCCGTTCTGCGTTCCGTTCCGTTCCCGTTCCAAATTTTTTCCGGTCTGTTTTACCGTTCCGTTCCGTTCATTTTGAAAAACCTGGCGTTCCCGTTCCGGTTTTCCGTTCCGTTCCCGTTCCGTTCTCAACCCCTGTGAGAAACTACAAAAATTTAAACTTTGTAATCGAATAGAAGATAATTAATTATGATTTTTCAATTTTCAATTTTTATACTTCCCATTTCAAAGATTTCATGACGTAAATCATGAAATTCTTGAATTGGAAAGTATAAAAATTGGAAAATTATAATTAATTATCTTATTCTATTTGATTACAAAGTTTGAATTTTCACTCTATAGGTACTTTATTAAAAATTGAAAACATTAGGCTTTGATATTAATAACAGGTACTTTTAAATTCTAATTTCCAAAAAATTGGTATAAGGAGCTATCGAAGCCTTAATATTGAAAATATTAGTATCTGATTCTAATTCACAGCAGCCCATTTTATATGTAGGTACTTCAAGTGTATTTCATTAATCAATGAATTCAATTTTTTCAAGATAGGTAAGTAAGTATTTCATAAAGTTATGTAATTCATCAATTTTCTTTTATTTCGTTTTTTGTTTACATTGCATGGTGTGTTGAAAAAAAATAGATTGAGATACAAAAGCTTCGATATGTAATATATTATTCTGTCTCATTGTGAAACAAGGTTCAATAAATTTCTTCTGATAAATACGTAGAAAAGGAAATGAAATCGAATTTCTTTCCTTCAATATTGAGTAGGAAGAGGGGGAAAAACCCACCAATTTTATTAAAAAATTCAACTACCCAAAAGAATGCGAAATATTCTTCATAAACCGCGGTAATCGTTTCACACTGGTCCTGGTGTCGAGAATGGCGCTATATTCCAAACGTTAAATTAAATTCCTCGAATTCTAGTTACAGCCCTCAATGAATACTAATAGTCGTCTTACTTTGTACGTTTTTACCGCTAAAAGATTATGAAAAAAAGATTGGAAAACTGGAGTGATTTTTTTTGGCAACTTTATGTAAGTAATTATAGGTGACTGAATATTTGTGGTAAAAAATTAAAAATATAAAAATATGGTACTTAATATACACCTCTCAATTGAAAATTTGCCTTATTTTTTTTAATGAAAAAAAAAGCTTTACACGAATATTTTTGTAAAATAGAGTAGGTAAAGAATATATTTTGAAACAATTTATGGTTAAATTTTCATCATTTATTTTCTAAAATGGAAATTAGAATTTGATCTTTGATAGATGAAATAGCTATCATGTGATATAGGTATTTTGAGATATTTTCGCGCATCATCAACAACTGTGCGAAAAAATCATTAAAAAAACGAATTACTGAAAAACGAAACATGCTTTGTAATTTTTCTGCACTTGTGAATTCCGACCGAAAATTTCTTAGTTCTGACCTATTTTATAATATTATTTTTAATGAAACATTTCTCCGGTACTCTTCAATTCAAAACTCAATTTCGTGTTAATTTTTCGATTAAAAACAGGGGTTAAAAATTATCCTCTAATTCTTCAAATTACTGGAATGAAATGAATTCACACTAGCATTGCCTTGTTTGTGGAAAACAACGTTAAATTAATAAATCCACGTAGTACATTTAGCTCAAAAACCTGCATTCGCAAATTGTTGTTCACGTTGAGCGGGGTGCAGTTTATAACGAGGGTGTTAGGAATACTTACTATAAGGAAAACTCGACACCGTTTTGTCATTTGTATTTCTCATAACGTCGAAAATGCAGCTCGTGAGTTTCTTTTTAATTTTGCTCTTTGGATTTTCGCATTGCATGAAACGTTTACCCAAAGGGGTGTATTATATTTCGTTGGATTCATCGGCCAATGCATCGATGTATTGGTCATTAGACTATAATCAAAAATATGTGCGGTTTGAGATTCATTTGCCTTTACGTAAATGGGACTGGTTTGCGATTGGATTTTCAGATTATGGAGAATTGTATCCAGCTGATTTCTGCATTTTGTGGACTGATCGTAAATGGAATACAGAATTTCAAGTGAGTTTTAATTTTTATTGAAATAGAAAATAATAAAAAAATTGTAGCTTGAAAAATTTTGCTTTCTTAAAAAATGCAGGATTTTTGGACGGACGAAATAGGCGATATACATTTGGACGAGAAACAAAATTGCGAAGACTTTGATATCGAATTTCACGATCATGCCACCAAGTTTACATTTTCTAGGAAATTTGACACCTGTGATCAATTTGATTACATCATTGAGGTAAGTTTATTTCTTTGTTTTTATACACGCAAACATTTATTTATTCAATATTTCTCAAAGTATTTTTGAATTTCGTTTTTTTTTCTGAATTATGATAGGATGGAACAACCCACATAGTATGGATGAAAGGAACCGGTTTGATAAATAATTTAGAAGGTTTAAACATAAATCACGCTTCGAGATATGGAATGCAAAGAACCCAGTTGCTGAAAAATCCTGAATTACAGAAAATCAAATTTCCCCAAGATACCAAGACAGTTGAATTTAGAGCTAATGACGTCCATGTTCCCGGTGACGATACCACATATTGGTGTTATGTGCAAAAAATTCCTGAATTTTTGTCCAAAATGCATCACATAATTCAAGTAATCCAGTTATAATGAAATCACTTTATGTGAATAGTGGAAATCGTCCAAGCTGTATCTATTTTTTCTTTATCTAGTTCGAAGCAGTAATTCAAAGCGGAAATGAAGGTTTGGTACATCATATGGAAGTATTTCATTGCGAGGCAGCTCACGATCAGGAAATTTCTCTTTATAATGGACCTTGTATCCATGTTGATAGACCAAAAGATACAGAAATTTGTAAAAAAGTTTTGGCAGCTTGGGCCATGGGTGCTACGCCGTTTTTATATCCAAAAGTAAAAAAAAAATCATCAGTTTAGATACCTATTTAATGGATGTTGAAATCTAATAATTTGATATGTATTTTTTTGGGGTAGGAAGCTGGTTTACCAATTGGTGGAAATCGTTTCAACCCGTATGTAATGTTAGAGATACACTACAATAATCCTGAAATGAAAGCAGGTAGTTTATCTTATTCTTGTAGTTTTTTCGGTTTCTCGCGCCTTCCATTTAACAAGCTGCAACGCATACGACATACCTGCATAATAATTTGTATTCTGCGAATTGAAAGGAGCAAAGTCTTAAAATAATAACACAGGTTGACGTTGAAAATGCTGTTTGAAGTTTAAAGGTGATTTTTAAAGTATTTTTCGCGCTAATCCTGAGAAAAATAGTGAAAAAATTACACCACCCAAGGATTTTTCACAATTTGAATTTTTTGTTGAGCAGTTTTTCTCCTTTTTTGATAACTTTTGACATTTAAAGGCGATTTTCTGAGAAAAGGAAGGGTTCTATGAAAAAAATAAATAGAACATTAATTGTAGCGCGTAAAATTTCCTTTCTGTAAAGTTAAATTAGTTTTTTCTTATAAGGTTTAGTTTTTGAAATATTTAAAATTTTTAATTCAAACTGAAATATCTCGAATGCAAAGCCTTCTAAGAAAAATCTAATAGAACTTCACGGAAAGGAAATTTCACGTTCTACAATTTATGTTCTATTTATTTTTTTCATAGAACCCTTCCTTTTCTCGGAAAATCGACTTTAAATGTCAAAAGTTATCAAAAAAGAAGAAAAACTGTTCAATAAAAAAATCAAATTGTGAAAAATCCTTGGGTGGAAGAATTTTTTCACTATTTTTCTCGTGATCAGCGCGAAAAATACAACGAAAATCATCCATTAAACTTCAAATAGCATTTCAAAAGTTTGAAAATGTCAAACTGTGTACCTACTGAAACAATTGGGGCACCTTTTTAGTACATAGATTTTGAATTAAGTAAGAAACGAAATTAGAATTTGTGTTCTGTGGAACTTTTTTGAACTTGATAAATTTGAAATTCGTTTTCGGTTTAATGAAAGCGAAAATTAAAGAAATGTTAAAATTCAATATTAATAATGATAAGCTGAACAGCTGACCAGCTATTTCAATTCGCACCACGTACATTCCTACTAGTCTACAGACCAAACCGCAAAAAGTGTGGTACTGGTTCAGCATTCCCAAAAACAGCAAAAAAATTTTCTAACCCTGCACATAACAGGGGGGTGGGTCAAAAGGGGGTATTTTTGAACCTAGGTCCGGGCAAAAAAATTCAAGTGAGTTTCGATAGAGTAGTGTCCACTGATGCCGAACATGCATTTTTTTCCACTGCACACCTGCACATTACCAATTTGGGGCCCCTTAAATGCAATTTTTGGTCATTTTTGGCCTTTTTTCACCCTATTGTGGCTCTATATCCTCAAACGTGAGAGGGGGCAAATTTCTTTTATCATATTCCGTTAGACTGAATGTTTATACGCCCAAAGCCGCAAAGTTGATCGAATTAAACCTGCAATATTCGAAGTTATTGAATTTTAATGTTGAGTAAGTATGAGTATTACTCAAATTTCAACTTTGCGATTTTTGTTTCAAAAATAATTGTGCGACATATTAAAATGGGCTAAAATTTCGCGCTGGATCCGAAAATGACGATAATTTTTTTCCATCTCCCCCCCTGCACCCCTAATTAGCTCCCTTAATTTTTTTTTCTCATTTTAGTGGTGCGACCTATCAAAATGGGTTAAAATTTCGCGCCGGATTCGAAAACGACAATAATTTTTTTTCATCTCCTCTACCCCCACCCCTAATTAGCTCCCATAAATTTTTTTATCATTTTAGTGGTGCGACCTACTAAAATGAGTTAAAATTTTGCGCTGGATCCGAAAATGATGATAATTTCTTTCCAACTCTCCTCACCATTAATTAGTCCCTTAAATTTTTTTTTCAATTCGGCATCAAAGTCTTGACGTCATCGCCCCACCACAATGCAAATATCAGTTCATGTACCAATTTGTGTACTTTTTCAAAAGGGGGAACGACGAAAAAATTAACATTGATTCTTATGGGAGTTCTATCGTTTTTTTAATTTTTCTCAGTTTTGATGTGTTGAATTTTTCATTTTTTGATAATTTTGGCGAGTTAATCTATCAAATTAGTCAAAATTGTAAAAACAAAAAGAATTACACACATCAGAAATGAAAAAAATTGAAAAAACTATAGACCTTCCATAAGAAGCAATGTTAATTTTTTCGCAATCCCCCTTTTGAAAAAGTACACAACTGATAATATGCAGTTGTAGTGGTAAATGTGACGTCAGACTTTGATGCCGAATTTAGTCTTGAGACCACACTTAATTTTATTCTTAATTAATATGTAGAAAAAAATAAGACTTAGGTTATAAAAAAATATAATGCTTTAACAGAATTTGAGTAGGTATCTAATGAGTAATGACTTTAAACGTATTCTAAAAAATTAACAAAGAACCGAAAACTCGTATCTTTACGTTTCCTAAATTTGTTCACTCGGGTGTCCTCAAAAAAATTGGGTTAGTGAAAAAATCACGATACAAAAAAATCTTGATACAAAAGTTGTAAAGGATTGAAAAGCCATAAATTTTTGTTCTACAATTTTTTTCTTTTGCAGTGAGTAATGAGTAATAATTTCATTAAAAATGATGAATTTCACTTTTCTGAATAAATTATCTCATAACCACTGCAAAAACGGAAAAAAGTTGTAGAACAAAAAGTAATGATTCGGCCACTAAACAAAAACTTTCAAACATATTATTAGGATCATATTCGAATTATAGGTACGTTACATACCTATCAAATCGAGTAGAAACGTCAATTTGAATGTAGTGTGAAATTTTGACCTATTTTATTAGGTCACACCGATAAATGAGAAAAAAATTTAGGATGCTAACTAAGGATAGGGGTAGAGAGTATGAAAAAATTATCATTTTCGGATCCAGGTCGCACCACTAAAATGATAAAAAAATTTATGGGAGCTAATTAGGGGTGGGGGTAGAGGAGATGAAAAAAAATTATTGTCGTTTTCGAATCCGGCGCGAAATTTTAACCCATTTTGACAGGTCGCACCACTAAAATGAGAAAAAAAAATTAAGGGAGCTAATTAGGGGTGCAGGGGGGGGGAGATGGAAAAAAATTATCGTCATTTTCGGATCCAGCGCGAAATTTTAGCCCATTTTAATATGTCGCACAATTATTTTTGAAACAAAAATCGCAAAGTTGAAATTTGAGTAATACTCATACTTACTCAACATTAAAATTCAATAACTTCGAATATTGCAGGTTTAATTCGATCAACTTTGCGGCTTTGGGCGTATAAACATTCAGTCTAACGGAATATGATAAAAGAAATTTGCCCCCTCTCACGTTTGAGGATATAGAGCCACAATAGGGTGAAAAAATGCCAAAAATGACCAAAAATTGCATTTAAGGGGCCCCAAATTGGTATTGTGCAGGTGTGCAGTGGAAAAAAATGCATGTTCAGCATCAGGGGACACTACTCTATCGAACCTCACTTGAATTTTTTTGCCCGGATCTAGGTTCAAAAATACCCCCTTTTGACCCACCCCCCTGTTATGTGCAGGGTTAGAAAAATTTTTTTGCCGTTTTTGGGAATGCTGAACCAGTACCTACATTATGTCTAGTAATTTTTTTTGCCCGCAAAAAAAAACAGTAAAATCAACTTCCCGAGCACTTTTTGCGGTTTGGTCTGTACACTATACGTTTTTTTCAGTTTTCATCACATTAACCTTTTTTCTTACCAAAAAAATCAAGCAATACACTTCACGCTTGATAGGTGTATCTTACTTTGGTTTTAAGGCGAAAAAAATAAATCGCAAAGTCATTTTTCAATGTTTACCTACTTCCAAGTTTTTTTTTTTTAGAAAAACAAACCAAAAAAAAATTTCAAGGGAAAAGAATAATAAAATAGAAAACCCTTCCAAGAACAGAAAACAAAAAAACGAGGGTAAATTTTGACTCCTTCCCACAAACAAACCACTTTCCTATAAAAAAAACATCAAAACAGCCAACCATTAAAAAAATGCACCCCCCCCCCTCCTTGAGAAAAAATCCAAACCATTTTCAGAAAAACACATATGGAAAACTAAAACAAAATAATTTTCAAAAAACTATTCATAAGAGACAACCAAATGAATAACGTTTTTTTTTTTTTTTTTGAAAAAAATGAATGATTTTCAGAAAAACTCAAAAAACCAAGGACCAACTCACATTAAAAAACAGAAACATTTTCAATAAAAAAAATCAAAAAGCCAAATAAATTTTGGAAAAGGATCCAAAAATAAAATTCTTTCATAAAAAAATCAAAAACAAATAATTTAGGAAAAATCAGACCTTTGGAACAAAAATACAAAAAATTATAAACCACCAAAAAAAAATCATAAAAAACTAAAAATTCCAAGGAAAAAAACAAAAAGGTTGAATCATTTTCGGAAAAATAACTGATTTCAAGACAATCAAAGAAATAAATAATTTTGAGAAGAAACCAAAAAAATTATTTTAAGAAAAACCACATGAAACTAAACAATTTTTGAAAAAACAAACAATGAAAACCCAGTCTTTTTAAAAACAAAACCAAAAGATCAAACCACTTCCTGAAAAATCTAAATTACAAAATTAATTTTCATTAGGGTTTTCATGAAAGATGAAAAGAATCATGCATCAAGCTTTTCCAAAATCCTATGACCTTTGAATCTTGACAATTTTTTTGAAACTAAATCCAATATATATTTACCTACCTAATTCATAATTTGCATTTCATTCACACCCTAGTCCATTTTCTATTTATCTTATGCTCGATTTTTGGACTTGACCATTTTGGAAAAACATTTCTCAATTATTTGTTTTTTCTCAGACTATGTGGACAGTTCAGGAGTACGATTACATGTGACGCCAACGCTGAGGAAATACAACGCTGGAGTTATAGAATTAGGTTTAGAGTACACTGATAAGATGGCAATTCCTCCCCTACAAGAATCATTTTTATTATCTGGGTATTGTATATCAGAATGTACTGCTGTGGTGAGTTTCTGAATTTAAAATAAACAAAAAATTTACCAAGGGTAGTAATAAACCTATAAGTAATTTAACAGTGATGACAGCAGCGCTCTCTTAGTATAAAAAGAATATACAAGATTTCAGTGTTTGTTCTCTCTAGTTCATACTTTTTGTCTTAGACTGCTCTGTGAATATGTTTTTTTTTGGATGCTGTAAGTTCTCACTCCGTTTTTTAAAATAATGCAAATACTAGATGGCTTTTCAAAAAGGAGGTTTTAATGAGAAAAAGCTAAAAATTATTAGATTCATTTCACACGAGAGAAAATTGTTTAAGACAATGATTTTTTTTACTTTTTCAGTCGAGGGGAGGAAGGGTTTAGACCTCCCAAATATACTCTTATTATTATATTAAGGCTAATATTTTCATTTTAGTTCAGTAGTATAATCCAAATTACGTTAAAACCATTTTTCAGAGCTTGCCTCCTCAAGGAATCACAATTTTTGGATCTCAGTTGCATACCCACTTAACAGGGGTACAAGTTTTGACTCGTCATATTCGAGATGGAAGAGAATTGCCCGAACTGAACAGAGATAATCATTACAGTACTCATTTTCAAGAAATCAGACTTCTCAAAAGGCCAGTGAATATTTTACCAGTAAGTTATCAAGTGTAATGACGTAGGGATGGGATATTTATGTCATAAAAACGTGTTTTATGCGCATAAAATATATTTTTCCCTACCTGAAATATGTCAAAAATATTCTCACAAAACCCAAAATATGTCAAATATAAAAGGGATAATATGGGTATCAAAATTCAGGATTTTTAAAGGGGGGCATTAATACGATAAACTCAAAACGGAAACTTCATTTATTTATTTGAAAAACGTAAAAAAAAACATGTTTAAAATATATAATTTCATAAATTATCAAATAATTTTATTTCTCTTGAAACCAGATTTCAGCAAAGTCAATTTTTCAATTTTTTTTTGTCTTTGAAAAAAAATGTATTTTCGAGTATTTTGCAAAATACGTCGGAAAAAATGGAAAAAGGGTCAAATATGCTCAAAATAATTATGTAAAAAAACAGGTAAAATCACCAAAAATATGTCAAAATATGCTCACATCCAGGGAGGTATCCCAACTCAAAGTAAAATTCTGAGCCCAAACAAAAAAAAATCGAAAGTAAGGTCAATTGGGGTAATTGTAAATTTTTCGGAAAATTGAACCGATTTTGTGATACTCTTTTTCGTTTTACTCTGTAAGTAAGAAAGCAAAGTGATTGAAATTTTTACCATGTATCAATGAATGTATGAGGAGTAATATGGCGGTTTGTTTTCATCGATTCGATTATTCATTCCGAAATTATGGACTTCGTTTACAATTGGACAAGAATATTTACATTTACCCCACAATGATGGGGTAAATGTAAATGCATACATTGTGCCCCATAAAAAACGTATCACTCGAGTTTTTTTTTGCATAATTTGGAAAAAAATTATACAGATTAAATATTTAAACCCGTAGAAAAACTAACTTGTAAAAAAAATCAAAAAAATCAAAACAAAAAAAAAGATATTTTGTGTTTAAATTTGTGAATCCCATTTAAATAACACGTGTTTACAATTACCCCAAACCTGAAAAATTTGATGGGTATTTGTAAATGCTGCAGAAAATTAATTTCTCAGCTTCAAAAATCATAAGAATTGAATTTCATCATTTTTGAATGTCTGTAGAACTAAATTAATGCATCAAACACCAACTTTTTTACTTTTTTCTATTTTTTCTCGAATTTTGAAGATTACGTAAATTGTGTGAAAATCGAAATTTGATATCATGTTTTTTTCATCGCGAAATTTTTCATCACAGCTGTCACCAAGAACCCGAAGTTTTTTATTATAGTAAGACCAATTATTCAAAGTTTTTATTTTTGGCAACTCCAGCTCGCTAGATGGATTTAAGTATTTACAGCACGACTTGTTTACAATTACCCCGTGTTTACAATTACCCCAAATGACCTTACATCATAACAGATTTCCGTATCCCAAATTTTAGGCGCTGAAGTTCATTTTTCAATTTTTGGCAAATTTTTGAAATTTCAAAATTACCTTCACTCTACGAAATATGAAAATTTGATCTAATGAACGAAAAAAACTGAAATTTGGTATATATCCTATTTTCGACCTTCCGAATCGATTGGAAGCGGTTTCAAGACGTTTCGAAGCCACCAGAAAATTTTGGAATTTTCCAGCGCTGGAGAAAAGCCCATAAAATGGTCCATATACACTTCAGCACCTATAATCGCGGATTATCCATATTGATGACCAATTTTATCTATTAAAACAGAATTTTTTGAAATTCGCAACTTTGAGTTCAAATTTATATATTTTTTTAGCAGAAAATCAATTTTTTCCAGTAAAATTGTCAGTCAAAAAATATAAATTTGAACTCAAAGTTGCGAATTTGAGAAAATTCTACTTTCTGCGATCAAATAGGTCACCAATATTGGTTATCCGCGATTAAAGGTACTGATGTTCATATGGACCATTTTTATGGGCTTTTCTCTAGCACATTAAAATTTCAAAATTTTCTGATTGCCTCGAAACGTTTTGAAACCGCTTCCAATCGATTCGGGAGGTCGAAAATAGGGTATATACCGAATTTGAGCTTTTTTCGTTCATTACATCGAATTTTCATACTTGGCAGGGCGGAGGTAATTTTGAAATTTCAAATTCGCCAAAAATCGAGAAATGAACTTCACCACCTGAAATTTTGAATACGAGGTCATGTTATGATGTACTTTAGATTTTTTTTGTTTGGGCTCAAAATTTTACTCGAGTTGGGATCCCTCCCTTGTCAGACAAATTGGGCTCATTTTACTCGGAATTTTATGATTCGCAAAGACATTGTGAATATTCCTACCAGCAATCGACCAAAAAAAATATTTTAAAACCTAAAAATCCCATCCCTAGTTACGAGATATTCAAATTTTTCTTCAATTTTGAACATATCAAAAAAAAACTTAGAAAGGAGACCAATTTACAGATAATTTACTAAAAACACAGATTTAAATCAACAATTTTTACAGGGAAAAAATCGAGAATAAAGTTCAACATATGATTTTCTTTTTCAGGGAGATGCATTAATTACAACATGTCGATATAATACCGAACAAAGAGAAAACATCACCTTGGGAGGATTTGCCATCAAAGATGAGATGTGTGTAAATTATGTCCATTATTACCCAAAAATTGAGCTGGAAGTCTGCAAAAGTTCCATCAGTTACCAAACTTTATTCACATATTTCCGTTACATGACAGAGTGAGTATTTTATAAATATAATTTTTACCACTTTAAGAGATGCAGGGTGTCTATTAAAACCTACTTTTCATTTGAAAATTGACTCCAATATCCTTAAAAAGTGGCCAAAATATGGCTCAAAAAACGGATAAAAGCAAGTCTTAACTTCACCATCTCCCCTTCTAAATAAGTATGGTACTTAATGGATACAATATTATGGATTTTTCAAATCTAAAATGACCATAGAAAGGCAATTTTTTATTTTTACTTTTTGTGTTTAGATATACACAAGTAGGTATAATTAAAGAAAAAAAAATCGATCCTCTAAAATATTAAGTTGGTACATTATTCTTGAGAAAATTTTTTCCAAGTAAGATGTGAAATTAAAAAAATTTGGAACCCTTAAGAAAGCAAAAAAATGTTCCTTTTGTCAGATTTTCCTTTGAGAAATTTTCATTTCCGCGAGTTTTCTACCTAATTTTTTCAAACTTGCGTGGGTGGGTAGTAAGTAAATATACTACATATATTGAGAGGTAACACTTGGTGGGTTTTTTCTAGCCAAAACTCGTATTTGAAAAGTTCAAATCGCGATTTCTACGCGATGTTTTAGAGGTGCAATTCTAAAAAAAAATCTTTTATGTAAGTACTTAGTTCCCATGTACAAGTTGATAGGTAGGTATTTTTTTTCATATTTTTTTGGTGATAGAACACCTTGAAAAATGCAAAAAACCATTTTTCCACAGCGTTTTTCATTGAAAAAATGGTCATTTTTGATAGAATTTTTTTTTTGTTATTATACCTCAAAATACATATTTGTACACCACTTGTACTATGTTATAGCATATGGCTTGAAATTGAACATCTCACTTTTTTTTTTTTTTTGAGTACCTATTTCAAATTTCCATACCAAAAAATCTGCAACAAATTTGTGTTCAGCAGCTAAAACTACTTCCATAAACTCCATTTGCGCAGATGGAAGCACTCAAATTTCAAAAATTCACTTTTCAGTCAATAAGTTATTTTCAATAATACATAAACGCGCTGCTACCTATACCATATTGATATACTTACTACATCATTTTTTTTCCTTTATACGTACCTAGGTATTAACCCGCCGACTCCACACTTTAAAAAATAGCATTTGTCAAATAATTTTCTAGCGTTGGACCAAAGTTTGATACAGCATTCTAGGGGGTGTACATAAATGTTCAACCGTCCATTTCCTTTGATGGGCAAATTGCCTACTTTCTTATTTGAAGGGGCAAAATTTTTAGAAAAAATATGTATTTTTCGTGTTTATTGATATTTTTTTTTCACCGAATGAAAAGCGGAGGGGATGAAATCATCACTCGACAGATACTTGTGTATCTATGCCCTACTGGTTCGTGCACAACACTTTGCCTACCCTTTGGATTTAAGGGGCAAAAAAAATTAAAATTCTTACCAGTCAAGATTTTTTTCAGAAACGTTTGCCCCTTCAAATGAAAAAGTATGCAATTTGCTGAATAGCGGAAACGAACGGTGGGCCAAGCGCGTATAAGTACTAGGAGGTGTTACCAGGCGGGTTAAACAGAAAAAATTTCAGTCCAATCTGAGGGAAGAATCCGTGCCCATCGTCTCTTCTAGCCATTTTGGCTTTTCATAAAAAATCACACAATTCGTGGAAAAATTACCTAAATAAATTTTTGAAAATTTATTTTTGTTGTAAATCGGAAAATTTTTATAGAAAATTCCTCAAAAAATCAGCAAATTTTGTTGCAAATTTCCATTGGCACAAAAAAGTACAAAGTAAGAAAAATGCTCAAATTTCTGCTTTGTATGCTTTGTAGCATATTCTCTTAATTTAAATCAGTCAATCAAAATTGGCTGATAAAATAGACAAAATTGAGTCACTGTAGAAATCAGTGAAAAATTTACTGATTCAATTTGTGAATTAATTTTTGAATCAGCAATTTTTTCCTTAACTACTTACTGAAATAAATCAGTAGTTAAGGAAAAAATTATTGATGAAAATTCACTTAAAAAATGAAGAAATTTCAGATTTTGAATGCTATTTCCAAAAAAAAAATTGTCCTTTTCATTTATCAAAATAGGTAGGTAATATTATTGCCGTTCTCAAATGGAATTTTCAAATCGTTTTTTAATTTTTTTGAAATGGGTGGGGTCATTGTGGAATATAGTTTTTTTTTTGGAAATCAGAAAAGTAGCAGGAAATTAGCACAAATTTTTGTTTTTTGATTTCAGAATAACTAGTCAGCAAATTCCTGTTTTTTTTGTTTTCGTTTTTAAAAATACTGTTAGCCAACAAATCTGTCATTTTTTAACCCCCCCCCACCACAGATTTTTACCCAAGTTTTGTCTCTGCTCTTACCCTTCCAAATTCCAAAATAGACACCACGGTCACGTTACAATCACCACTTCATCTTAGACATCAAACACAAATATTTTAATCCCTGTATCTTTTGTAATTACCAAACAGATGGGAAAATCAAAACACCAGCATGAAATACGGTATCAGCACAAATTATGGGAATATCATTTGGAATAAAGATAGAGTTACCGATTTACAAAGTGTGTTCACCGATATGACATTATCGATGCAATGCAACGCCAGCACAGGTTTACGATTTCCTGGTGACTGGGAAAATGTACCATCAACTCACATACTCTACCCTCTTCCTCCACCAATTCGAAGTTGCAAACAAGACGAATTGATTGTCTAGAAATCCGATACCTACATACCTACTATACATTTAACCACCAACCATACTCACACGCTGAGAAGCGAACAGTACAAAAAATTACATATCCATTAAGTAACTTATAACATAGATGTACCTATCTTTTAATAATGCATGGTATGTAAGTATAACTTTGTTGGAAAATGTGCACTCTTATTACCGGTTCGTTATGTTGTTAAGCAATAAATTTGTACTAAACGCTAATGATGATTTGATTTGACAAAGGCAACCCCCAGAAATGAGGAAAAAGGTTTTACGTGGCGCAAGCCTACAGCCAGTAACGAAATAAATAATACTCATTTAAAACGGTTCGGTTAAAGTCATCGCGCAGAGAGGAATTTTCGAAAATGAACTCGCATGTATTCCATTAATCGACGTAGTAGGAATAGAAGAAAATTGGTTAAAGTTGCCGGTTATATAATCAATTATTTCCGTACAAGTTAGCCTAATAGGTTAAGGGCTCGGAATTGCGTAAACCGCTAGCCCGCCGAAGTATACAGCGCTACACAGAAATGGAAAATAAGAAAATGGCGTGTCAGGTCACGGTAAGTAATTCGGGCAAAGTTCCATAATAAGCTCTTAAGAGACTCGCCATCGCTCTTAGCCTTTACTAACAGTTTCAACCGTTGACAAATGAAGAGGGATTACTTAACATCGCTTCATTGACCACACAAACCCTTTTCGGCTTGTTTCTCATCCAAGTAATTTTCTTCGTTCAGCATTCGGCTTTCGAATGAGAAATTTTTTCATACCGTGGCTGGTTTTTCTCTCTCTGGCTTTTTGTTACTGTATCGCAATACGTAGGTATTCGTTGCATATTTAAATATTCGACTTATAAACAGAGGTACGACGTACGACTGTTTCACAAAGTAAATTAAAGCCTATGCTATTAACGCATTCAAATGAAATTTACTTATACCGATCTTATTTAATGAACATGGAAACGTGCAAAACTTCCTAATGGAACAAAATACTGAATATCGCGAGCATTAAGTTAGAAGCAAATCTAATTAAGTTCAGACTTAATTGGCTGATCGATGGTTAATTAACAACTCCCTCTCTATTTAAACTAAAGGTATTTTCTCACCGGAGACGAAACGACATTATACGTAGGCTTAACTAACTATACGTACAATATACATTTACAAAATGTAGCCTATTCATTTTCGTTATGTTAATTTGATAATGACGTAAAAGTGTATAAATAAACTTATCGAAGTGTTTTTCACTTGGAATTTTTTCATAGATCCTGAAAAAAAAATTAATTTCAAACGATGATGAAAAGTGCTAAATATTTTTTGAAAAAAATAGGTAATCATCAAATTTTACTCGGCATATCATTCGAGCCAAATGAAATAGGTTTCTTTTTATCGATTAAGATGTAAAATAATATGAACCTTTCCTATTGTAGCTTCAGCTTCAATGAGAGGACTGCTTGAATTTATGTAGTTAATTTTATTACATGGTACGCGGTTTACTTAATGTTGATTAGAGAGAAGGCACAAACTTACAAAGTTCGTTCATTTATACAGGAATAGTTTACAAAAGCAGCTTTTAGTAATAAGATATACCGAAGTTATTCAGAGAAGGCATATTCTTACTCGTAGGTACATTTGAAAATTAGCTCGAATAAATTATCAATTTCGAACGTAGCTGCGTACCTACCTAGATAAAAATGTACAGTCAATTATCTTTTCTTCAATGAGTGTGAAGTTATGGTACCTACTTCGAAAATTCAAGTTTTTTGCGGTACGACATCTTTCTTCGTATGAAGGACGAACGCAAGCATCTATTTGAAAAATTTATAATTAAGTTTTCCTTTCGTTAGAAACTGATTTTTTTCTGGTTTTTGGTGGAAATTTTTTCAGGTAGGTACTAGAAGTGATCTATTTCGATTTGCCTATTTTCTTCAAACATCTAATGAGAGGATAAGGCAAAAGTGATGTCTAGAACTCAAAACAACTTGGTAAAAATTTCACTCCCCTGACTCAGCCTTTACCTCTCTCAAGTCGCCTTTAAAATCTAAATTTAAAAAGTTCCTGAAAATTGGACAAAACATTTTGAGAAATTGAGCAAAAAATTGAGCAAGTTTTGTTTTATGTTTTGGAGTAGAGGATTTTAAATCAAGGATATGTTTTAATGATAAAATTTTCAAATAAAAATTCCAGATAGGTATTCAAATTTTTTCAATTCCGATGACTTTTGTTGAAATATTAGGTGTCTCAGCCTTTTCCTTCCCATAAATTTCAAAATTGCCAAGTAAGAAAAGTTATAATCAAATTCAAACGTTTCTGTAACATTTTACCAGACTCAAAGGCATTACGATCGGAAGGAGGGGCAAAATGAAGGTTTGAAATTGTGACAAAAAATTGTGAAATTTGAAGACATGTTGGGAATTGTCAGTGTCGGTAAGAGGAGGTACAAAGGGTGCATTTGCACCGAGTCCGCATTTTCTGAAGATCTAGCGAGGGGGCTAAAATTTATATTTTACACTTTTGGAGAAAATATGATGAAAAAGAATAAATTTTCTTTTTTTTCTTTACTAAAATTGCAATTTTTCAAAATTTTTCTCCTAAAAAAGATTAGGCAAAAAGGGGTGGTTAAAAAATCAATTCTAAACATTTTTCGGGAAAAAACCGCACAACTTTTATAGCACGGGGCCCACATTTGCTCTCGCCGGCTCAGGGAATTGTGACGAAAAATTGATAATCTTAACAAAAAGTGGAGAATTTCGATGAAAAGTAGGAAATTCTATGGTAAAATTGAGAAAAGTTTAGGTAAGAAATGAGAAATCTTTCTCGATTTGATTTTTCAAAATCACCTATGTAGGTATTGCAGAATATTCTGCAATGAGTGGGGAAAATGAGAAAAAAAATTTTCCAAGTCATGAGAACTCAGCTCAAAACGTATTATTTTGTATTATTTAAAGTAAAAATTTTCAACAATTTTCGCACTTTAAAACATTGTAAGTTTTGTAACCAGAATTTCAGTTTTTAAAATTTGTCTACTTAGGTAACTCATTTACCTTACTGGCGATGCAAACACAATGAAATTTTCTCAAAATTCCTTTTTTTTAATTTAAAATTTCGATTTTATCTTGACTAAAAAATAAGGAGCAGAAGCATTGTAAAACTTCAAATTTTCCAAAAATCCGAGTACCTACCTAAGTTATTATAATTTATAAATTTTCAAATTTCTGAAACGTATCTCTGCAGTCTTTTTGACTAAAATCCCCTAAACGTATCTTTGAAGGTAGAGCATAGCTCAAAAAATTTCCAAAGTGTGTGTGAAATATTTAAATGTGTACCTACTTCAAACCTCTGAAACACGTTTCGATAGTCTTCTTGACCGAAACCTCTAAAAGGTGCCCTTAAAAGTGGAGCACAGAGCTCAAATTTTTTTTCGAAAATTCGTATGAAGAACACCTGGAACACGTTTCTGCAGTATTCTCGTCCAAAACCTCAAAATATATCTTTGAGAATAAAAGTACAATTCAAAAATTCATGTAAGGTATCAAAATGTTCACTTCTGAACCTCTGGAACATATTTCTCCACTCATCCTGCTCCAAACATCACACGGTGCCTCTGAGACTCCCTCCTAATGAAAATCACAAACGAGGACACAGAAACAGGATTAACAAATGATTGTGTATTTCTATACCTAACGTACATGAATACAGTTTACAATATTCATCTCTCATGCTTTGAACGCAATAGCGATCTGCATAAAAATTTAAAATAAGAAAATTTTCGTTCATCGAAATTAAATTACAACAGCCATTCGTTGTAGTAAGAACATGATTTTGGATTAGCAGTACCCGACAAATCACAGTTTTTAAATATCTGTAACAAAATCAAAATACTTAGGTAATTTGGTAACAAAATCCACTGTGTTTTGTTGGCGTCGAATATTTGGATGCACATATTTCAACGACGATTTTTAGAAGGGGGAAAAGCTTAAGACAATGTCTTTTACCAAAAAAGGTACCTATTAAAAGTTACCTATTCATTTCCAAATTTTTTTGTGTATATGAGAAGTGGTTTCAAGAAAGATAGGAGGGAGGAGCTTTCGAAAAGGGGTAACCCGCAAAAAAAAATTTTTGGTGATTCTAATAGGAAATTAACTAAAGAATTCGAAAAACTAATTCGAAGATTGGATTGGATCTCTCACCCAAGTGTCCTAAAGTTACTCCCAATAAAATAATTTAAAAAATTTGTAAATTTGTTATCATCGATTCTGATATAAGCTTTTTTAGAAATAGAAAACGTATAATGTGCTTAAATGCCCCCAACCTTAAAAATGTGGAAATACTGATTCCTGTTTTTGAATTTAATTTGTCTTTCACAAAGAATCTAGAAACATGATGTGCTCTGTGAAAAGAGGCCATTTGCCAGAAAAATTAAAGTAGGTAATTTTTTTTTTCTTTCAAAATTCATCAAAATTTTAGAATCGATTTTTTTGAACACAATTCCATGTTGTTGTTCTCCTGAAAAATGTATAGGTAGGGTAAAATCTGTGAAATTACAAACAGAGGACATTGATTCGACGTCATGATTCGCAAAAAAAGTAAATACTTACAGGACAAATTCCACAAGGTGTTCTGGCAAGCCCAGGTGATGGTAATAGAGGATCGAAAGCTTTATACAAATTACCTCCTCCAGCAGTCAGTTTCCTTTCAACTTTTCCATCGTAAATCAATGTTCGCAAAATTGTCTCTATGTCATCTATGCATAATTTAATCTATAATTCGACGAAAAAAAAATCAATTACTAGTACCTGACTTTATACAGGGGTTCCATGAATCGTCTGCCAAACATATTTTTTCGGATATAACCGGGTACCACTAAAAAAAACTTGGGATGAACATGTTGCCTATTTTGAAAATTGAAGGAGCAAATGATGCTGCTAAAAAAAAATCACGTCAAAATTTTTTTCAACCATAGGAATGGATAGTACTTTGAAAACTAAACAAATTTTCACTTAACGACTTTTTGCCTATCTTTAAAATTGAAGGGCTACGAAAAAAAGATTCAAAAAAAATTCTCAAAAAATGAACTGATCAAGGGAATGGATAGTACGTTAAACCCGAAGAAATTTTATTCTGTAGACTTTTTGCCTTACATCAAAAATAAAGGGGTAAAGGGTCATTAAAAACTGAGAAAATTTGAAAATTTTTTGAAGCCCATTTATTCTAAGTGATCTGTAGCCCCTTCATTTTCGATGTTAGGCAAAAAGTCTACAGAATAAAATTTCTTCAGTTTTCAACGTATTATCCATTCCCTTGATCAGTTCATTTTTTGAGAATTTTTTTGAACAATTTGTTTTGTAGCCTTTTTATTTTTAAAGATAGGCAAAAAGTCATAAAGTGAAAATTTGTTCAGTTTTCAAAGTACCATCCATTCCCACGGTTGAAAAAAAATTTTGACGTGATTTTTTTAGCAGCAGCATTTGCCCCTTCAATTTTCAACATAGGCAACATGTTCATCCAAAGTTTTTTTTTTAGCGGTACCCGGTTATATTATAACCGAAAAAATATGTTCAGCAGACGATTCATAGAACACCCTGTATTTAAAATAATAATCATAACAATCAATAAAATGATCACGAAATACTTCAATGAATTTTCAGTTATAATAAAGAAATACTAATTCCATAATACTTACTGCAATGATACCCAGCTGTTCAATAAATTTCCAAATTTCGGTAACAGAAGCAAACGAATTATTATTAATCATCATAGGACTTCCAACAGCTTCCATAGCTATCTGTTTTTTCCTTTCTAAAAAATTATAGCAATGCTGACTGAGCACATCGACAAAATCAGAGTCAAACTCTTGTTCGTTATACCAAGGACCACCAGTTAAAGATTTATCTGGTTCTGAATCGTATAACATATAAATTTTTTTCTTTACGGCCTGAAATTAAACACGATTGATAATCTCACTGGAAAAATAGCAACAGCAATAGGTAAATATGCAAAAATATAAAATATGTAGGTAAGTAATATTTACTTTGACTGATTTAAACAATTTGATGGCTTTCTTGTTCAGTAAATTCTTGATAATTTCATTCAAAGGGGTCTGATTCAAATTAGACTTCTGTCTGATATCCTTGATCCAAATGCCTTGATTCCCAGATTCTTTGATAATACTGTATACAACTTTTTCTTCATTACTGGCTCCTTTTAAACATTCTACATCTTCACAGGGAGCTTCTATTTCATAAGCTACTTTCTTATCCGCTGTACACAAGAGTTTAATTAAACCCTGTAACATCATTCAAAATAATTCCGTTACTTGCAGATGAAACAGTCATGACGAATGTGTAAGGTATAATCTTATGACGTACCCTTTTAAGTAAGGTGTTCATAACTACAACCCTTTGTGAGTTAGATAAATAGGGAAATTTTTCTTTTATTTCGGCGTCCGATGCGGGACGATCGTGAGTTTTTATGAATTCTAAAATCCTGAAATACACATTACATATCAATACAATGAAGTGGGATACCATGATAAGAAAGTGTAGGTAACAGTGTAAGACACTCACCTCTCTTCGTGTTCGTTCATTTTTGTAATTTGAATGAAGTTTCCGTGCTGAAATAATTAGAAAATTAGATCGTTAACAGTACCTAAGATAAATCCTCTTAAGACGAGAGAATCAATGCTGATGCAATTTCATCGATCACATGGGATTTTTCTACCGGTAATGTCCATCGCAGTCTCACGTTTTAGATACTGATAAGAGGTGAAAAGAGTTGAATGCTCACTGACCGAAACGATTCGCGCGGTCCGGATTACTTCATTACGCTTCAGATCTGGTCCTGGTCAGACTTAAAAAAAAAAACATTGTTTCAAAATACAGTGTGACTTAAAATTTCCGTAAGGCGAAAATGGCTTCGTAAAAAAAAAAAATAAGGGCCAACGAATAATGAAACCCCATTCACGACATACCTGAAGCTCCATTCGTCCATTCCCTTTAAAAAATATGAACTCATCCCTCACTTATTCATTACGAATCTTTTAAAAATTTTGGACTTTTTTCGATTTTTGTACTTTTCAAAAAAATTTCAAAACCCAAAATTTCGAAAATTTTAAAAATTGAGATATTTAAAAACTGACAGTTGCATATGACAGAGTTTTGGATAAGGACCAAAAATCATTGCATGCAAAGTTTGCCTAATAAAAAATTTGAAGGGCAAAAATTTACAAAAAAATCAAGTTTTCGTGAAATTGGCAACACTGAATCCACCACTCAACCCTTTTCAGATATTTTGAGTACAGCGTTGATGTTGCCCCTTGCCGGCCTGCACGAAGGAATTTTCTCTGAATTTTCAAAGGAAGTTCACTGATTTTTCAGCGAATTTCAGAAATTTTACTGACTTTCCAGCGAATTTTCGCTGATTTTCTAGCAATTTTTTTCACTGTTTGCCTACAATGAAATTTCCTCATTTGCAATTCTGACTGTTTTCCGGTGATTTTCTATGATTTTCACTGATTTATAAATAATAGAGTAGGCTCTTATAAAAAAATTAGTCGCCATTCAAAATTTTCATGACTCCCCCCCCCCCCCATCACCTCAAATCATCTTCAACAGAAGTTTGGGGTAAATACGTGATGATGGAAAAATCAAGTTCTCACATCGATGTCAAAATTTTATTACCTATTTCTACTTCTTACTAAGAGTAGGTACTGTACTTCGAATTATAAAAAATGAGGAAAATAGAACTGCACGACAAAAAAAAGGGGTTACACGACGAGATTGGCGCAACTGAATCACGACACAAAAAATGAAAATTGCACGACGAATTAGTGAATGATCGATAATTTAGAGATACCTAAGTAAAAATAATTCTTTCCACGACAAAATAATGTTTTCACAGCAAAATAAAGTTTTGCACAACGAGATATCTACCTAAGAGTCTTAAAACTAATTTGGACATGGGCATAGTGTTCCAAAAGTCCCAATCTGAATAACTGGGACATATTGTCCTGAAACTAATTTTGATATGGACACAGAGTCTCAAAATCCTCAATCTGGACATAATACCCCAAAAACTTTTAATTTGGGTATCCCAAATACCTCAATTTAAAAATAATGTCCCAAAAAACTTGACTGGGACATAGTGTCCTAAAATTAATTTTTACATGGATACACTGTCCCAAAACTTCAAATTTAGACGTTTCGAATTCCTCAATTTAGAAGTATGTACTTATTATCCCAAAAAACTGAATTGGGACATAGTGTCCTAAAACTAATTTTGGGAATGGACAATGGACATAGAGTCTCAAAACCCCCAATCTGGACGCAATGTCCGAAAACTTTCCATCTAGATGTTCCAAAGACCTCAATTTAGACCTCAAAAAACTCAACTGGACATAGTGTCCTGAAACTAATTTTGACATGGACATAGTTTTCAATGTTTTTTTAAGTACAATTTTGTCATGAATTTCATTTTATTTGTCGTTACTAAAGAAGTCGTTGGAAAATAATTTTTTTGTTGTGATTTTTTTGTTTCGTTGCTGGAATATACCTATTATTTTGACGTGCGATCTTATTTTCTGTCGTTGAATCATTTGTTTTAATGTGATAACTTTCTTTCGTCTTTTGTTCCATTATTTCGTCGTTAGTTTCCTACTTTTTGTCACGCAGTAAATGGCACCCATAAAAAATATATAAAAATTGAACTCGAAAACTCAATGCTTATTTGTGTTGGGGGGTGGGGGGCGTTCTTCACGAGCACATCGGGACTAAATCGGAGCGGCCAATGAAATTGATTGTTTACATTTTAGTGTTGACGCGAGTCTAAACTTACTCACGGGAAGGACTATTTCTATTTGTGTGGTGCATTTAGCAACGTTTTTTTTTCATGTCCCTTTATCCCTTTAGCTTTCAAAATTTTCAATTCTTGTACAATGTTTTAGATTTTTTTTCCAACTAGAATTTTTTTCTTTTAATTTTTTCAAATAAATTTTTTCCTTGAAATATTTTCAAACCCAAAATTGTTTCTAAAACCTTTTCAAACTGAATTTTTCTTTTCTTAAAATTGTTCCAAACCAAATTTTTTCACAAAATTTCGTTAAACTTCAAAACTCCAAACTTCTTCTTGCTTCTCTACATTTTTTCAATTCAATTTTTTTTTTTCATTCGACCCTAACATTTTTTCATAATCTGAATATTCTAAAATTCCATAATAATATAAAAAAATAACGACTCCTGTAGCATAGAGTTGTACTCAGTCATTAACAACAAAACAAAACCGAAAAACAATACCGAAAAAAAAACACTAAAAAACACAAAAAAACGAAACAAAACCAAAACCAAAACCAAAACGTACGAAAAAACCCAAACCAAAACAAAACCAAAACCAAAACGTTCAAAAAACCAATACCAATACCAATATCAATACCAAAACAAATTTTGTTTTGGTATTGTTTTTTTTCATTTTTTTTTTCGGTTTTTGCGTCCCTATGACGTTGCGTCGTCGCGTTCTTGTCTGACGTCATTTTGTTTTGTTTGATTATCGCATTTGTGCGTTATCGTGTTCAGCCGCTTGTATTACCATATTAATCATGCGTGAAGCCAACAATTTTTATCCAAAATGTTAATCGAAAGCGAAAAAAATGCAAAATCGGTGAAAAATCCTATAAAATTAAAATTCAGTCGCGATTTTGCGGGATACACTAACGATGCGCCACTTTATGGTAATCTGCCAATCAGAAACGCCGTTCGCGGAGATCCGATGGTCACATCGTCAATCAAAAATTTTCATCACGGTCGTATTCACATTCACAATCACAATTTCACATACACGTAGTTTGAAATTGAAATATCTTCTAAATTTGTTCCCAATCTAAATTTTTTCGACTTTGAATTATGAATTTTTTTCGCGATTTCATCCAAACTAATTTTTTCTTAATTTTTTCCAATCCTTCAATTTTTCTAAATTTTTTGTTCTCTTTCAATTCAACCATAAATTTCATCGACTTTGAAATTTTTTCTCGAAATTTCATCCAATTTGAAATCTTTTTCTAAAATTTTCCCTACTCTAAATTTTTTTCAATTTTTTTAATCTTCAAATTTTTAAAACTATTTCTTTTTCAACTCTTTTCTCTATTTTTTCCAACCCCGAAATTTTTCTCAATTTTTTTTCAGCTTCAAAATTTTTTCTTGTTCTTCTATAGTACGCAGAGTCTTCGTTGAATGAAATTAAATTAAAAAAAAAAAAAAACGTTCATCCCAGGCGTTGAAATTTTTATACTTGTTGAATTGTTGTTACGCATGTAATTAGAAAACAAAAAACAAAAAAACAAAACCAAAACAAAAACGAAAAAAAAACAGAACCAAAACGTTTGAAAAACCAATACCAATACCAATACCAATACCAAAACGTTTGAAAAACCAAAACCAAAACAATACCAAAACCAAAATGTTTTAAAAACCAATACCAATACCAATACCAATACCAATACACGTTTTGTTGTTAATGACTGGTTGTACTTATTATCAAATAAATTAAATTGTTTCTCTTGAATTGAACATTTTTTGGAAAAAGAAAAAATTATATATAAAAAATTTCAAGTTTGAAGCTAAAAATTTAATTGAGTAGAAAAGAAGTTAGGTACCTAATAAATAGGTACAGGTAGATATCTGAAAAATTTCAGAGCCGAGAATAATTTGAGTCTGAGTAATTTTTTTCAATTTCAAGGGGAAAGGAAAAAAAGGTTGGAAAAAAATGGAGAAAAAATTCACGATTTGAAAAAAAATGGAGAAAAAATTCACGATTTGAAAAAAAATGGAGAAAAAATTTTACTGAAAATTTTTTAAGAATGAACAATTATTGACGAATAATTTCAGGGTTTGAAAAAAAATTCAAGGTTAAAGAGAATTTGAGAAAAAAATTATAATTTGAATAATTTTTGTAAAAAATTTTACAATTTGAATAATTTTTGTGAAAAAATTTTCAATTTTGAATAATTTTTGAAAAAAAAACTTACATACCTATACTATTTAAAAACAAACGAGAAAAAATTTCAAGAATAATAATTGATGAACAATTACAGAGTTTGAAAAAAATTAAAGGATGGAAAAAAATTGAAAAAAGTTTAAAAGTTTAAAAATATTTGAGAAAAAATCACCTTCGTATTATCAAAGTCTTATCATAATCCAAAACAACAACGCAATGACAATGGGCTACTCTTATTATAAGAAAACGTGTCAAAACCCCGATAAAAGTTTTAAAATAGGTACCTCTACCTTCTTTAACTCATCAACTTTGAATGGCAAAACAGCAAATATCGCGATGGCAGAAAATTGCACATCTTTTTCAAACCAATGTTTTATTCATATTTCGCGGTAGATTCAAGTAATGGAAAATCCATCTCTTAAGAACTTGCCAAACACGAGTTAAATTACAAACACTTCGTAATTAAAAAATATCCAAGGTACCAGATTGATTAAAAATTTTCTTCCATCGACGATGAAAATATAATCTTCATTATTTACACCCCAAAACGTGTCCTTTTTTCTAAAATTACCCTTTAATTTGTCGAAATGCGTCCCCGCACAGTAAAAAGATTCGACGTACTTACTTAGGTAAATTCAAGCATGAATAAAACATTATAAATTAAAAAAAAAAAGGACTGAATAATTAGCATATTTCCCTTCACAATCCAGCACAGACCACCAAACTGCAACTCGGTTTGTCTACATAGAACACATATTGATTAAAAATTTGGCCAATTGAAAAATACGCTACGCTACAACGAGCTATCCCATCAATGCAGTAAATTTTTCGCCCATCGAGACGTGAACAGCAATTTTCACCAATGTGAATTCAAAACAGCAAAAAATTGCCAAATTGCCAAAGAAATGGCGCTGGCAAACCGACGACGAAGTCGATGCATTACAAAACGAATTGGTTCAACACGGACGAGTCGATTCGACGATATAGTTTTTATATACGCGGCGAGTTTGAAAAGCGTAGAAAAACTTATCATAACGAAAACGCTCGACTGATGTATTATGTATTAGCTATTTGTATTAGATGAACGAGAAAACCAGTGTTTTTGTCCGACGAATAAAATTGCCTTGTGCTGAGGGAAGAAAGCTGACAATTTCCACTCGAATGAACTTTTACCCGTTAAAACTTAATATTGTATCATAGAGTGCTCAAAACTGCCTTTATGCGCCAAATTGGCTCCTTCTTTGTTGTCTTCCGGCACAATCAACGCGCACGCCTTTATACGACACGTCTTACAATATCGCCAAAAAGTAATGATACACTATGAATATCGTTTCTCCATCAACGCCTCGTTTATTACTCTATGGAATATCATAAATACAAAGCGGCCATTGTAAATTTTAAAAATACCGCCTAATCGAAGCAAAATTTATACCCGAAATGAAATTTTTCAACGATTTTACGACGCGACGTACGAATAAAATGAAAAATTATGGCTAATCATTTATCATCTTAAAGGCTTTTCTCCCAAATTCGACGCTCGGATTATGTACTTTTTCTCGTTTTTTTTTGATTTATTTGATAAATGTTTTCGAAAAATATTTCCAAAATAGAATTTTATGTTCATCGTCCGTATTTTGAGAAATGGGCCAAGGAATGGTGTTTAAAAAAATTATTTTTTATTCAAATTTTCCATTCAGAATTAGGCTGGCAAAAGCTTTTCAAGACGTTCGAAAGCTTAGGTACTTTAAAAAAGTGAAAAAATTGAGGACTAGTTTTTATACAAAAGTCGATGGGAATTCTGTCATTTTGGCATAAATTCGTTCTATTTTTCGTTTAATTTAATAATAAATTCGATAAAATAATTACTTACCTGCTAAAAAAGAAGTCTAAAAATACTACTTAAGGAAAATAAAAATAATCCTAATTGAAGAAAAAATTCGAATGGAAAATATTCGTTGAAATAATTTAGTTTGCGATACGAGGACATATCGTTTTGAAAAATATTTCATTTCGGTACCCAGTTTTTTTCTATCTCGAACAGCAGAACCGACTTTATAATGCAGAATCCCTCAATGGTAATTTTTTTTCAAGTACGCGAGAAAATTAGCTCGAAATAAGGCCGTGGAAAGTTTTTAATGTGTTGTCGCAGCTAACCGTGGAATATTAGATTTTAAGTGAAACATAAGGGCGGTAAGGCTTAAGGGAAATACTTGGCTTATTATAAATGCTGATTATACATTCATAAAATGTTTCGTAAAGGCTAACAACCCTCATAAAACAGGTGACGGTGAGTGGTGATAATATAATGTTGACTTAAACTTGATGTTCTTCCATTTAGGGTGAATGTTGCGGAGGCAACCAACCAAAGTGTGAACTTTTACACTTTCTGCCTCTTTGTAAAACCGAAACCCCCATTTCGTTTGCAATTCCGCAGATTTTCGTTTTATTTATACAGTTCAAGTGTTTTTTGTACATTTGTAATTTCTTCTTCAAAAGCTCCGCCTTACAAATTTATTATCCAATACAGTGAGCATCCCTTTGTATAATGAATACGTGAAATTAATGTGTTTGTCGACAACTTTATGGCAGTCATTTTGAAACTAGGTAATAAGATTAGCGAAGGGTTATCGTTTAGAATAACTAATGTTTCAGTATATTATCACACTTCCACGCCTATGCTCGTATGTGCCTCTATGTGTACGTACTTGTGTTCTCTGTCACATATGCGTGCCTGCTGCGTATGGCTTTTTCCTAAAATTAAAATATTCAAATTTACCAAAATAATTAATGAAGTAATTCGAAACGTTGACCTGGTAGGCCTTAATTTTGCTTTTAAAGTGTCACCGAGCTGCTAACTGACGGCTTTTTCTCCTCTCCAAACCTGTTACAACCAATTATAATATTATAATTTTTCGTCCGAGTATGGCTTATTTAGTGTTTGGTTTTCCTTCGGTATACGATTCAGATTTCAGAAAGATTTCGTAATATTTTAAATAAAATTTTCATCAAGGTACGGTATCCGTAAGGAAACCACTTGGGAGCTGGCGAAACTCGAAAATCGAGTGTACTTTGAAGGGATTTGATTGAATAAAAACAGCGTGGAAAGAAATATCGAATGTGAACTTTTCAACGAATGTGGAATACTTATGGTTTCAATTTTTGGGTGTTTAATTCGTGCGGATTTGGAAAAAAGAATCGTCGATACTAAAATGTTACTTTTAAAATTTTATTTCATACAATTTTTCCATACTTGAAAAATACGTATAATAGGTTTGTTTTCTTGTTCACGAATGATTGGGTCATTTTGACCTTTGCAAACTAAGTTTTTGATAAGATATGACTGAACCATTCATGAATAAGACTCAATTAAAAGTAAATTGATTCGTGAAAGACCAAACTATTTTGCTAAGCGAGCTTTCATTGTAAGAAATGAAATGATTCGAGCATTTTATTGGTACCTATCTTATTTTCCTAAAATTCGAAAAAAAATTACGGAGTTGATCTTTCTCGAGACTCTCGAGCCATTTTTCTGACATTTTGATTAGGAGCAATTCAAAACTTTCTTAAATCATATGTGAGCCTGGATATAGATATAGAAACCACCCTTAGGTGTTAAAAATTGGTTTTTGAGTTGAGGTTCTTCCTTGATTCTATCCCTTCTGAAATGCCAAAAATCAGTGTCAACTCAAAATGCAATTTTTGACATCCCAGGGGAGTTTCTATATTCAGGCTCAAATATAAAGAGTACAAGAGGAATTTTAGATTTTGATGAGCTACAAACTGAATTCGTTAAAATTAAGTAACTAGCAATTTGTATTCTTTTTTTTCTTTGAGATATTTATGCACTATGGATGATCGTTTGTCTCTCTTTTTTTTCAAAATTCGAATGGCCGAAAGGATAGAAGGGGATAATAAATTTTTTCCGAACTTCAAAACACCTCAATAAAAATTTTACTTTTCTGACTTAACCCTTGGAAAAAATTGAAGAAGTTTATCTTAGGTACTTAAAATAATTCCAAATATCGTCGTTTCTTGTCGTTTCTTCAAAAAACGACAAAAACGACATTTTTTCGATCTCCTGAGGTGATTTTTGAAAAATCTAAAAAATGACATTTTCACAAGTTTTTCCAAAAATCGTCGTTTCTTGTCGTTTCTTCAAAAAACGACAAAATGACACTTTTTCGGTCTCTTGAGGTGTTTTTTGAAAAATCTCAAAAATTACATGTTCATAAGTTTTTCCAAAAATCGTCGTTTCTTCAAAAAACGACACTTTTTCGATCTCCTGAGATTGTTTTTGAACAAACTCAGAAATAACATTTTCACAAGTTTTCCAAAAATCGTCGTTTCTTGGCGTTTCTTGTCGTTTCTTCAAAAAACAACAAAAACGACACTTTTTCAGTCTCCTGAGGTGATTTTTTGAAAAATCTCAAAAATGACATTTTCACAAGTTTTTCCAAAAATCGTCGTTTCTTATCGTTTCTTCAAAAAACGACATTTTTTCGATCTCCTGAGATGATTTTTGAACAAACTCAGAAATAACATTTTCACTGGTTTTCCAAATAGGTATCGTCGTTTCTTGTCGTTTCTTCAAAAAACGACACTTTTTTGATCTCCTGAGATGGTTTTTGAACAAACTCAAAAATGACATTTTCACAAGTACATATTTTAACCAAAAATCAGAGACGAACAGACGAACCAAAGGTGCCTTATTTGTGGCTAGGTACATCAAAAATTTCCATTTAAAATCATGAAATGGAAATTTTCTGAATCTTTTTAACTCGAAGTACATTTTTCCTCATTTCTTCAATACAAAACAAAAATTTCGAATAAAAAAATTTAATTCTGCCAATATTTGAGGGAGGTTAAGAGCTGTTCATGCTGTCTGCTATTCAATTAAGGCCCACCAAAAATATCATTCTTTATTAGGATCTACACAATATATTTTACGTTCATCCCATATCTTTGAGGTAAATAGTTAACTCTTGGAGGTACTCAAAATAATAGTTTCATTTTTTTTCAAATTCAGAAAAAAATAGTTGAAAAATTTTTTTGATGACCAATGGCTATTTTGGTGGGAATATATAATTTTTGGTATAGATTTTCATTTTTGGTGACTTTATCTTTAGCGGTTTTCCAGAATTTCCATTTTTAAAAAATTATCAGAGGAGGTAAGCGTGGAAAATCACAACCGATGATCCTTCTGGACAAAAGTATCTGTTATTGTTATTAATTAGATTATTCAAGGGTATACATTTATTCCATTCTTTTTAGATTTTTAGTAAAAATTTAAAAAACATGAAAAAGTGAATTTTATCTGCCCTCCAAAAACGAGCCCCAATGGTATTTTTAGACAAATAATTTACCTGGGGGACAGCTCATCAATTAATGACGAACAACATTTCTGGTTGGAAAAATTAGATTCGAGAAAGAAAATAATTTGCAAAAAATATGGCGCATATTTTTTGAAAAAAATTTTGTATTAAATCAAAAAAACGGGAAAATCTACATTTAGAGAGGGAAAATTTAAAAAATTCGATTTCAGTGGGATACTTCTAAAATTATCCTTCTTTAATGATGTCAACTCTTATTCGTTTCCGGGAAAATTTCAATAATAATGATTTCGTGAGATCAATAAAGGGCGAAGGGACGTTGAATACAACTTGCGATCATTTTTTTTCATTCTGGGACAGCGCTACGGATGAAGGGGGGAGGAGGTGGCAGTCATGTTAGAATGTGGTGTAATCCTTTTTACATCACATGAAAAATTTTTGACCCTTCAATTTTTCTAGGGCGAACAGCAGCGTTCCACCGAACACCTTTTGCAAAAACATGACGCAAGCTCAATACAGGGTATCGAGTAAGTGGTCTGCCAAACTTCATTTTTAGATATAATCGGGTACCTCCAAAAAAACCCGTTAGATCAACAAGTTGCATATCTTAAAAATTGAAGGGGCAAATTATGTTTTTTAAAAAAAATCACGTAAATTTTTTTTTCAATCGTGGGAATGGATGTACTTTGAAAACTGAGTAAATTTTCATTATATGACTTTTTGCATAACTTGAAAATTGAAGGGGCTACAACAAATTTTGTTCCAAAAAAGTTCTAAAAAAATAAACTAATCAAGGGAACGGATATTATGTTGAAAAATGAACAAATTTTGCTCTACAGACTTTTTGCCTAACATGAAAAATAAAAGGGGCAAGGGTTATTCAAAATTGAGAAAATTAAAAATTTTTTTGAAGGCCACTTTTTTTGAATGACCTGTAGCTCCTTCATTTTTGATGTTAGGCAAAAAGTCTATAGAACAAAATTTGTTCATTTTTCAACATATTATCAATTCCCTTGATTAGTTTATTTTTTTAGAACTTTTTTGGAACAAAATTTTTAGCCCCTTCAATTTTCAAGTTATGCAAAAAGTCATATAATAAAAATTTATTCAGCTTTCAAAGTACTATCCAATCCTATGGTTGAAAAAAAATCACGTGATTTTTTAAAAAACATCATTTACCCCGTTCAATTTTCAAGATATGCAACTTGTTCATCTAACGTGTTTATTCAGTGGTACCCGGTTATATTCAAAAATGAAGTATGGCAGACTACTTATTACCCGACACCCTGTATAGATAGAAGGTTGGCAACACCGCATACAAGGTCAAAACTCTCAAATTTGAGTAGGGGATGAAATTTTGGGTTTGAGAACCCAATTTTCATGATATTGATTTTTGATAATTTGAGTCTGATGAAATTACCGCCTGCCTTCTTCTTTTGAAATAAGAGTAGGTATGGTGAAACAACAGTTTAGTCTAGAAAAACTGATGGGTCAATTTTTTTTTTCCAGATTGATTGTAAACCACTGAGGATTGCATTGGGATAAGAAAAATACGTACCTATTTTTTTCTGGGCTGGTATACCTAGTAGTCTGGACCCCCCCCCCCACCATAAAATGTGAAATGTCTTATTTTGGAAACTAGACAAATGTTATTTCTACATCCCTGAAAAGTGAAAAATCACCCTAGAAAACTTTTTAAGGAAAAAATTTCTATATTAGGGAAACCTTTTTCAGAATAAATCCGAAATTCCCCAAAAAATTTAAATCAGCTTTTTAAACATCAGATTTTGACTGAAGGCTCAAGATCGCCTGGAAATGACAAGTGTTTGGCAGGAGGAAACGTAGGATAGGAATAATTCCAAGCAATTCTATTCGAAAAAGACTAGATTTTAAAAAAATTCGTCAAAAATCGTACGGTAACTAACTTGAACCAACAGATAAAGATGTGGGTATTTATTTTCACATGATCTTTCCAACAAAAATCTTCTAATCTTCTTGAAAGAAAATAAAACACACAGATCTACAAGAAGCTCCAATTGTCGACTTATATTAATTAGAGGTTCGAGCAATGATAAATATACTCTTACTATGTCAAAAATGTAAATATTTCTCAATATTTTCAGTTCTATGGTCGTAAGGATCTTATACGTACACAAGGGCACCTCGATTAATGCCTCAAGGCAGGGGCGGCAACTTGGATTCTTTCCATGTACAGCAAAAAAACCTTTCCAATAGTCAAACGCGGGGGGGGGGATCCCCCGCCGATGACTTTTCCAGGTTTTCCAAACCAATTTTTCGAATTTTCCCACACCTTTTAAATATGATATTCGAAAACGGGGGGGGGGGGTAATTTTTTACGTGATGTACTTACATTCCTAAATTTTGTATAAAAATGATATAAAATGCAATGAAAATTCGAATTTTTCCAGGCTGAAAATTTAAAAATTTCTTCTCATTTTATCCTCCTCCTCCCCCCCCACAAAAATGAAAAACGCATGCCTCAAATTATTAAATTCACGCAATCCCCTGAAATTTACCAATAATTGTAAATAAAAAAGTTAATGAGGAGGTGAAATATAAATCATTTTGTGGAAATATATAAATGTGTTGAACTGTTGAACCATATTGAAGCGAGGCCGAAAATATTTGCCAAAAAAATCTTCAAAAGACGAAAATTCGTCACTTTTTCCTCATTCTTGTTTTCCAAAACATGGCCAATAATGTTTCGAATTCTGATCCATTCCCTCCCTTTTTTTTTCAACATCGTGATCAAGGGCATCATGGCATTTCTTTCTCATCACAGCTCATTAAAAAGTAAGTTTCCAAAAAACTTCAGATTTTAAATAAATTCATAAAAGATGTAATAATTTGGCCCGAGCGGAGCGAGGGCGAATTTTTTGGAAAATTTATAATAAAATAAGCGAAGAAACACTTTTCTAAATGATTTATCCTTTTTTGGTATTTTCGAAAAATTCCAAAATTTCCTGACTTTTCCTGGTTTTCCAGAGAATGGACACCCTGTGTACATGTACAGCGAGTTTTCTTATGTACAGCATGCTGTACATGGAATTTGCCCATGTACAGCAAGCGCAGCTCTGCTGTAGTGTAGATGCCGCCAATGCCTCAAGGTGTTATCGGTGATTGATAGAAATAAATAGGTACAATTTTGTAAAAATTAATACCTCTAGGTAACGTTTTGTGAATACTACATAGATGAATCATCCGAAGATTCTCAACGATCCGAAGCTACAGTGGCGTCGGATGTCTGTAGTCTTCTGTATACCTAAACCTATAGAATAACTCATCACACAATTAGATTATTATCTTTCCTCTCTGTACTTAATTCAACCGCGATAAAACAAACGATAGGCTACGTCGCGTCGTGTCGCATCGTTCGAATTTCAAATACCTACGATCAGACTCTTTTTTCCTCCAGACCTTCAATAAGTAAGTACACGTCTCAATATTACGAAAAATTTCGCGATAATTGATTAATTTATCATATAACAACGGTCCAAACAGTAGTTTATATAGTTTGATAGTACAATAAAGAAGGCAAGGGGTTGGTTTATACACTCGATTAAAATACAGTCGAGCAACCCCAAGTGCATTTGGGTTAGTGAATGGACAACGATATGAATGGAAGAAGGGTTAGTACACTATGGAACTATTAGATACCATGATAAAGCCACTTTTTCAGCGCGAGGTTTTTTTTTTCTTTTTGTAAAACGTCCTCAGCTATAGTTATACCGATGAATACACATTTCACATGTTGAAAAAAAACACAGTCTGAACTTGAGCCTTAAGTTATATGCTTCACGCGTTATTAGCATTCTTAAAATGAGAAAAAACGAGATCAACGTGAAAAATGATCGACGCAGGATTTGATTCGTCATTCGACGACGATAAATTTTAATATTTATAGTCTTTTGTTAAACGGTTTTAAATTATTTCCAAAACGTATACGACACGCAGTTTCTGGCGAATTAGGTGTAGAAACTTTCAATGGTCATCATTTCCTCTTTCCTTTGCTTTTTTCCCAGCTTCCAAGCTTCCAAAGAGTTTCGATAGAAACTCAAACGAAGAAATTTATACAACAAAAGCTTTTAAACAACTCGGCTATACTGACTCCAAATTGGGTTACATTTCAAAAAGAACAATTTTAAACCATTTTCCACTCGCCCCGGACATTTATCATATTACGCTATTTTTAAAGAGACTTTTATCTCAATTTAAATATCAATTAGTTGTATTGAGAACCTTTTACAAAGCCCTTTTTTGTTACTCGTTTTACAAAAGCATTTTAAGATTCCGTTTGCGATAAAACTCTTTGTTTATTCGAGCAAAACGTGAAATTTAAAATTAATCGTGTCTTATTTAGGGGTTTTAAAAAAGTGGAAAAAAAACTCGTGCCATCCCTTTTGAAACCATCATGTTCGCGTCCTGTCGTACCGATGTTTATTTTAATGCATCTGTGAGCTGTAAGACGAAATAAGCCCCTTCCAATCGCGATTAGAAAGTTTCTTTTTTAGAAAAATCGAAACTGATACTTGATAAGTTTAAATAGGTAAAGTACAGAACTTTTTTTTTTTGAAGATGGACGTGCGCAGGAGGGACATCAAAGCATCAAAAATTCTGTTTTCTTTAGAAAAAGTTTTCATGTTCGTATTTTCCCCCTGGCTTAATTTTGGAGATATTTTTCGAATAAATTTTTTGGCTTTTGTGCCTGTAAATTTTTTTAGATTCGCGAAATTGGAGAAAAATTTTAAATGATGGAAACTGCCATATTATAATTGGTTAAAATACCTAACGTAAATTTTTTTGAAAAATATCTGTGCCTAAAGCATAAAAAAAACACCTTGGAATCGAATTTAAATTATTTTAAGAGATATAAAAAATGTGTTCAAATCAAGGCTAATAGGGCTGTTGAAATTACGTCATCTTCATCAAAAAGTGTGATAAGGAACTGGTGGGAAAAAGAAAAAATCATTCATTTCGTACGTATTTATACGGAATTTTCATAAATTTATCAATTATTGCAAAAAAATAAAGTTTTGTGACAATTGTGAAAATAATAAAATTTGTAGCTAAGAAAAAAAATACTTTGAAAATTCAAAATTTTGAATTTTCCCACCAGTTCAATTGTGACGTCAGTTTCAATAGCCCTATAGAACAGAACTTTGATTTGTGCTGTTCCGTTCAGGAACAACAAATTTTTAAAATTAATACCTACTTAATCGTTCTGGTATTTTGTTCAAGCAAAAATGATTTTTTTGTACGGTTCTGGTTTCGTTCAAGTTGATTCGTTCTGTTTCTGTTTTCAGTTTTCAGGTTTCAAGTTTCAGGTTTTAGGTTTTAGGTTTTAGGTTTTAGGTGTTAGGTGTTAGGTGTTAGGTGTTAGGTTTTAGGTTTCTGGTTTCAATTCCGGTTCTTTCAATTCAATTCAGTTCAATTCAGTTCAGTTCAGTTGTTTAAAAAAGTCAACAAAATTGACGACCAAATGAGGAAAATTTGATTTGTCCACCATCACCTTTTATCCATGAACTGGGTGGACTCAAGGAATTCCATTAAGTATTCAATTTTACAATTGTATTTCAATAAAAAATGTTGTTTTTTTTAAATTGAAGAGTTGATAAAAGTATCTTACACATTATAGTTAAACTATGGTCTATGGAAATCCATCAAAAATCTATCCATCCTTTAAAACGGCCAGTTCCAAAAATTTCAGGACGTTAAGTAATTCCATTATGAAGCATGAAAATGAGAAATTGTGACATTACAATGCTTGAAGGAAAAAAAAATCGTACAAAAAAAATGGTTTTGTCCTGATCAGAACAGAACAAAATATTTTTAAACGATCTGTTCTGTTCTGTTTTTCTTTTATTGAGCATCATTTTGTTCAGTTTTGTTTATTGTTCATCCAAAACAAAAATTAAAGTGTTTCTATTTGTTCATACATCATACGGTTCTGTTCTGCTCCACCAGTCCTGATTCAGATTGAAAAAAAATTTCAACTAATTTTCGACAACTTTCGAAATATTAGAAGCAATTTTATTGGATTTTGGGGTGCCTACTTTTCAACATCCCCCCAATTTTTTCGGAATTTGAAAAAATATATATATGACCTTTGATATAGAAGTCACCCAGAGGGTCAGAAATTGGTTTTTGAGTTAAGGTTCCTCCTGGATTCTGCTCCTTCTGAAAAGCCCAAAATCATTGTCAACTCAAAAACCAATTTTTGACCTTTAAGGGTGGTTTCTATATTCAGGCTTATATATTTTTTGAAATTTTCAAGGTGCTTAAAGTTTGAACAAATTTTCAAACATTTTATTTTGAGCAATTTTCGTCTCGTTTTGAAGAATATTTACCATATTTCAAGAGATCAGGGCTGCCAACAGCAATATTGAAAAATCACTAAATTTTTGTCCCTTTACAAAGATGAAGCAAAAAGCCTATAATCGCCGTTTTTTCTGATTAATATTCCGATAATGCCTGGTGTAAAGCGGACTTGATCTACAAAAAATATCCTAATGGTGAAGAAGAGATGAAACAGTCACAGATAACAATGATGAAAACAAATATTTTTTGTAAGAAATTTTCATCATTTTTTGGAAATTTTGGAAATTTGATTCAAAATTTCCAAGTTTTGGTCAAAAAATCATTTAATCATTCCAAAAACCAAAAAAAAAAAAAACAGAAATTTTGGCGAAAAAGACATGAAATCACTTCTTTTTCAAGAAATTACATATAAATCACTACGTTTTTTTTGAAGGTCGAAAAAACACTACTTGTAGTGATAAATCACTAATGTTGGCAGCCCTGCAAGAGATTTCGTGAGTACATATCTCATCTTCAGTCATTTCATAAATATCTCATCATCAGTCATGTTAAATAATTTTTTATGAACACTTTAATTTTTTTTCTGTGATAGGTTCGTACTTTACAATTATTTTTTATCAAAAAACGTTTGAGAAATTTTTCAGGTAGGTATTTAAAAATTTTTAATGGCTTTTCAAATGAATTTCTGATATTTTACATATTTTTATCAAATTTTTGTGAATTAAAAAATAACGAGCCAGTATTTCAGTGTTGGTTTTGAGGGGGGATTGAGAAGGGGTGAGAGAAGTTGAAACCCTCAACGGCAGAAAATGGCTGATAAAGTATTGAAAGAACAATCCCCTCCAAGGAAAATTCCTACCTCAGCACTGCAATATTTTAATTAAACTATTGAAATTTTAAAAACTAAAAATTGACCTTCGCTTATTACAAAGTATTTTCAAGCCAACTACAAAATCTTCTCCACCTACATAAAAATAAAAGCGCAATCTCAGTGTGAAATTTAACACTGATCCGACAACCCCACTATAAAAAATTGGCTAAATGTATGAAACGTTGTGTACTTATTTAATAAAAAGAAAAAAATATATACTTATAAACCGTAAAACAAAAAATTTTAAAATGCTTTTCAAGTACCTATTGTGTTGGCTGGAACGTATACACATTACACAGTGAAAACTGGCGACAAAGAAATAGCGCATTTTGAAAAGTTCCATTTCCTTTGCAACTTTTGCGAGTATTTTTCTCTCTTTTTGATTCTATTTATTTTCCTTTTCTGCGGAATATTGTTTATCCTTTTATCTTAGTCAGATATCCGGCACTCTGCTCTTCATCAACTCTATTTTCCCGTCACTTCCTTTATTTTCCGTGAACATTTCCTCTTCAACCGCTTAATGCTGTTACAAACGTGCCACATTAACAGTTTATTTCTATCTCTTTTATTACGCGCATCAACTACTTATACGTTATCCTTTTTTTTGCCTTTTCTTTTCCTTTCTTTTTGGTAAATTTTGGTCACGATGTCTTTACATTTAAGAACTTTGGGTGTTGTATCTTTTATTAAAACAAGGTGCTTGGTTTTATTACTTTTCATCATTAGCAGCACGTGTTCGCCTATCTATTTTATGACCATTATTAGAGAAAAAAAGGCAAAAAAAATTAACTCCATCGTATACGTAGACGTACGTAAATTGAACGATACTCGATAATTCGTTCGCGACCACGCTGAAAAAAATTCCTCGTACCTTGTATTTTTTCAAGCACAATGAAAGTTCGCTCAGCGTAACCAAATAAAGTCGCACTCTACAAATGAAAAATTATCAATGGGTCGCGTATTCGGCGCTGATGGAGGGAGAAGAAAAGCGAAAATGGTGATAAAAATATAAAATATGAAAGCGGTTTTTGTAGGTTTATTAAGAACAATATGAATGGATGCGAAACACGGGTTTGCTATAAAATGTCAACTCTATAATAGTGTCATGGGTTTGGAAAGGAGGCAGCTATATCCTATTAGCCCATTAACAACTTCGCTTACCATAGGCGTTGACGTTCGCGCTGTTTTAAGGGATTACCAAAATTTTTCGCGGTGAAAAAATCACGGGGGAATAATTATCTCGAAAATCCATGGAGAATGATTTTTTCAAAAGTGGTTTTGAAAAAATTAAAGATAAAATTGTGATGATAATTGAACAAACAGAGGTAAGTAAGGATGATATAGGTAAATAAGTTTCAACTCAAGGTCAAAAGGATTTATAGTTCGGAGGGCTCTTGAAAAACAGGGAAACTATACGATTATTAATTATTATAAATTAATCTTGGGGATTAAATTGAGCATGCTTAAGAAAAACTAAACGGAAAAGCTGAAGAATTCTATTATGAATCCTGCAGATTATTTCGAATACATATTTTGCAAAGCAATGTTGAGCGAAAGGAGGAGTGGACAGTTTCCCTCCAATTTTCTTGAACAGTTGCAAAGTTCTACTCTAAATTGAAAAAAATCAAGGTTTGAAACAGAAAATTTACAAATGTAGGCTAATAAATGCCTTCTTTTTTTTTTTTTAGAAAATATGAGAAAAAATTTTCTTTGAGTGAGAGAAATTGAAGAAAATTATACTCAAGTTGGAAAAATAAAAAAAAATTCAATAATTCCATATCGGTAAGTTGAAAATTTAATGATTTTTGACCCCCCTCGCGAAATCGATTTCGGTTTTTCTGATAGGTACAGTATTTAAACAAAAAAAAAACCTTTCACCTCTTTTCATTATTTTTAAAAATCATATGGTACCCTTGAGAAAGGGGAGAGATAATGATCCAAAACGTTGACACATTCGATGAAGGTAAAACTGATATTGAAACTGAAAGTACAGATTTTTCAGAAATTGTTATTTTTATTTCAATGGCAATTATTTTAAATCCAATTTCAGAATTAGTTCAAGAAAGAAGGGTAGGTGAGTAGAATTCTCAAAATTCATGAAAAGCTAATGATCGGGTACCGGAGTACATGGACTGGAAGCCGAAAGATAAAACAGCGGCTTTTGGCTTTTAGCAAGTGATACCAACAAATTAGGAAGCTGCAGCTTTTAGCTTTTGAAATTATATGGCTGTTAAAGCTAGCTTTTGACTGGCAGAAAATACGTTTTTTTCAGCTTTTAACTTTTGGATTTCGGCTTTTAGTTTTCAGTTTTTGGCTTTTATCATTTCAAATTTCAATGTAAGTTAGTTTCAATTTTTCATCTAAAATCTGAATTCAGAAGCTCTAATAACTCACCAAATTGCAATTTTCAATTTTTTACGTAGATGAAATGTTTTAAGAATACCTATTTATTTTCAACATTCAACTTCACAAATTTCTACTCATAGTTGGAGGGAAAAAATTGGAAAATTTCACTAAACAAATTAATGTTTTTTGGATTTTATTTCAAGGAAATTGTTAAATTATAATTTTTGAAAAAAACTGTTAGAAAGCTGAAAAATTAAAGCTTTCGGCTGCTGAATTATAAAGCTGAGCTAGCTTTCATTTGTCTTCTTTAATATTAAAAATTGGTAATTTTATATTAATTCAAATTTTTTTTTATATTCATTGTTTATTTATTAATATTAATATTATAATTTTTAGTTTAAGATTTTATGGTATATTATTTATTAGAATAAAAAATTTTTTGAATTATGATATTAAATTAATAATTGCTTATTCTTCTTTAATTTATATAAATATAATTAATTTAATTTTGTTTTCTTGTTTTAAATTTAATATTAATATAATTTTTTTTGTTTTAACTTTCGGCTTTTTGGCTTTTCGGCTTTCAGCTTTCAGCTGGCTTCCAGTCCCTGCCAGAGTGTAAGAAATTTCGAAAGTATTATTACTTTTTGAAAAAATTATTCAATTTCACAATCTTGGATGAGTTTTTCAAAAAGTTGGGCTCCAAAATCCAAGATGGATTAAGTAATGGAAAATTGTTTCATGTGGAAATTGTTTCTACTTAATTTTTATTCAAGTTTAATAACTATTTGAGAAAATGGTGTCTCTAAAAAAAAGTTTCACATCTCAAAATTTGAAAATTGCATTTTTTCCAGAGCTCATTTCAGGTTCAAGAGATAGAAAAAAGTGAAAGTCGAGATCAGTGTCTTTGAAAATTGTAATTTTTCCAACTCGAGAAGTTGAAAACAACTCAAGTCGTATTGTTTACAAATAAAGCAGTAAGTAGGTACCTAGGTAGGTACAATTCAATTTTGTGTAGTAAAAAATTCAATGACCCATTCATTATCAAAACATTTGGGTAGGCGGTATAAGTTTTAGATTTTTGAACTAAAATGCAAAAAAAAAATTCTGTAGGTATATAAATGAAAAAAAAAAATTATATCGATTTAGAAGAATTGGTGGATTTCGTACAATATTTTTACAGAAAAAGTCACAACCAAAAAAGAAGTCACAACGCACGGATGCCTCTTCCTTGTAAAAAAATACAAAAACAAAAAAAAACTACATAAAAAAATCGTATAGGTATCCTGACATCTGGTGAAAATTTTGTAAAAACATTAAGATCATAAAACGACGCTGAAATTTTGTTGGGAAGCCAAAAACACATTAATTCAAATTTCGTTAAAAAAATATTCTGAAGTACCCAAGTAAGAAATTTGTCTGCAAAAAATTCGATTTGATAAAAATCTATTGTTTTAAAAATGATTTTGACTCAGTACAATGAAATTGATAATTTTTTATCCGGAGATTTCGACAAGGTAACAAAAGTGTTACCGGACATAAACAAAACTAATCAATATTGGATGAGTTTGATGTGGAGATTAGTCCATTAATAACCCGATGACTTTATTTCACATCAAATTACCCATAAATGAAATGTTATCTGATTCATACAGAATTACATTAAATTTTATCTATTTTGATAGGTACAATTACATGGGTACGAAAAATGTCCGAATAAAATTTGCATCCAATTGCACTTGAAGTGTTTCCAGATGCAATTTGATTAACTCAGATGCAATTTAATTAAATCAGATGTAATTTGATTAGATTAGATCAAATCAAATTAGAACTTTTCATCATTTTTTCTCAAATAAAAATTGATACAATCAGAAATGGGTTGATGTAATTTGATGAAATTACATTAGGTCATTTTTTGTATTTGATTATGCCATAAAAAAATTACATAGAAACATATTTTTTGCTTTCAATTTTTCTTTTTTTTTCAGGGCAATGTTTTTCAAAATCAACTTTAATTAATTACCTACCTAATATTTTTTTGAAAAAAAAAAAAACTATAAAATGACTAGATGATCTGGATACTTGAGTCGTGCTGCTCTCATTTTTTGAATAATTTTTTGTATTGAAAATTCGATTTTTGGATTCTAATTGACCATCCGGCAGTAAGATTTTCATAGAGTGAAACAGAAGAAAATTTCGAACTTGAATTTCAAAAAATTGCATAACTGTTTTAATATTCAAATATCTAGGCTATGGTTAGAAAACTCGATGATTTTTACCAATCACAAAAATTGATAAACACAAACTCCCACCAAATATTCTCAAAATCTCATCAACACCTCTTCTATTCTCTATATCTCGAGCACCGCACATCTTCGTCAAATTTTTTCGTCTTAGCCTAAATTTTGCGAGAAAATTTCCTGAGAACCAATGACCTTTGGTTTGAGCGCTGCACGCAACGTTACACGATGATTAATGAACGTTAAGTATGTTCATTCTTCGTTTATTACCATCCACAATATACTCCGTTTTATAGGTATAAAATTCCAAATTATGTTCCGCCCTTCTCCCGGCGCCTCCTCGCCTTGGCGCGTTTTCGTATTAATTAATTAAATCGTTGAAAAACTTTGAAAATGACACTTTCTTAATGTAAATTTTAATTAAGCTGCGGAGTTGCGTCGGTAGTGAAAATTATAATAATCAACCCTTTTCGGGAGTTTTCCTTTTTTGCGGAGGCATTATTAGAGGACGACGTGACGGGAAATGTTTCAACACTTTTATCAAAAAGTTCTTCTATACCGTATTTTCTCGAAATTATTCGCGTAAAAGTTACCACCAACGAATATTAATTACATTTAGCCAGGCGAAAACTTGTATTAATTTTCCTTTTACATTTATTTTTCCTTTTAAAAGGAATATTTAATCAAATTATTAAAGGAAAAAGTACACAGATTAGAACACCGAGAGTTTTCGCGACGATTCATGAGATTAATTTTTTTGAAAATTAACACCGCCCTGGGTAAAGTAACTCGCGTATTTATAATGACGAGAAAAAGTTTCCATAAGAATGATTGTAGCTGGAATACAAATGCGTTTCGGTTCCAAAGATACAGCATCGTCTCAATTTTAACCCTTTTCAAAGTCGATACCGCACGTATAGGTTTTTTCCACCATCAATCACCCCATCACATCGTGTTAGATCAACTTGTACGTTCGATACGACCGACTACTACACCTATAAGTTTTTAAAACCAGACCATATTTATGATGGCGACTCGACGATGTTAACGAATACCACTTTTTCTTTCACAATTCATCGGTTAAATTAAAAATGAAAACCTTATCACAGTAATAACTTCCGTTTTTGATTTATTCCGTTTTTATTTCCTGTCACGTGTCCAGTTAAAAGAACGTTTACTAATACCAAATTCAGGCTGAAAAGCACTCATGCGAACCTCCTTTTATCGAGAAATATCACAACGAAAGCCCTTCTTGTGTCAATCCGTATGAATTCCAAATCCCCGTAAAAACATCGACCGCAAACGTTTTCCACCGCGATGATGACGGTTAATCAGGAATTCTGCTGTACTTTTTTCCAACCTATTCTTCTTCTTCTCATTTTTTTTAATTTTATTTTTTATACTTATTAGCTTTCTGCACGGATAATTTACCAGTAGTTTAACGAACCGTTTCCATTTTGGTCGTTCGGGCTATTTTCAAATGTGAATGACGTCCAAAATCATCGGTTTCCGGCTACCGGCGTTTTTAAACGTAAATGTACGTAACTGACTGAGATTAGTATTTTAATAACGTAACTATGCCAACGAGTAAATTGGCTTAAAAATTACATTAAAATGTAATTAGAGTGTTCCGTTTACGTCAATTTTAAAGATTCACCAGATCAAGGCAATGGAATATTTTTTTTATTACATATAAATTATAAATTACTTTTCGTTCGACTTTGTACGACTCGAATGGCTCGTTATAAAGTTAACCTAGGTATAAGTAGGTAATTCAAACGAGAGTTAATTTTCAATCAGTCTAACATCGCGGTTGAATGAAAAATTTATTTTGACGACTGCGAAATGATCAAGGTGCCTAATTCATTCAAAAACACGACAGCTATATTTGGTGAGATATAAGGACGGGGGGGGGGGCGGCACGATTTTAGGAGAGGAAACTTAGTTATAAGGATCTAGCTGGACGTTTAGGAAAAAACGAAAAGTAAAGGGGTCAATTTGGCAAAACTTTCCTCCCTCGTATCTTTTCAAATAAAAAAAAAAAGAGAAAGAGAAAGAAGCAAAAATGAAGGGTACAGGGGAAACCCATCAAACGCCTTGGTTCCTTTCCTTATGCGGTTTTTAGGCGTATCTAGGTTTTCCCCCCTATTACCCTTCAAAGTTCAAATGATTGAAAAATAATCAAAACAAAAATTTTTTTGAATCCAAGTTTTATAAAAATGAACATTTTTTTATTTTCATCGAATTTTCTTCAATTTTTAACGACTTGATGTCGAAATCCATCCACCATGCCTCTAAAATCCAACCAAAGAAATCTGGGTTTCAGGTTCATTCCGAATCAGTGAAAAGTCATTGATAAACAGTCAGAATTGCAGCTCAGGAAAAATCAGTGATTTTTCACCGATTATTCACAGAATTTCACAGATTTTTCAGTAAATTTCATAAATATCACTGCTTTTTCAGTGAATTTTCACTGATTTCCAGCGATTTTCTTTCGCTGATTTATTACTGTGCTACAATTTTTACTGTTTTCAGTGTTTTTTGATAAATTTCACTGATTCAAAATGAGAGAGTAATAAGAGAGTAGGTACCTATTCTAATGAACGATGACATTTTCAATTTAAGGAAACAAATAGGTCCTCTCTCATTTTTGAATCAGTGAAATTTATCAAACACTGAAACTGTTAGAACTGCAGCACAGTAATACATCAGTGAACATTTTTTCACTAAAAGCAAGTCAGTGAAATAAAATTACTGGAAATCAGTGAAAATTCACTGAAAACTCAGTAATATTTATGAAATTCACTGAAAACTCAGTAATATCTATAAAAATCACTGAAAAATCTGTGAAATTCTTCGAATAATCAGTGAAAAATCACTGAAAATCACTGAAAATCAACGAATTTTACTGATTTTTCCTATGCTGCAATTCTGACTGTTTATCAGTGTCTTTTCACTGATTCGGAATGAGAGAGTAGATAGGCACGAAAGGTACGAAACACTAATTGAAATTATGATGAACATATATTATTAAAATGGCTTAGATAAAAAATTAACTTTTTTGAAAAAAAAAGAGAAAATAGAAAATAAAGTTGGTTAAAACAATGAAATTTAGCTTTCAGGATACATAATAGTTAAATTGATTAACTAAAATGAGACTTTTAACCCTCCCCCCCATGTAAGGACTCTCCTAAATTATGTCTAAGATTTTAAATTATAGTACCTCATCAGGGTAAAATCTATTGAAGGGGGAGGGGGTACGCACAGGAAAAAGCCCTTCCTTCCATCATGACAAAATTGTACTCTGCTTGAAAAAAAAATCAACAAAATTCCCTATACCCTTATTTATAAATTAATGAAAATTATCGAAAATCACTGGAAAATAGTCAGAATTGCAACACAGCAATAAATCACTAATTAGTAAAAAAATTTCACTGAAAGCAAACAGTGAAAAAAATTGCTGAAAAATCAGTGAAAATTCACTAAAAATACAGTAAAATATCTGAAATTTTCTGAAAAAAATCAGTGATATTCTTTGAAAAATCAGCAAAAATCCACTGAAAATAAAAGAATTTTTCGGATTTTCTTTATGCTACAATTCTGACAATTTATCAGTGACTTTCCCTGATTCAAAATGAGAGAGTACATATTAAAAAAGTTTAAAATTTTTTAAAAGTTTAAAAAAGACATATTTGATCAAAATTTCTTGTACTTAGAATTTTTTTTGAAGATTAAAACTTTGAAAAAAAAACGTGTTCCGAAATTTTTTTTGAAAGGTCAGAAAAAGGCATACCTACATGTTAAAAATTTTTCCAAAACTTAATTTTTTGATTTTTGAAATTTTTAAATACTACGTAGTTATTTACTAATCACTGAAGTCATACCACCTCCCAAAGCCCAGTCATTTTAGGTCTGAACCTGAAAAAAAAAGTCTTGCCAAGCTAAGTTTCACATTTGTGTTGAGCGATGTCGATTCATATACACAATTGACTCCAATGACGTCAAATTCATGGTTATAGAGGCTGGTGCCTCAACTTTCATCCCCTTACGCCAAACGATTGAGTATGCTTTTGCTATCACGTGCCATTATAGAATTTTTTTTATATCGATAAAAATTTAATCATTAGTACCATATTTTCATCTCACTATTGCTGATATGTCTTACCACCATGCATTGTTATTTCCACGAAAAAATTTCTCTCTCCCATTACCCTGTTCCTCGCACTACCAATGACCACTTGTAAAAATTGAGGGATGTCTTCTATTGGAAATTTGATGTGAAAAAACTTTGTTTCTCATGATTTTTTCAATTATAGGCTAAATAGCGTCGTATAATGAAAAAATTGCGAATTTTGAAAAATTGTTATTTTAAACCCTTCCAAAATGGCTTAAAAATGAAAATTGTCGAAAAAGTCTTTTAACATTTTTATAGGAAATTTAACGTAGAAGAAATTTTTTATTCTTAACATTTTTTGATTTAACCTTTTATTTTGGCGGAAAACGCAAAAACTAGTTTTGAGGGTGGTTTTTACTCTCTTGCAGGGGTAGCCGGACACTCGCTGATCATAAGATTCAAAAAAGTCATTAAATCAAGTAGAAGTTGTGAATTTTTTTCAAAAATTAATTTGAAAAATTTTGTTCTCCAATATATTTTTTTCAATGATGACCTTTATTTTAAAGAAAATTTTTGCTTAAGGGGTGGAAAAAATAAATTTCAAAAATTCTATTTTTTAAAAACAATCAGGCACAAAATATCAGCCACAATGCGAAAAAATAACAAACAACTATAAATGCAATTCTTTCTCGAGGAAAATTTCAAAATTTTTTCTCTAAAACGGAAAAGTCCTTAGCTTTTCAATGAGGAAAAATCCAACAAAACCCCATTATAAATTTTTTTTGTCGATGTATAAATTGTTTAAATTCCTTTTTCTTTTTCGATAACTCAATATTCAATTTTCCAACTACAAACACAAAATGTATCGAAACCTTTTTTTTTCTTCGCCCAAAAAAACTTTTCAGACCATCGTAAAAATCGAAACATGATAGAAAATCAACCGAAAAACATCCCGAGCACCATTATAAACAGTGTGAAAGGAAAAACTTGGCTATACAATCCTTTGACAAACATTAAAAGTTTACACACACGAGACTAGCGATTTTCAAGGATGCAAAATTTCAGCAACACTTTCGATATTGAAAATTATACTTACATTTTATCTATTTCGATTATTCATTCGGACCTTTTTTTTATTGGCACTCGTTATACAGACTGAAAATATCGTGAAAATGGACGCGCGATGTAATAATCTTGGAAAATTACCTTTTATAATGAAAACACGACCATAAAAATCTATACTATTGTGTCGTAAAAAAATCTTTTAAAGTAATTCTATACAATTTATATAAGGTTAAAACATCGTTACAAAGGTTTTCGATGAATAAAAATTGTCGAACCGTAATAAAGCTGAAAGTGAAGGGGAAATTTTTTCATATTCAGTTGGAGTAGGTAGGTGTGTTTTTTGAGATGGAATTTTTTGCTAAAGTATCTGTTTTTTTGGACGAATGGACGAAAGTGAAAATTTTACGTGAAAAATTGCATTTTTTCACCCTTTCCCTTTTCCTAAAAATCTTTATTTTGAGAGCAGAGATGTTTTCAATAACCCCAGCATAAAGTTTAAAAAGGGAGCTAAAAAATTCAAAATTTTGGGAAATTCAAGATGAGATACAGAACTCAAGTTTTGAATTCAGATCTCGAATCCAAAATATGCTCAAGATTCCTAGATTGGGAAGAGACAGGAGGAGAATAAAAGACCAAAATTTTGAAAAATTCGACATCGGAAAAATTTGAAGCGTTAAAACTAAAAATCAAGTTTAGTTGGGTAAATTTCAAATTTTCCCCAAAAATTATATTCCTTCTCAATGAAACGAAAATTGGTAAAAAACTTTGTCGACTTACACACCCACAAAAACAATAAAACTTTACAGCAATAGATTGAAACGAATAAAAACCAGACTAAAAGGGAGGGTTCGAGGTCTCCGATTTAAAAAATTTATCAAAAAAAAAAGGCTTTTAACGAAACCATAATTTTAACGTAAAAAAGCGTTTATTATAGAATTTATTCCATGTCGTTGACTTCTCCTCTCCGCGGGACTTTATTTGATTATGAGTTTCAATTTGTAGCTAAGTTAACGATGGAATGAATTTGTGTGCACGCTTTTCCTTTATACATTAAATTATTCAAAACATTTTCGATCCCCATTCGGAGTTTTTTCGGTAATAAAAAAAGAAATGAAACGAGATTTTTCGTAAATAACATTTTATTCAGAAAGAAATCGAAAGCAATTTAAGCAAAATTCTTAAGAACGATTCCTGACAATATGTTGTGTTAAAATGCGAGTTGGAAAAGAAATATTTTAAGGAAATGAAGGTTATTGATAGGAGGAGAAATGGTTCGATGGCGATATACTATTAGTCTAAATCCAGTGTTTCGTAAACTACTTCTCATCGAGAAAATTTCTCAAAAAACGCTTGTTTGTTTCTTCGTCGTCGGATCGTATGCGGAGCTTAATAAATCGCGATTTTAATGACGATTTTAAAACATTAAGGCGAGACTAATTTGAAAAATAATACGTCTGCTTGAACGTCCTTGCGCGAAAATTACGTCTTTTTCTTAATTTACCTTTTTTTTATGTCTTCGTCAATTATTCTTTTAAATACTCAGACGTGCGGATATTTTATACCTATACAATTAGCATCTTATTTGTTAAACTGGTGGTCGCGAATTTTCCAACATTAAGGGATCCATTCGGCGTGAAATTTGTCATAGAATATGCGGTGATGGCCGCCATCGCGTACTTAAAGTGTAGGTTTTTATTTCGCTTTGGTAAATAATTTGAGAAGGTTAATTGTCGGCGTAGGAAGTTGAAAATTCACGCGGAATAAATTTAGCTTGTTAAGATGTATTTTAAATTGCAAGTTCACGCCTTCTTTTCTTATTTTCAGTCGCTAGGATAATTCGTCTTTATACCGAAACACGAGCTTATCTTTGCCAAGAATTTCCACAGCACGAACGAAAAAAATACACGAACATCGAAAAACTGGGAACCCTAGATCTGCGAACGAATCAAATAACGTATGACAAATAGCGTGGAACGAACGGTGCAAATCGAAGAAACGGCGTCTGTAAGTCAAATCGGGCCAAATTGAACGACCTCCGGTGATATTTGCATCCCGAAAATACAAGCCAAAATGATCATTTACATTCCACTATATCATTTGCTATACGATGGTTTCTTTTTTTCCACCACAACCATAATGCGAGCAATTCGAAGGCTTTTTCTTTTTTTTTTTATACAGATATCGAAATTTATTTCGCCATTTTTCCTCGTCGATATTTGTACTTTTTCTTTCTCGTTGCCATGATTCTGCATAGAGCTTTTCGATTCGACGTTTTGTGTATTTTGGGAAATTCGTCGGAGTTTATAGTTTTTGGTGTAGGGGAGACCTTTTTGAGAAAAATGGATTTTAGTTTCATAGGTTAAAGCGGTTAGAATAATCGAATTTGTGAAAAATGATAACTTTCTAGCAACACAGCAACAGTACTAAAATGGTAAATAGATTTTATACCTACTTGATTTCAAGGGCGGAGAGGGAAGGTAATTAGGATATGCCTAATCATGAAATTGTTGAAAATAAAATTTGTAAGATTATACCTAGGTACTTTTTACATTTTTTTGAAGCAAAAATTTTTCAAATCCCTACGCCCATAATTTTCAAAATGTCCAGGAAATTGGTAAATAAGTTCAAAATTATTTCAAAATGTAGTGAAAATGATCATAAGCGCACCCATGAATTATTTAAGGGAGGGCTCAGAATTCAGAAAAAATAGGGGGATGAAATTTCAATGAAAAAAATCAGTAACTTATTATTTCAGTGGCGCTGGCGTAGTCAGGGTATTTTCAGTAGGTTGATAATTCATAAACGGATTTTGAGTCAAGTAAAATTAAAAAATAACGGAATTTCTGTTATTTTTCACTGATTTTTCAGTCAAAATTATTGATTTATTCTGATAAACTGGGAATTGATTGAGAAATCAGTGATTTTTGACGAAAAGATCAGTGAAAAATCATCAATTTTTAAAATAGAAAAACTAAAAGGGGGATTTTTTTTAAAACCCATGTTTCAAGAGTAAAAAAATTCACATTTTTGCAATGAAAAAATCTCCTGTAAGAGCTGGGGGAGGGGGGCTCGAGCCCTCTGAGCCCCCCTCCCTTGGGTGCGCTTATGAAAATTCTTCAAAATTTCACAAAAATCCAGGAATAAACTGGAGTGGTTTATTGAAGGGAAGAAATAGGCAATTTCTCAATCACGCCGAATTCTTTGATTTTTTCAATTCAAAATAGGTACCTATTACGATTTTTCCCATTCAAAATGGAAATTTCTTCCAAGGTTCAACAATTTCGGAGATTTTTCTGCTCATGCGATGCAATCTGTCTCTTCCCTTTCTTTTCTCTCCTCTTGCCTTGATGCCACATTGTAAACGTTAACGAGATTCGTTGAAAAATCATTAAAATTATTTGGAATAGTGATTACAAAAATTGTTCAAAAATTAGTACCTAAGTGGAAATCATTGAATAAGAAATGGGTATCAAAACTATTCAAGAATGGTTTCCAAATTCCAAATGTAAAATTTTCATTAAAAAACTGTTAGAATTAATGCTGTAAAATATTAAACCTTGAATCAATTTACATCAAAAATTACGTAAAACGTAATTTTGAAAATTGTTAAAATGTTTCAAAAATGATTGAATTTATGGATCAACTGTTTGAAAAGTTGTAAAAATGGCTCAAAATACAGCAAAAATCGTTGAAATATTGAATTAGTGTCTTAATTATCAATGTCGATTAAAAAATTTGTCATGTTTCTTAACTTAAAAAAATCAGTTTAATGTAATTTTTGGAAGATTAGGTACATAATTTTAACAATGTATTTTATCATCTTTGATTTTTCTCGACCTTTTTCCTACTTTTTGAAAAATAATATTACCTATAGCCACATTTTTAAAAAATTGAATAATTTCTTCAATTATTTGAAAAATTTGAAAAAATTTTACGGAAATTTTGAGTCATTTTGCACAACTTAATCAATATTAATGAGATTGTTGAGAATTTCCATGAAAATTTAATATCTAACTTTTTTTTAATAATGTGGTTTATGAAAATGAATTCCCCTACCTCTTTCCAAGTCTTCCTTCTTCCAGACCAATTTTTTAAGTTCCCTAGATTTTTTAAAAATTCAATCAATATCGACTATAACGAGAAGCAAGGGACCGAGAAATTCGTTCGTTTTAATCGAACTCTCGAAGGATTTGGCTTGTATCGTCGTATCAACCGATTTCTCATTACAACCGGTCCCGTTGTATTCGATATCGACCGTAGTAGGTATTGAATATTTATGAAGTATTGTGGGGGGGGGATCAGGGGGATGGTAATTTTGATCATGATGTATAGTTTGAGTTAGTTCATATTTGATGCAGAAGAATAGTTTAAAATACAGTGACGCTGCGGTCAATTTTCGTTTAACAAACAAGCTAAATTTTGGAACATCTACAAATTTTTTTTGGGAAAAATTATCCAAAGTATGTATTTTATAAGTTTTTATAGGTTTTTTTTAGGGGTATAGGATCTTTTGGTATTTCAAAATTTTCATTTAATTGCCTAATCTTTAATTTAGATTGCTGAAAAATTCTAGGAAAAATTTCAAAATTTCTTGACATTTCCCTGAATTTTTGAAATTACGAAATTCTATGATTTTTCAGAAATTGGACCCAATTTTCAATAAATTAATTTAGAATAAGTAATCATTCTACGGAGGAAAAGGTATATTCAATTTTCCTTCAATTCTTCAAACAGTCAAAACTTGAGCACGAAACACATTCACGACTCCAAATTTCGGTCAAATTGATTCAAGAACTGTTTAAACTCAAAGAAAAAATTCCCCGCAATTCAAAAAAAGCCAAAACTAAACGAGGAAGGGATCAAGGGTGGCATTTTGCTCAATATCTTACGGTAAAATTCCACTTCGAAGATGAAACTCTTCAGGTAGGCGTGGTAACATTTTCTCCAGAAAAATTGCGCATTTTGAATCTAAAAATTTGGAAAAAATTCTATCTGTCGAGAAAAGTCAATTTTCGATCCCATCTCCTTAACGTATGATGACGTCAACCTCTGAAAATTCGTTCTTCGATTACAGTTTTCAGCTTTCAACGTAAAAGTTGGATTATTGGTTTAATTTTCAATTTTTGAATCAAAAATCAATCGATTTTATCACTCAAAAATCAAAAATAAAAAGTGTTACAAAAAATAATAAATTTTATTTAAAAAAAATATAATAATGAGTCACCATTCAACAAAAATTCTCTAATTACAGTAAAATTTATTAATCTATAATATAATAGGTAAATTTTATTCTCATGAAATAAATTTTACCAATTAGGTATCGCGATAAATGTATATTTTTTAAAATAAATTTTCCCAACTTTGTGAATGGAGCACCGTTATTTTATTATTTTTGGATAGAATTTATTATGTTTTTTCAGTGATTCATTTTTAAAGTACATAATTAAGTCTCTCTCATTCTGAATCAGTGAAAAGTCACTGATAAACAGTCAGAATTGTAGCACAGGAAAAAATCAACAAAATTCACTGATCTTCCGCGAATTTTCGCTGATTTTTCAAAAGTTTTCACTGATTTTTCTGCTAATTTCATAAATTTTACTGACTTTTCGATGAATTTTCATTGATTTTCCAGTGATTTTTCTCCCTGATTTATTTTCATTGAAAATTTTTTCACTGATTTTCTCCTGTGCTGCAATTCTGACTGTTTCTCAATGATTTTCGATAATTTTCACTGATTTATAAATGAAAGAGCAGGGTTCGATTTTGTTCAAAAGAAGTTCATTAATGGCTTCGTTTCACAAAAAAGGGGGTTGACTTCAATTTTCACTGAAAATCAAAAAAAAAAAATTATGATTTAATCATCTAGAAGTGGATTGAATTTTAGTTCCAAATGTCGATTTTCACTTATGAACCTGATTCCTCATCTGAAAAAATTCCTTCGTTAAATCTTCAATTAATTTTCAAGCAAATTTACCATAAAACTATACCTAATTATAAATCCTTACAAGGATCCGCAGAAGAAATTCGCGTTGGAGATTTCCATCTCAATCGAAAAAATCTCACAACGTCGTCAGTCGTTTAACCCCTCCAAAATCACCAAAAAATCAATATTAGAAACCCAAAAAATCAATACTAAATTTCAATCGTACCAAACAACATAAAAACAACCTACCAGCATCACCCCAGACCCCACGCACTCGTAAAATTAGAATTTCATGTGTAAATCGTTTACAGCCGGATTTTCCAATAAATTAATAACAAAACGCGGTAGAAAAATAGACAAAACCCCGACCCAGCAACGCGGAGTAAAAAAGGAACTATAAACTGTATAAGTTGAATCGATTAAGGGATGAGGTTATAGGGTTTCAGGGGTACTGGAATTTGGCTATCGGTCGAGGTCCACGACTTGCATTGTCGTACTCTTTACAACATCCGGTATCCATGATGCTAATGCTATTAACCGAACAATAGTTAAGCTTGGATATTTCCGTTTAGGTCGGTGTGCGCGTCCGTTCGTCCCGAAAACGACTCGTTGGTTAGAATTTTTAAATGTAAATAAAAGGCAGCAGCGATAGGAATACAAATAGGCTACCGGGTTTTTCTCTATTTTTTCCATTTTCTCTTCAATTGGAACATCGCTTTTAAACATCCACAATGGACGTAATTGTTCGTTAGATATGTGCTTAATTTATTGCGCGACGTACGATAATGGGCGGATTTTGTTAACAATAAAAGACTTTTTCCTCTTTTCTTTACTTTTACTTACGTATTGCTGCATATGCCTATGTCCAGCCAGCGTCTTTAGAGTCACGATAAAGAGAGAGAAAAAATATTCCATTTTCGTTGCGTAAATATTCTGGTAAAATTTATTATAAAATTGAATCGGCCATTTAATTTGGTAAATTTAGTGGTGTTTTTAGTTCTATTTTAGCCTAGGTTGATTTTTTGCGTTAATCGATCTCCATCGTGGTATTGTATATCGACATAATTGTTTGTAAAAACCTATGTACAGTGCGGATAATGGGAAACGCGTGTAAGCATAATTTCTGGATATTTATCGAGGTCGGGTATATTATATAGCGGTGGCGTTTTCGAGACATTAAGCGATTCGTCGCGAGGATTTCCATTTTTATGCGTATAGTGCAAAGCTGTGCTTAGAAGGACAGTTCGGCACGATTTATGAGCCATGCATAAAAGTTTCCGCAAAGCTGCGCATCTCAATCCCAGCTTATAAAATAAATAAACCATCAGAAACGGTTCGCCCCCTTTTAATGCTAACTGGCGGACGGGTGGCTTTGCTCCGTAGGTATGCCGGCGCGGCTAATTTATGAGCCAATGAGGGAAAGGATACTGCGCGAAAAAAGCCAAAAGATAATCCAATATTCGTTCACGTGTGTATATGCGAAATAACTTGAAAACTAGACTCTTGTTTTTAATACTGACGGAGTTGGTGGTATGATTTAGTATATATGAATTCGTTTTGAAAAACTGTTCCATTTTTTTCCATACTATTGTACAGCAATGTACGTAACTACGTATATCGTATAGACAAACGACGAGGGTGTTCGAGGGTGTTCATGTTCAAGTATCTAGTATAAATGCATAAACGTAAATCAACGAGTTGTACCGAAGAGGACTCAAGTGTCGTGCTGAGGTTTGCGGTAATCCGCAAACGGTTATAGGCAATTTAGAACAGCGTGAATAAACGGATGGATTTTAAATTATATGGGCTCGTGTTTTCAACAATTTATTCGAAATATTTCAAAAATGAAGGGGGCGTAGGTAATGTTTATAGTGAGATGGGGAGGCAAGTGTCGCTTGTTTTATCGCCGTTGAGATGGGAAAAATCATTAAAAAATTGAGTAAAATGGGGAGGAGGGGGTTGAACAAAAAATTTCACGATTTTTGATTTTTGAGACTTCACAAAAAATTTTGAGTCTCCGAGGGGCAAGGGGAGGGGAGCAGGAGGTGCTCAAAGTGCCTCTCCTTTTGAAAAAATACTGTTTTTTGCGTTTTTTAGCTACTCAAAATTGTGTGAGAAGCCTTCGTAGCACTCCAAAGATGCTATTCGAGTTTCTATATCTTCCTAAACCATCGCCATCCTTCTCCGATCAAAAGTCAGACTGCTACCACTATCAGGGGGTTGAAAAGTTGCAGATTGCAATATTTCAATAATATGGAATTTTCACTAAGCTAGAATGATTTTTTTTCACTGAATAAGTGAACAAAAAAATTTTTCAACCACTGAAAGTGAATTTTGAAAAAAAAATGAAAATTTTATTCGCCAGTGCAGTCAACAGCAAATCATAAAATTCCAAAATACGGAATTTATATCAACTTTGAATTGGTTATTTTTTCACCTGAAATTTTGTATGTCAGTGCAGCCAGTTACAAATCGTGACATGCTACGCTATGGAATTTGCGTTGACCTCGAATTAATTTTTTTATCGTTTGAAAAATTCACAATAATTTTGTTTTCAATCATCTTCAAATTCGAAACGTACTTCTATTGATTGGGAGAAGAAATTGGTCGGATCACTTGACGAAAAAATAATGCATTCGAGTTCATAATATCAGAATATCACAATTAGCAACTGGCTGCACTGACGTACAAAATTTTCACCGAAAAATTTTAAAATTGTTATTTCTGATGATTGAAAACAGAATTATTGTGAATTTTTCAAACGATAAAAAAATTAATTCGAGGTCAACGTGAATTCCATAGTGTAGCATGTCATGGTTTCTAAACTGACTGCACTGACATACAAAATTTTCGAAAAAATTTTCGAAATGTACTTTCAGTAATTAAAAAAAAAAATACATAATATTTTCAGGCGAAAAAATAATCAATTCAAAGTCGATATAAATTTCGTATTTTGGAATTTTATGATTTGCTGTTGGCTGCACTGGTGAATAAAATTTTCAATTTTTTTCAAAATTCACTTTCAGTGGTAGGAAACATTTTTTGTTCACTTACTTGGTGAAAAAAAATCATTCTAGCTTAGTGAAAATTTCATATTATTGAAATATTGCAATCTGCAACTTTTCAACCCCCTGGTGGTGGTAGCAGTCTGAGTTTTGATCGGAGAAGGATGGCGATGGTTTAGGAAGATGTAGAAACTCGAATCGCATCTTTTAAGAGCTATGAAGGCTTCTCAGACAATTTTGAGTGGCTAAAAAACAACGCAAAAAACAGCATTTTTTCACAAGAAAGGACACTTTGAGCACCTCCTGCTCCCCTCCCCTTGCCCCTCGGGGCTTAAATTTTTTTGTGAAGTCTCTCACTCAAAGTAAACCACCCCACCAAATTTGGTCAAAATCCAAGATATGTTTTTTTTCGGTCCACCCTAATGTTTATGTATGTTTGCCAGGGTTTCAAAAATGAAAAATTTTTCGGTTTTTGTTTTCGTTTTTGCACTGTTTGTTTTAATAAAATTAGGTATATCGTTTTCGTTTTTGAAAAGCGTTATTTTTCCGTTTTTGATTTTTGATTTTGTGAAATTAAAAATGCGAATAAGTAAGTACTTGGTAATCAAATATAACTATAAAAAGTCGAAAAATTTATCAAAAAAGCAAGAAATGGGCAAAAGAAAATGAACAGTCATTATTTCATTGAGTCATTTTATCCCATGAAACGAAAAATAAAAAGATAGGTTCATTTTTATTTTCATATTTTTCGTTTCTCTATAAAACCTCAGTTTTTTACATGATTGAAAAATCCAATTTTTCAAGATTCCGGCTTATAAATTGAATTATAACTACTTTTCACTTGATTTTTGAGAGTTTCAATCTAGAAATCTTGAGCTTTTTGTACCATATATATTTCATTTTGAAAATTTATACCTCAGCAATCCTCCACCACAGGCCTGTATAAATTTGAAAATCAATTTAAATCACTTTTTCTCTACGAAAGAGCTGATTTTTTTTGTTCGACGTTATTTTGTAAAATTTAGTTCTCAGTTTTGTAAAATATTCAATGTTGAATGACTCGTAACCCCTTCATTTTTCATGATAGGCAAAAAGTTTTCAGAACAAAATTTGTTCAGTTTTCAACGTACTATTCATTCCCTTGGTTGATTTATTTTTTAAATCATTTTTTAAATCATTTTTTTTGGAGCCCCTTCAATTTTAAAGTTAGGCAACAAGTCATAAGATGATTATCTGCTCAGTTTTCGAAATACTATCCATTCCCACGGCTGAAAATTTTTCTACGTGATTTTTTAGGAAACAGCATTTACTCCTTCAATTATCAAGGTAGGCAACCTGTTCATCTCAAGTTTTTTTTAGTGGTACCCGTTTGTCTAAAAATTAAGTATTATCGTATCGTCCACTAAATATACACCCTGTATTATAGGTTGATATCTGCGATTTTGTATTGATGATGAAAACCCAAAAATGAAAAAAAAAATGGTTTCATTTTCAGTTTGGTTCTTGATTTTTGTTTTCCACGTGTCCATTGTAGGGCTGAATCAAGAAACGCAAAAGTATGAAACCCCCTCCCTCCCGCCTTCCAACAATCATCAAAACTGCATTTATGTATAAGTAGAGTAAGTTGGGGCAAAAACCCGAATTTTTTGTAAGAAGAATTGCTCTAAAAATAAGCTATGAATTTTTTCTCAACTTTTCAAAGAGAAATCGTGAGAGCAATCGTTAACTATAAAATGAGACATTTGATGAACATCTTTTAATTTTTTCTAGAAATTGAAAAAAAAAAAAATCTTGAGCAGTAAAAAAAAAGACTTCCCGGTTGACAAGGCGCTAGCGTTTGCTAGCATTTTAGTCGCAATTGCGACAAAAATGCTAGTAAAAGCTAGCACCTTGTCAACCGGGTTATGTTTCACATGCGAGGTAAAAGTCTGCTTCGTGGAGGGGGGGGGGGGGGCAGAATTCCAGCGTGTTTTTTTAAAAATAAACACGTACTTGAGCATCACATGAAATTATTGGATTGAATAAATTACGTATGGTAGTATTGGTTCTATACCTATGTATATTGAAAGCAAGCCACTATCCAACTCATTAAACACTTAAAATTTTTGAGTTTTGCCCCTCCTTTCTTGAACTCCATTTTGGGTTTTTGGTCAAAATTACTTTGGAAATGAACTCAGAAAGTCGAAAACAATATATTTCGATACCCAACTCGCTGAAATCAAAAATTTTGAATTTTGCCCCTCTCCCTTGGGACCCATTTTCAGTTTTCGGGCAAAATGATGTTAAAATTGGATTCAGCGGATTTGAAAATTTTTATACACAAATTTTCAGAATTTGAATTTTGGCGCGCTAAATTTTCAGGCAGACCACGGTGGTGACGAGTGGTCACCTGTCAGGGTTTTTTTTTGACAATGTTGCGCCAACTTCAACTCATTGAAACTTATTATGATATAATTAACACTAAATAACACATTTTCTAAAAAAAACGGTGACAGTACCTCTGAAACTTTTTTACAAAATGGCCGCTCAACGTTATCAAAACGCCATTACTCCGCGAAAAATGTCTCAAAATTTTTGAAAAAAATGTTTCTGTATTCCTGTAACTCTCTAGAATCAATTTTAAAAAACACGAAATTTTTATCCATTTTTTCGTTTTGAAAAACGAAAAAATAAAGTTTGAAAAACACATTTTGGCCGCTCCCCCTCCCCTAAAACACTTGCTCTAGGGCCCAAAATTTCAGCCAGAATTTTGTCTCATCGTGACTGACCTTTTGATGTAGGTTTCGTCATACTCCCTTTCGGGGGCCAAAACACCATACTTCTGCTATACCCTTTCGATTAATTTTTCGGCATCAAACGATTTTTTACGCCTAAGTCAAGGTACTCGTATGTGCCTACTGTTGTGCCGATAATGATGAAAATGTGTATCGGTTAATTTTTATAGAGTATATTACTCGAACGGGTTACAAGCTTAATTCTTAATTGCTTTATAATTTGTATAGGAATGCGTAACGCGCTTTTCAATAGATTAGAAAAAGAGTATCAGTTGGGAACCGGTATTAATTTCTTGGTCGGTAGTTATTCTGTAATATTGGGTATTGTTTTATAGACGTATATCGTAGTCGCGATCAATTCGATCGATTTCTTTTGTATATGTGGTCGCCGCCGACATATCTTCTTATTGTCTTCATCGTAGGGGGATATAGCGCCAAATGAGCCGAATATCGATAAAGGTAAAGGTACTTTTAACGCCGAGCTAATTACTCTTTGAAATATTATTTTTAAACATTAAATCGCTTCTTTACAATGTGAAATAGGTGCGGATAAAATATCGTCTCTGCAGATACGTCGCGTCGTATACTCAGCTGCATACGAGAGGAAGGAAGGAAAACAGAAACAATGGCTAAATTCGGCGAAGAAAACGTTTGAAAAATTTATTTCAGCACGTCTTTTGTATTAATGGTCATGGTAAATGATACCAAATGTGCGAATTAGATTTGGTGGGCGATTAACAATTTCCTATGAGAGGGGGCGGTAAGGGGATGCCGAGAGAGGCGAATTTTCAAACACACATTATTGGTATTAAGTAAGCGTCGTTCAATGGGTATAAGCTTGTCGGGGCGATATGCATCATTAAGCGGTAACTTTTGTCGTATTCAAACTCGCTACGAATTTATCATTTTGGACTTTGAATACGTTTTAAATCGTTTCGATTCGATATGCAGAAGAACCGTGTAAACTATTAAAGGTCCCTTTAATTGTTTAAACCGCGCGTATTCGAGAGGTTTTTTTGATTTATTTTTTACCAAGTGTGGACGGTTTAGGGAGGGAGATGATGGTGGGTTTTTGCGTTCAGTTGGGATGAGAATATTTTGGAGTTGGCTGCTTTGACTCTTGAGATTTCCCATCAAAACACGTGTTTAATAATTTGCAATCGAGGGTATTGAAGGATGATTGTATGATGATGATGAAGTTAATTGAAGGAGTAAGGAGAAAACGTAGATAAGGAAGATATTGCATTCTAGTTGTGCAACTCACCTGGGCCTACCAATCCTGACCCATTAATCATATCAAAGAAAAAAGTTTTCAATTTACGATCTCGATAGTTTTTTTTTGTATGATGGAAAAAGAAAAATATATTTCAAAATAGAAAAAATTTTGATGTTTTAAAAGAATTAAAATATATGTCAGTATTTACTTACGGATTTTATTTCAAAATTTTTCTGGTCTTGATTATTCCACCATTCCACTAATTTTTCAGAGATTCTCAGAAAATTCTTTTATTTTGTTTTTTGAATTTTGCGTAAAAAACTGAAAAAATTATGCCTGTATTAAAATTTTTTTAATCGAGATGTTACCGCGCCACTTACAGATATTTTTACAGAATTAGGTTGATGGTACGCGCATGTGGGTTTTCAGGATTACTCTCCTCCCTTCGAGTAATTCTTTAAAATTGAAGAAAATCACAGTTTGCATATCTCTGAATTTTTATTAATTTTAGTTTATTTTACGTAAGTATTTCAGTTAGTAAATTTGACTGGTTGTTCATGCTCGAGCGAAGCTTTGCCCAAAAAATACATTTTTTCGTGTTTTGATACTCTGAAAATTCCTATCTGATGTAATTTGGGAGAAGGAGTAATTTTGAGCTGCTACTTGATACTTTGCCTCCCGACCGCCGATTAGTTTTGAACGTTGACATGATTTTCAAAAAAAGCTGGTTCCATAAACCTTGTAGCCAAAAGTTTAGTTACCAAAGTTGATTTTTTGATGAATTTTTGAAAAGGAGATAATCCTGATATTTTCGCGTTTTGGGAAGAGCATGTTCTTAGACCCCCCCCGTTAACCCGCTGCCTCCACACTGGTGACAATGTTACCAAACCGGTTTTTTTCGTGCGTTACGCTGGCAGGAGCGAGTGATCGGGTGGTAACGCCTCCTAATATCTGTGCGCGCTTGGCACACAGTTCGTTTTCGCTTTTCAACGAATTGCCTAATTTTTCATTTGAAGGGGCAGGCGTTTCTGAAAAAAATTTCGACCAGCACGAATTTTAGTTTTTTTGCCCCTTAAATCCAAAGGGTGGGCAAAGTGTTGTGCACTAACCAGTAGGGGATAAATACAAAAGTATCTGTTGGTTGACCATTTCATCCCTTCCACTTTTCATTCAGTGAAAAAAATTTATCAATGAACACGAAAAATACAATTTTTTTCTAAAATTTTTGCCGATTCAAATAGAAAAGTAGGCAATTTCCCTAGTAAGGGAAATGAAAGATTGAACATTTATGTACACCCCCCCCCCCAGAAATTATAATGCTATATCAAACTTTGGGCCAGGGCTAGAAAATCAATTAGTAGGTAAATGACATTTTTTCAAGTGTGATGTCGCCGAGTTAAAAATTGAAAAATTATCGTTTTAATTTCCGAAAAAGTAATTATAGGTACCTAATTTTATTTTTGAAATAAAAAAATACATACTTTCTTACTCTTCCAGCAAAACGAAGGAAAAGTAGATTCCTATCTGATACTGACTCCTTCACCTCCCAAAAAATTTCGCCATTTTTAGCTATCTCAGAGCCTTCAATGGAATTAATTTTCAAGATACCAATTTCACCAATAAGGTGTGAAAAGCATCCATGGCTACAAAAAATCCATTTTTGGTCTTCTTTAGAATAATTTACCCATAAAGAGTTCACTTCAGCAACGAATTCCAGGTGGACGCCTCGAGTGTGTTTTTCTGATCAGGGTTAAAATTTCAAAAAAAGTATTCTCTCATTCCGAATCAGTGAAAAATTACTGATAAACAGTCAGAATTGCAGCACAGAAAAAATCAGTGAAATTCACTGATTTTCAGCGATTTTTCACTGATAATTCAAAGTATTTCACAGATTTTTCAGTGAATTTTATAAATATCACTGAGGTTTTAGCGAATTTTCACTGATTTTCAGTAATTTTCTTTCACTGATTTGTTTTTAATGAAAAAATTTTCACTGATTTATTACTGTGCTGCAATTTTGACTGTTTTTCAGTGATTTTTGATAAATTTCACTGATTCAGAAATGAGAGAATAGAGCCTGTGAAAACAAGCACTGGTTCCAGTGCAGAAATTTTCGGATTTTTTTCAGAAAAAAAATTGACAGTCATCTTCCCTCCACTATTTTCAAAACCTCAAAATAATAGAATGCGTTTTGAAAAATTTAGACTCCAGTCAAAAAATCGTTTTCTCCAGATCTTTATAGATACTTACATGTTTCCAAATAAAAATGTAAATTGAATCGAATTGAATTTTATTATCATCAGGTTTGATAATTTTCCCAAATTTTGTTATTTTATCAAACATAAAAAAAAATTGAAAATATATGTTGCAAGTTTAAAATTTAGGTAAACACCTTAAAATATTTGTTGATCAAGATGCCTAAAACGTCGGAAATTAAACAAAACTCAATTCTTCTAAACGATTTTTTTCATTTCAGATGATGCTTATTTATTTTGAAAAAACACGTACTTTTGGTCCGCCTCTCTTTTCTCACCAGCTGTGGAAAACTCCCAAAGTATTTTAACGGGCTAAGCTGAAGTTTGTTGGAAAGGTGAATGTTTATGTTGAACCATTCTAAAGGAGAAGAGATCCGATTTTTTATCTGCCTAAATTATTTTATGCTTTCCAGAGAAAATTCGAGATGCGGTAGGAAACCTGGCTGTAAAACCGTTTAAGGAGATCGATATTTGGTAGGAAGGTAGAAACCCTATTTTCATCAATTTTACTGGAAAATATACTCCATTCAAAAAATTAAATTTTCACTTAAAAAAAGTGCGAACGATTTTTAAATTTTCAAAAACTGACCAATAATCAAAAAATGGACTTAGCCGGCTAAAATTTTGGTTGAAATAGATAATATCAATATCTAATGCTCTTTTTAAAAATCCTGCTCTCGTTTGAATCAGGATCAAACATTTTAGCAGTCTCTAATGTAAATTTTCAATTTAACTTTTAAAAAATGGAATTTTTCTTCTGTTTCATGTGAAATGCATATCTCAGAATTTAAATTAGGTATTGTTATCAACATGTGATTTTCATTCATTTTGCAAATTTTTATGTATTTTATGGGTATTTACACCCTATTACTGAAAACAGCTCATGAAACAGTCAACAGATAGACTTCCAATGTTGAGCTTCAAAAATTACTGCAAAAGTGGAAAAAATTCTTCTTCAATCAGTTTCTGAAATTTTCCCTTTGACTTGGGTGATGCTGTTGTTTATAAACATGACACACTTTCGACCAAAATACCCCATAAGTAATACAACAATACATTCGCAAGTAACATACTACACATGCATGTTTTCAGTCTATAAAATTTAATAAATTAATCCCCATAAGCCATAATTTTAACGTGAGAAAAGTATGAAACCCTTTTTAAGTGCGGTAAAGTAGCAAACAACGTCTATCAATTACATTTGATACGAAGTGGAAACAATTAACGTATGAATGAGGGGTATAAAGAATACCGCCAAGTGGAGCCTAGACAGCAGCTATGGATCATGATAATGTATGATCAAACATTAATCTTCCATCAACCCTCAATAACGACGTTTATAACCGCCAGCACATATACTCATGTGCAACCCAACACTTCGTCTCTCTCTTCCGCTAAAACGTTCCGATGACATGTTATGTCTACATTGTTGTTCCATGGTAATTATCGCCAATTAATTGACACCATTTTCGAATTCATTAATTTTGGCAATAATTTCCCAAAATTTATACCTTATAGTGTGTTGTCGTGGTTGCGCCGGTGTCGTTCAAATTATCGAGGTGTTTTACTCTACACGAGTGTAATAGTTCCGAAATTAGGTGATGGTATGATAATAGATAGGTATTTCACAAAATGGGGCTAAGCGATTGGAATTAAATTTGGGGTTTGTTGAATACCAATATTAATAATCTCTGTGGGTCAAATAAGTGAATTTTTTTCGTATGAGCATTTTAGAAATCATTTTTCCATTTGAATTTTTCTTGAATTGAAAACGTTGGTGGGCAAATCGTTAGTCTTTCACCGAGATGCATGTAAAAACCTAAACCGAAATTGACCCCCCCCCCCATGGCTCGAGATGAGTCTTTATTTGATTATCTACTTACTCAAGTTGCAAAATTTTAATTTCTCTCTGAACGTCGAGTTTTTTTTTAGATTTTTTGAAAATTTCCTAGAATTTTTTTAAAATGATGAAAATGCTTGTTTTATCATAAAAACAGTATTTTTTTCGAAAATTGTTTTCTTCGTATGCTCAAGTTGTGCTCCCCCCCTCCCCATCCATCTTACTAAAATTTAAAAAAAATCAGAGAAAAAATCCTTGCTATTTTGTGAATTTTTCCTCGAAAAGCAATAAATTGATTGGATGAAAAACTGAACTTACTTCAAATTTTATTCTAATTTTTTGGCGAAACCTCAATAAAATTCACAACCTTTGGTGTCTTGGTTTACAACTCTGCATTTGTCAATGATGGAAAACTGAAATGATTTTATTTCCTAATTTACATTTTTTCAGTTTTTTCAATTTTTAATTTTTTTTCTCTTTTTCAAAATATTATGTTTTTTGTCACTTTTTTGAATGTTTGTTTTTATGAGCTTAAAAACACTAATTGATTTTATGGTTATATAATTTTCGTAAAAAATTGGAAAATTTGATTATTTCAATGAATAATTTCAAGAGTAAAATAATGATGACTTTTGAAGGGAAGGGTTAAAATTATTTCTGACAAAGATGGAATTTTATTCATATTTTTTGAACTCTAAATATACACTGTTTATAAACAATATTTCAGCTCGCGAATTTTCCAACTCAAATCGACTTCAATTTCCTTGACTGGAGTGTGGCGCGCCACAAGTCCGTGAGGGACAAAAGTAAGTACATTTTTCTAATAGCGACTATCGATTTCAATGTGATTTTTTTTGGAGTTGTTTTCATGCTCAAAAAGATTCCTTGCCATTATATCTACGCAACCAGCATTCTAACAACAAATTGCTGATTGTGAATCCCCCCTCCCCCCTCTAAAAAATAGAAATGATTTTGGTTTTTGTGTAGTTTTGTTCACTATTTTCAAAATCATTTCGAAACGTTTTATGAAAAATTGTAATCAGCTTAAAATTCCGTAAAAGGATTTTTCCGATAGAACAATGAAGAAGCATCGCCTAAAATGATTGAATTACTAATAAATAAATTACATAGTAAATATTGGTCCTGCGTACTCATCAAATGTCGGCCAACATGAGTGGGACAGAAGTCCGATCTTCAGAAATGTTAATTTTTCTTCAATTTTCAGCAAATTTTCACAGATAAAGTAGGTATGTTCAAAAGACTAATTGGCAACTTTTGAGTACCTATGGCTTTCATCGAGGTTTTTTTAAAGCATATATGAAGTTCTGGGAAATTTCCCACCCAGTGAAAAGAATTTCCCACCCGGTCATTTCGATTTTCCCAAGTAAATGTTTAGGTAATTCAAAACCAAGTAAAATAAAAAAATGCTTGAATTATACTCAAAAATGTTTAAAATTACAAAAAAGTACATACTTAGTAAAAGTAGCATAAAAAATTGGCTTTATGAAGATTTTTTTGAAAATTTTCATTTTTCCAACTTGAAATTGTTTTGATCTGTGCAAATATTTTTCCAAATTGAAAAATTGAGCAGTTTTTCATTTTTATGTTGTTTTTCGTTTTAAATATGAAAAAAATGGAAGGAAATTTTTCAAAAACTTTGGCCTCGCTCGCCTTATAATATTTCTCCTTCCACAGTATTAAGATAGGTACTTAATTAAAATTTTACATGTTTTTTTTTTCGTATCTTCTCCCCAAATTATTTCAACCAATTTTATTATATTTTTTAATTCCTAAAACTTATTTTAGATTACTGTTTTTTCACTCAGACTTACTCGTATTAGTTCAAAGTTCATTACATTGTTTTATTGCATCTTGAATTTGAGATTTCAAAAATTTTCGCCCTTGTTTCGGCCGAAAAAAAATTTATCTTCCTCATATTCACAATGAAAATATAAAATTTTATTTACAAAATTATAATTTTTCTTGAAAATTTCCACCCTTGCTTCGTTCGGGACAAATCAGCAATTTCTTAAATTTTTTCAACTCTGATGAAATTGATAAGAAATTTGAAAAAAATAACGAACTTGAAATAAACACGTACTTAGTTGGAAAAATTGAAAATTTGAGGGAATTTTCATTGATTTTACCTCCCCTCTCCCCCCTGATATAATATCCTCAGAACCGCACTAGGCCTAACATCTACGCAATGTGGCATACATGGTACTAACCACCAGTGCCCCCTCCTTCCAGCCTCCTTCCCTCTCCAAAAGTTTCTCATGAAGTAAAAATTGCTTAAAAATGTCCTGGATGTCTCAAAAAGTACAAACAAAGGCGAACTGATGGCAACGAAAAATTTACATTAAAATCGGATTTTTGCCCCTCTCATATAGTCACTTCTTCCCATTTGACCTCAATTAAAAAATATTGACTTATCCGGATTCAGGAATACCAGAAAATATTCAACAATTTACTCTCCGATTACAGATGAAAAAAATTGTACAACCAATTTCAGTTTCAAAGTAGCCAAAATAAGGCAAAATGCTAGTCAAAAATGTTTTACATCTGAGGCACATACGAGTACATTAGGGTGGATCGAAAAAAAAAACATATCTTGGATTTTGACCAAATTTGGTGGGGTGGTTTACTTTGAGTGGGAGACTTCACAAAAAATTTTTGAGCCCCCGAGGGGCAAAGAGAGGGTAGCAGGAGGTGCTCAAAGTGCACCTCCTTTTGAAAAAACGCTGTTTTTTTGCGTTTTTTAGCCAATCAAAATTGTGTGAGAAGCCTTAGTAAGACTTAAAATATGCGATTTGAGTTTCTACATCTCCCTAAACCATCGCCATCCTTCTCCGATCAAAACTCTGACTGCTACCAGGGGGTTGAAAAGTTGCAGATTGCAATATTTCAATAATATGAAATTATCACTAAGCTGGAATGATTTTTTTTTTCATCGAGTAAGTGAACAAAAATTTTTTCAACCATAAAATTGAATTTTGAACAAAAAAATTGAAAAATTTTGTACACCAGTGCAGCCAAAAGCAAATCATAAAATTCCAAAATACGGAATTTATATCGACTTTGAATTGATTATTTTTTCGCCTGAAAATATTATGTTTTTTTTTCAATCACTGAAAGTATATTTCGAATTTTTTTTTCAAAAATTTTGTATGTCAGTGCAGCCAGTTACAAATCGTGGCATGCTACACTATGGAGTTTACGTTGGCCTCAAATTAATTTTTTTTATCGTTTGAAAAATACACAATAATTTTGTTTTCAATCATCAGAAATTTAAAATTTGAAATTTTTCTTTGAAAATTTTGTACGTCAGTGCAGCCAGTTGCTAATTGTGATGTTCCGATGTCTTCAAATTCGAAACGTATTTCTATTGATTGGCAGAAAAAATTGGTCCAATCACTTGACGAAAAAATAATGGATTCGAGTTCATAATATCAGAATATCACAATTAGCAACTGACTGCACTGACGTACAAAATGTTCAAAGAAAAATTTCAAATTTTAAATTTCTGATGATTGAAAACAAAATTATTGTGTATTTTTCAAACGATAAAAAAAATTAATTTGAGGCCAACGTAAACTCCATAGTGTAGCATGCCACGATTTGTAACTGGCTGCACTGACATACAAAATTTTTGAAAAAAAAATTCGAAATATACTTTCAGTGATTGAAAAAAAACATAATATTTTCAGGCGAAAAAATAATCAATTCAAAGTCGATATAAATTCCGTATTTTGGAATTTTATGATTTGCTTTTGGCTGCACTGGTGTACAAAATTTTTCAATTTTTTTGTTCAAAATACAATTTTATGGTTGAAAAAATTTTTGTTCACTTACTCGATGAAAAAAAAAATCATTCCAGCTTAGTGATAATTTCATATTATTGAAATATTGCAATCTGCAACTTTTCAACCCCCCTGGTAGCAGTCAGAGTTTTGATCGGAGAAGGATGGCGATGGTTTAGGGAGATGTAGAAACTCAAATCGCATCTTTCAAGTCTTACTAAGGCTTCTCACACAATTTTGATTGGCTAAAAAACGCAAAAAACAGCGTTTTTTTCAAAAGGATGTGCACTTTGAGCACCCCCTGCTACCCTCCCCTTGCCCCTCGGGGGCTCAAAATTTTTTTGTGAAGTCTCCCACTCAAAGTAAACCACCCCACCAAGTTTGGTCAAAATTCAAGATATGTTTTTTTTTTCGATCCACCCTAGAGTACATTGACTTGGCGTAAAAAATCGTTCGAGGCCGAAAAATTAATGAAAATTCGAAATGTCGTCGGCGTCGATAGACCTAACCCTATTTCTAGCTGCAATTAGCGAATTGGAAAAATTAACTTTGGTAAAGTCAGAAAAAAAAGAGAAAAAAGTTACAACAAAACACCGCAATTCGGATTAGTTACAAATTGAATGTTGAACTGTAACATTAGCAAATACTCGATAGGCTTTTGCGAGGGCGTTAAGTGGCAAAAACACGTGGCTAAATGACGCTTGCAAAAGTACTTTAAAAGTTCGTTTAAAACAAAGTTAACAGCTATAAGGGTGTACCACTTAACAATTCCAATCTCTTAAACCGCGATTCTCAGTGGTTGGAAAAAAAATGAACGGTTGAAAAATGGCCGGCATCCTTTTTTCCTTTTTTCACCCGAACTGGTAGGTACCTTTTATATACGCTGGAAAATGCTCTACGAAATAAAATAACTCCGGAATTATCTATGCGAGCTTTTTCCGTTTCAAATCTTGAATAAAGTTTTTTATTGGCTCGATTTTATTGCGCCATTTGATGCCGCGAGGGCCAACTTTTATTATTCGTACGTCCCTTTTCCAGTATAAAATTACTGATAATATTCGTCCAACCGTCGAAAACTTTCAGCGATTAAAAAATTAAATGGGGATGATTTTGGTAACCCCTAAACCGAAAATCATTTCGACCCTATACTCCGGAACAATCTTCTTAAATATAATAATCGTAATAATTAATCACTCTCGATGTAATTCACTCCGGATCGCGACAATTGCAAATTTTCAACCGAATAAAAAGTCATTTATTAATGAAACCTCTTTTAGATTTATATTAAAAAAAAGGCATGCTCGAGTTTTAAAGTGTAACCTTTGTCGTAATAAAATTATCGCAAAAAGTCGACTTCCAAGTACACTTTGATGACGTAACGGGATTTCGATCATTTGTACAAATTTATACTCTTTACGTCTAGTGAACGGGTAAGGGGCAGCGGCAGCACCCACTCGATACTTTTTGCCCTATTCAGTGTATCGCGCTGTGTGTGGTACGCGTGGACGTGAATACAATTGCGTGTGTACGACGAGTGTATGTATACGTTATTAAAAGCAAAAGATGGCTAATTGGGTCGGTATATAAAATGAACACATTTGAGTGTTTTTTACTGTTTCGTTAACAGATGTGGATATAATAGAAACGGCTCGGGTGTATTTTGCGGTTAAGGAGAAATTAATTTCGAAAACGTTAAAATATAGTTGGGACGTTTTATTCGACTTTTTTTCTTTTACGATTAGTCATAAAAAATATGTACTATCGTGAATTTAGGTGCTTAATGGGTATATCTGGATCTATCGTTGTTTGGAATTGGCGTTACGATGAAGAACTGTTTATTTTGATGGAAGTTTTGCAATGGTTGGGTTAATACGAGTGTCCGTTTGTTGGTAAACTCATAATATTATTCTTCGGAAAAGTGGTCGAGAAGAACAAAAGTGTACCTGGCCAAGTGGAGTTCATGGAAGAGGAAAACATAGAGCAAAAAAACACCCAACATAAGTTTTGTGGCATAAAACACAATACAAAATCATTCGGGTCACAGAAAAAATTGCAGAAATATTTGAGGCATGTTTTTTTGCAATTACCTATTACAGAAAATAATTTAAACCGGTTTGAAAGAATAAAAATTGTTTAAATCAGATGTTCAAATCATTTAAATTTTCCATAGGCAATGCCATAAAAATGATTAATAGTACTTAAGAGTCGCATATAGCAAAGCATCAGAGATAGGTATACCTGATTGTGAGAAAGATAGGAGTAGAAAAGTCTAAATTTTTTTCATAAAAATTGGAAAATTTCTGGAAAGTGACAAGAATTCTACAAAATATTGGAAAAAACTTCAAATTTTCCAAAAATTTTAAAATTATGAAAAATTGTCAGACTTTGCGGTAAACGGTAAACATAAGAATGATTGATTCGATATTTTTGTTTTTGCATTTTTACAAATACCAATATGTCTAATAAAATTTTTAAATGAAAAAGCAAGACTTTTTTAGGGCTATTTCAGAATTTCGACAAGTCCTCCGGCAAAATATCCCACCCCCCCTCAAAAAATTACTACCAACCATGGTTGGTACAAATAGTAATTTTTTGAGCAGGCCTGCCAAATATACAGATTTGAATTTTTTGTGCACAAAAAATTCAAATCTGTATAGGTATTTGGCAGGCCTGCTCAAATTTTTTTTAAAAAGTCATCAGCACAATAAACAATGAATAACAATTGAATAAGATTTAAGATATTCAATGTTTAATCAGCAAAATAGGTACCTAGGTAAGTACATACAGGTACAGAAAAATTTCAACTTTTAAAATTTTTAACACTGTTTTGTAAAATGTAGGATTTTTCATCACTTCCATCACTTGTTGGATTGATATGGATTTTGAATTATGTGGACGTGGACTTTCTCATCTTAAAAAGAAGGCCAAAATTAACAATATTTAATTTTGAAAAGAATTTCATCAAATGTAAACTTTTAGAAAATATATTGAAATGAATAAAACCTTGTTCCTTAAATTTGGCGATATTTTCAAAAGATGATAAATAATCTACTTAAGATACTCGCCAATGAAAAATTGCAATTTTTCATAATTTTCAACATGGCTATGTTGTAGTACTGGGGGCCAATCTACAGGTAAAATGGGCGATCAAATTTTGCACACCTTTGACATGATGAGATTTAGTTAGACTTGAAGTGGAGGCAAATTAGCATCATTTGGAAGAAAAAATTTTTTTTTTGCCTAGCAAAGCTTTTATTTCAGAAAATTATCGAGAGTGGTTATCTGAATAACCCCAAACCAAAGAGTTACCACCCCACAGATCTCAGGCTAACTTTTTTAGAGGGGTTAACCCCTCCAAAAAACCGTTTTTTTCACATTATCTCCTCGGGGGTTAATTTTAGGATAAAAATAGTTCAGTACTTTTTTGTTTTACACTTAATTTCCAGCATTTTTGTTTGAAAATTTTTTCAGTAGGACCGTAAGCAGAGGAGATAGAAAGTCCTGAAGGAAGGGGTTTGGGAAATATACTATTATCTGAAAACGTGATAATACGTACAAAGAAAATCGTACTAAGCTGTATGTTTTTGGCATGAAAATAGTAGTATTATGTAAATTGGTGGTGCTCATACTATTTGGCATCCCCTCCTCTTTATATATGCCCACCCCGCCTCACCCATTTGTTTTTATTTAGCAATAGCAATATGATTGAGGGGTGAAGTGGGGTGAACTTATAGGAGGGGGTACAGGGTCAAGAAGCATTTTTGACCTTCTACCCTTTAAAAAAGCGTTGTTAGGCAAAAATGTTTTTTTTTTTTTCTAATTTGCCTCCACTGTTGAAAAAACTTAACATTTTTAAACGAATTTATGCAATGACTTTTTTTGTCAGACTTTGGGAAGCTTGGAAAACTATCTGCAAACTTACTTGTGTTCTTCATCTGATTTATCATTCAAAAAGTTACAGAAATGTTAAAAAATATTGAAATTGCTTGGCAATTTTGAAAATTGGAAAAAAGTTGAAGAGATGAATTTCTATGAAAATGTTGAAAAATTATTTGATCAAAATATCAAAAATTGTCTGCCAACTTTGATTGTTAAATGTCAAAAGCAAGTTTGGTTGTTATCATTTTTTTCCAATTCATTAAAATTGAGCCATATCCAAAATTTCAGGTGCTAAAATTCATTTTTCTAATTCTGACGAATTTTTGAAATTTCAAAATTACTCCATCGCCCTGCAAAATATGAAAATTTGATCTAATCAACGAAAAAAGCAGAAATTTGGTATATACCCAAATTTTGACCTCCCAAATCGATTGGAAACAGTTTCGAGACGATTTGGAGCCTCCACAAAATTTTGGAATTTTCCAATAATACTTACCTATAGAAAAGTTCATAAAAATAGTCCAGATGAACTTCAGCATCTAGACGGATAAAGCGTAATTTTCCAAAATTCGTAATTGCCGAGATGCCGACTCAAATTTATATATTTCTCCAGCAAAAATGTTTGGAAAAATGGAAAAATACGCCTACAGCATACGCTTTGAGGTAAAAAGGTAAAAGTTGGTAGATACTATATTTTCGATCTACTGAATCGATTGGAAGTGGTTTTGAGACGTTTTGGAGCCTTCAGAAAATTTTAAAAATTTCCATTATGGAGAAATCCCCATAAAAATGGGCCATGCAAACTTTAACACCAATAATCGCAGATTATTCATATTAGCGACCTATTTTATCTGTTGGCAAACAATTTTCAAAAATTTATAACTGTCGGGCCAAATTCATACTCGTATTTTTTGACAGAAGTTTTTTTTTGAAAAAAATTGAAATTTGATCCGGCAGGTAACATTTTGTGAAATTGTGCTTTATTTGATCAAATAGGTCATTAACATGGATAATATGAGTTTTTTTATGAGCTAAAGTTCATCTGAATCATTTTTATGAACTTCTCTTCATTGCTGAAAAATTCCAAAATTTTCTGGAGGCCATAAAACATCTCGAAAGTCGAAACCATTTCTAATCAATTCAGGACATGAAAAATAGGATACCTATGTACATACTGAATTTCAGATTTTTTCGTTGATTAGATCAAATTTTCATATTTTTCAGGGTGATGGGGCTACTTTGAAATTTCAAAAATTCACCACAATTCAAAAAATGAACCTAGGCTCTAAAAATTTTTGGATTTGAGGTTATTTTACAATGTATTTTCGATTTATTTTTGTTTCAGCCTAAAATTTTACTACTGGGTGGAATACCGAGTAACTCTAAATTTGTGCAACCAAAAAATTATTTCGAAAAAAAAAATAACATCCAACGAGTAATGAAATCCACAGTTGACACTTCTTTCTCTTCAAACAATATGAATTTATCCATCATTACTGAGAAATCATTGAAAATGTTTGAATTTTCCCCGATTTTCGTATTGAAAAACAAAAAAAATTCAAAATCCAAAATTTCCAAAATTTTTAAAAATTGACATATTTAAAAACTAATTGTTGCACACAATAGAGTTTTGGATAAGAATCGAAAATTCATTGAATGCAGATTTTGACTAATCAAAAAATTGAAGGGGCAAAAATTTACAAAAAATTAAGTTTTTATGAAATTGGCAACACTGCATCTCCCAACTGGACCGTTTCCAGATATCCCGAGTGCAGCGTTGATTTCGTTCCTTGACGACCTATGTACATGTACTCTCTTAATTTGAATCAGTCAAAATTGACTGATTTAAATCGACAAAATTGAGTCACTGTAGGAATCAAAGAAAAAATTTACTGATTCAATCAGTGAATTTTCATTATTGAATCAGTAAAAATAAAATTTTACTGATTCAATAATGAAAATTCACCATTTGAATCGGTAATTTTTCACTGATTGGCAGTAAAATGTCACTAATTAACAGGGGAATCAGTGGAATTTGACTGATTCAAATTAAGAGAGTAGGCACCCTTTGGTCAAGCCAATGTAATGTAATGCGGAACGATTTCTCAATAAATATCAAAAAAACCGGTTGTTTTGCACAAATTTTGGGTCACCCGGTACCTTCCTAGTTGGAAATTGGGAAAATTTGAAATAAGAAAAATATAGGTAGGCTTGAATATCCAACATTTTGAAAAAATCACCTCTAACGTAAAACATATCATAAGCGCACCCAAGGAGGGGGGGACTCTGGGGGCTCGAGCTCCCCCCTCCCCCTTTAGCTCAGACAGGAGATTTTTTTATTGCAAAAATGTAAAAAAACTGAATTTTTTTTGCTCTTGAAAGATTATTTTTCAAAAAAATTTCGCCTTCGCTTCGCTCGGGCAGAATTTTAATCCTTCTATTTTAAAAATTGATTTTTCACTGATTTTTCGGTCAATAATCACCGATTGCTCAGTTTGTCAGAAAAAATCAATAATTTTGACCAAAAAATTAGTGGAAAATATCTGACTGAAATTTTTTAATTTTACTAGGCTCAAATCCGTTTATGAATCATCAATTTACTGAAAATACCCTGGTTACGCCAGCGCCACAGAAATAACAGGCTATTTAATTTTTTCTTTGAAATTTCACCCCTCCTATATTTTCCGGATTCTGAGCCCCTCCCTTAAATAACTTCTGGTTGCGGTTATGAAACGTATACTTACATGATTAAAACACTTTTTCTCCAGAGTAAAACTCGTGCAATTTTTTAAAAGTGTTTCCAGTTGTAGTAAAAACGTGGATAAAATTTATCCACATATTTCACCACAAGGAAAAAGGGTTTCCAGTGGTGGTAAAAACGTGGATAAAATTTATCCACATATTTCACCACAAGGAAAAAGGGTTTCCAGTGGTGGTAAAAACGTGGATAAAATTTATCCACATATTTCACCGCAAGGAAAAAGGGTTTCCAGAGGTGGTAAAAACGTGGATAAAATGTATCCACATATTTCACCACAAGGAAAAAGTGATTCCAGTTGTGGTAAAAACGTGGATAAAATTTATCCACATATTTCACCACAAGGAAAAAGTGTTTCCAGTTGTGGTAAAAACGTGGATAAAATTTATCCACATATTTCACCACAAGGAAAAAGAGTTTCTAAAGGGGGTAAAAACGTGGATAAAATTTATCCACATATTTCACCACAAGGAAAAAGGGTTTCCAGTGGTGGTAAAAACGTGGATAAAATTTATCCACATATTTCACCACAAGGAAAAAGGGTTTCCTGTGGTGGTAAAGACGTGGATAAAATGTATCCACATATTTCACCACAAGGAAAAAGTGTTTCCAGTTGTGGTAAAAACGTGGATAAAATTTATCCACATCATTCACCACAAAGAAAAAGTGATTCCAGTTGTGGTAAAAACGTGGTTAAAATTTATCCACATATTTCACCACAAGGAAAAAGAGTTTCCAGTGGTGGTAAAAACGTGGATAAAATTTATCCACATATTTCACCACAAGGAAAAAGGGTTTCCAGTGGTGGTAAAAACGTGGATAAAATTTATCCACATATTTCACCACAAGGAAAAAGGGTTTCCAGAGGTGGTAAAAACGTGGATAAAATTTATCCACATCATTCACCACAAAGAAAAAGTGATTCCAGTT
>JAVBJF010001670.1:0-10608 GCA_033439095.1 Pseudococcus viburni
TTTTAAAAAAAACGACCGATTTATCGGGTTTTTGAACGTCACGCATGAGCCACCACTCAAAAAAAAAATTGAAAGAAAATTCTAAGTATGTACAATAGAGTGAGAAACATGAAAATATTTTTTTTTCTTTATACCACACCCAAAACGGTTTGCCCCCAGGGCGATTTTAAACTTTCAAGGTCAAATTTAAGGTCATTTGTAGTGGTCGAAAAAAATCTGAAAAAAATTCAGGGTACTACCCCTCAATTACCTCTGCCTACATGCAACTTTTGAAAAAAAAGCGGTTTGAAACTCGCGAAGATAGAATTTTTAGAGTGAAATCACGTATTTTGAGGCCCCCCCGCCCCCGGGGGGGGGGTGTGGTAAAATTGTTTTTGCGCTCACAACTCTTCTACATAGGCAAGTCGAATGGCTAAAAATTTTTTTCAAAGTTCCACAAGGCCAAATGCCCCCAAAATCACACCAGAGCCTTTTCATTCGAATTTTGAAATTTTTTCAATTTTTATCGCCTTCTATGCTATCAGTTTCAATTCTTCTCCGATTGGACGTTCAGTCAATTGCAAAATTCATTTATATGACTTGAAGACTTGATTTTCCGGATATTCGAATTGAATGAACTGAAGATTCTTGCTTCAAACTCCGCAACTAATTGAAAACAAATGAACTATCATCTCATATGAAAAATTTCATTTTATAATCTACGTATACGTTTTGCTCTTTACACTTCCTCCCTATACCTTGCCTATATAATTCGAAAGATAAATGAAATTTGTAAACAAACATAATGCCGGCTTGTTAGTTACCATAACGAGCCGCATTATCGCCGAAAAATTTAACACGAATAATTGGAAACGACCGGCTATCGTTGTACATCTACACGAGCGCAATAATCTCCAGCATAAATTTGTGTACTTTACAACCACACCTTGGTCTGCTAGCCTATTTCTAAGTACATACAAGTTCGTAATAATTTCCCGAGATTCAAAGAAGGAGGCAGAATGGCGGAAAATTTTCCAAAGAGTACAAACGATGTGGCTTATTCAGCAAATAAATTAGCCGCCTCGCGATTGAATTGCGAAATAAAAAGAAGAGTCGTCGCAGGGCCCATAGAAAAAGGTACCCGATTCAGTTGAAATTTACTAGGTACATAGAAAGCTTGACAGCTTGAAAAACGAGATGGGACTGGGGTTTACGTACAGACCTACAGACGTAATATAAATTAACAATATTGTACAATGGTGAACGAAGGAATAGCTCTCTAAATACAATGGAAATCTGAAGTTGTTATTTTTGTATTCGTGTATGTCTAGGATAGGTAACCAGTCTCGTGAAGGTTTTTATTGGATATGGATAGTCCGAGACCATTCTTCGATCCTGCAACTCAATTTTTTTTCTCACTTTTTGTAGATTCGGGAAGGTATGCACGAACAAAAAAACACGGCGTGAATCGACGACGCACGTCTCATTTAAAACAAAATCTTTTTTTATGCCGCGAGACACAAAAGAAGTGTAAGATAAGGGTAAGAGGCCCCCGATTTGATGCGCGAAAACAGCGAATGGAGGAGAATTGGCGTTAACGAGCAAACAAGACGAGCCTGAGCACCTAAGAGGTATTTTAATGAAGGCTGAATTTCAGCCCGACCGTCCGGGCTCGGTTGATTAAAAATAGGATAAAATTCGTAATCGGGTTCGTTTTCCGAATAATGATTCGAGTTTCGATGTGAACGATCGGGTAATCGAGGAAGTCAAGGTCCTTGAGATGCCGAGGAAGCCTTGTCGCAAAGGATTGCTTGAGCTTGGACCAGGGAATTGATTATGGAAAAACTAGCCACATGGTGTTTTGTGTGAAATGGATGTAATTTTTGTCAAGATGGATTTTCAGAAGTCGGTTTTTAGAATAATAAGGGTGACATCGTTAAAATTGGGGGTTTATTCTTGAAAATTTGGATTAGTTTTGGTTGGAGATGTTGTGATCGTTCGGGGAAAATACTAAAGGGTTTTTTAATTAACTAGATAACATGGGTAGAGAAAAAGCTGTATTGAACGAAGAAGTACACTGAAGAAAAACGGTTAAAAATGAAATTACCAAAAACTGGAGAAGAAATTAATGAATGATTCGCAAGATTTTCTAATGCAGGGAGGAAAATACCTCAAAGGAAATTTTCAACTTTGGGTTAAATAATGTCGCGTTGCGGTTTTTTTCAAAATAGGTACCTATAACTCGTATAGGGGGGGGGGGGGGGGGGGAAAACACTTCAAGTTCACGATTGATGGGTCTTAAGTGGTCACAGAATATGAAATCACAAGGAAAGAAGAAGTAGACCTTTTTCTGGAATAATTTTTACGATGTATTTTTTTTTCCCCCCAAAAAAATTTGAGGAATTTGAATAAAATGCAATTTTTATTTTCAAAAATTTTAAAAATGAAATTTTAAATACCCAAAAAAATTGTATTCAAAGCTAGAAAATTTCCGCTGGTTAGAATTTTTGATCAATTTAACTCAATTTTCAGGCGTTTTACAAGTTTTCAGTAAATTTTTTGCCAAGTCATGCAAATTTGGATTTCTGATTTCTCAAATGATGACCAAGTAACTCCCACAGTGGGGCTTGGGAGTAAGTATAGAGATATATTGTTTATCAATACATACGAGTTCGAATCTCACTCCCCCCCACCGATCTACGACCTCCAAGCCGTTCAACAATTATTAATTAAAATGAGATTCGAGTCAATATTTTTTTCAATTATTGGGTTACTTCGAGTTTTTGGCGGAATCTATAAATTCTTACTTCTCTCCTCTGAATATTTTTTTCATTTTTTCTAGAGCTTCTAGAAATTTTTTTTGATATTTTCTCCCGCATCTAGTATTGATCATGATATGTGTTTCAAATGAGAGTATCTTGAATACGTTTTCAAAAAAGTTTGGAGTCTTCAGTATTTTCAAATCCAAACCCACGAAATTTTCACTTGGCAGTAATGTTTGAAATTTTCTTAATGGTTTGAGCAGGGCTGGTAAGTCAGCCTTAAGCTGTGAGCTTTAAGTCGTTAAGCCGATGATTTTGTTGAAAATAAGCCTAAGCTTTATTTTTTAAATTCCAAGTTCTAAGTTTACGTTTTTAAAATTTTTTTGCTCCATCTTCTATTTTATTTAAAATTTTTCAATTTTTTTTTTGAGCTATTTAACTTTTTTTAACTCTTCTAACCTTGAAATTTTCAGATTGAAATTTATCATCAATTGTTTTTTAAAAAACTTTTCTCAATTTTTTTCCAACATAAAATTATTTCAAGTTTTAGAATTTTTTCCATTTTTTTTTTCACCTTGAAATGAAACATTTTTTTCAAACTCAAATTATTTTCAGCCCTGAAATTTTTCTTAAAACATTTTTCTACATTCTTGAAATTTTTTTAATCTGAAATTTCCTTAGATATTTTATCAGCTTGTTTTCCAATCGCTTTTCAACTCAAAATGTTTTCCAGTTTACAATTGCTGACATTTTTTATAAATCTGATTTTTTCCACACATTTATCATTTTTTCATTCTCCATAAAAAAATTCAATAAATGAGAAACAATTTCATGATGTGACTAGGGTAGGTGTGCAAGAGGAGACATTATTTTACATAATACGTTTGAATTCCAGAATTCAGAGTATGAAAAAATATTAGGATTGGATACAAAAATTTAGTTGAAAAAATGTTAAAAAGAAACTTTGAAGTTTTGGTTTGAAAAAATTTTAAGATAAGAAATTGAGGTTGAAAAAGTTTCAAAATTCAGAAGCAATTTTGGGTTTAGAAATATTTCAGGGAAAAAATTTAGTTTGAAAACATTTCGAGGAAAGAATTTAGCAGCTTGAAAAAATTTAGAGAAAAAACTTGAATTTCTTTTTTTTTCTTCGTTTTTAATTCAAATGCAATCAATTTTGTGATCACCAAAAAAAAAGTAAAAAATCGATCTCGTTTCGAACTTTCCTCACCCTCCCCCCAAGAAAATTTTTTGACACCTCTCAGATTTAAGTTTAAGTTTAAGCTTTAAAAAATTTGGCTTTGAGCTTAAAACGTAATTTTTAAGTTTCGTTTTTAAAAATTCTGTTCAAGTTTAAGCTTAAGTTCAAGTTTTATTGATTGGTTACCAGCCCCGGGTTTGAAATTACCAAAAATTTCTACATAGTTGTTTGAAATGTTGTAGAAAGAGGTCTATAACCATGAAAAAAAATTAGTAAAATTAGGGAATACCCTTGTTTTTTTTGAACTTTCCTTCAATTTTTTGAGGGTTTGGAAAAAAAATCAAACCACTGAATTTTTGAAACCTTGGTCATTTTCATAGGAAACGTATTCGTGAATAAGGATCAGGGAAAGATAATAAAGGTGTTCAAACTTTCATTCGAGTGAGAACTCGTTGATTTTTTGATGTGTGTGTGTGTGTGCGCGTGTGTTTGGGGGGGGGGGTGGGTGTTCGGAAAACACTAAAAATCAACTGTGATTTTTCGTTTTTCTTTTCTAAGATGGAAAGGGAGAGTTGGAAAAATCAAAATATGTACCAATAGTACACGCACTTTTGAAAGTTTTGGAAACTGTTTTTTATTGTAACGATTGAATGTGGATTTAAAACGAACTTTTGGTTTTCAACCTTCATTGTAGTGAAAAATACTCATTGTTTTTTTTTGGAGGGGGAGGGGGGAGTTCTGATTTTCTGAAAAATCTCAGAAAAATAAAAACTCCATGAACAAAAAAGGTTGAGTTTTTAGAAATATAAATATTATGTTAGGCCCTAAAAGCATTTGAAGCGAATTTTTGATCTTTAAACTTTCTTCCAAATTTCTAATTTGTTTTTTTTTCTTAATCGACTTTTTTATAATTGACAAGTTTAGCAAAGATCAGAAATAATGTTATTATATTTATGGAATTCCGGAAAGCCTAGAATCTTGTACCAACCTATTTGAAAAAAAAATTTTTGGTGAATTTTCAGAAAATCATTGAAATTTAAGAGAGTCACTGAGGGGGTTTCAAAATTTCTATCGAAACTAGTTGAAATGGCGTGAGTTTTCACCTTTCCATATTTTTTGTATTTTTTGAAAAACTCATGTCGGGAAATTCAATGTAAAAATTTCTGTTATCAGTTAGAAAATCTTTCAATGATTTCAAGCAATTTTTAGCCTTCGAGTTTTCATTTAAACTTTGATCTTACATGAGTACACTTTTTTTCATTTTTTTCTGTGTAATCGCCTCTCCTAAAGGAATAATACTTGAATAGGCTCTAAAAAGATGAGTTTTTTTTGGATGAAAGCCTCAGTAGAAATTAGAAAAAAAAAATTGAATGAATTTTAGATCTTATCTTCGATCTTTCATTCTGGTGAGAAATATTCTCCACTTACTTTTTGTTTGTTTTTTTGGAGGGGGATTTACGTTTTTCTGGAGACCCCCCCCTCCTCTCAAAAAAAGGTGTATATTAATCTTGATTCGAACTTGATGATGAACATTGTACTTGCTCGTACATTTTTTTTTTTTTAAATACTCTGAATTCTTTCAAAAAAGGAGCCTTCGACAGGTTAGTTTTTCCTTAAGGTACCTTCACGTCAATAGAGATTGTAAAAAGATTTGAAACCAATTTTATCTCTTTCTCTCTAAATCTCAATCTGTCAGTAAGATTTTTCCTCTTCGAATCAGTAAAATAAATTTAACTGAAAATCAGTGATTTTTCAGTCAAAAATTACTGATTTTTTTTCCAACAAATTGGAAATTGATTGAGAATTGGCGATCTTTTTGATCGAAAGATCAATGAATAGTTCAAAAAACCAGGAATTTTATTCATCAGATTTGACTGACAGAGTTCAATTTTCATTCAAGTTTGATATTCGTTTGCTTAGTTTTCAGTTTTTCAAAAAAAAAAAACTCCGAGTACCCATAGATAAGCAAATGCACTTCTCAAGCTTTTTTTTTTGGTGATGAAAAATCTGGCGTTTCTTCAAAAAATTGCAAATTCTGCCAATAATCTCTGGTTCACTTCAATCTATTCGAAATGAAACGTGTCCCCATGGTCTACATTCCAATATCTAACTTTGATTTTTATCAATTTCAAGGAAGTCACAAATGGCTAAATTTACATAAAAATTCTCCGACTACTGTAAATGTACAAATAAAAATGAAATGACTATAAAAATTAATTCCATCGATTTCGTGAGGTCGTAACCAAACGTTGCATCTCTTATGCCCCAATGTCCATCAGTGTCTGTTCATGATTCCCCCATTTGAAATTCTTTACCAAAACTTACGACATCTCCCAAAAAAAACTACCTCCGGTCTCGATTTTCTAGCAATTTCGAGCATCAGGATAACTGATCACATGACATGGTCCTTCTCGGACGGAAATGAAGATCTTCCAGATGATCTACAGCCGCATACACTCATCCTAGAGGAATTCGTTCGCAGGCCATTCAGTCTACCAAATCGTTAACTTGGGGAAAAAATTATAATACGAAATGGTTTCCGCGTATATGTATCTTTTCCAAATATCTTTCAATATTTCTTGTGAATCATTACTTTAGGGAGAAAGAATTCCAATATTTTATCATTCCTATACCTACCTTCTGTATCCAAATCTCGCGATGCCTAAAAAAAAATGACGACGCCCAACATTACCTGACATTTAACGAACTGGAACGAAACAGATTAAATATACGTTCTTGTATCTCGTAAGTATTATGCATAACTATACCACATTCGGGTACGAGAAGATGCACATCGAGTAGAAGCCGAGAAGCGACGTACATAATACCGAATAAATAATAGATAATGTTGTTTTGGCGCGCTTCTCGAAATACGTGTAAAATGTAAAATTTAAATAATTTCAGAACCTCTGCCTCGTGCTCGTTTCCGTTAAACTGGCCGTGGCCGAATGATTCCGATGGGTTAACGAGATTAAATCGAGTAATAAAATTTAAATCAATCTGGGCCCAGCTCGGGCTGTTTTCAGTGTGTATTTACAATTTTTTCTGCGAACGCGTGCGTTAATATTCTTACACTCGAAGCGAGACTCTCGTGTACTTTTGCATGCTACCGCTGCTCGTGCAGCGATGATGCTGCGAAACGTAATAAAATTTCCATAACGACGCATCACCACATCAGGGCATCACGCTGCACAGAGAGAAATACGTGTCCAGTGTACACGAAGCAGCCAGACTCATCGACGATATATCGTAGTAATAACGGTTGTAAGTGATCGGTTATTATATTGTCCCAATGGTGGCATCGGCGATGTTTCTTTTATTAATGTTGCAGTTTCGTATAATTTTATGGATATCCTACGTGGTGACATCTCGCGGTCGCCGGAGCCAAATTTCAACGCGGAAGGCTAAATTTACACGGGAAATACATTAGGCACAGAATTGGAAAATGTTGCGAATGGAATTGTTCACTTTTTCAAATCGATGTTTGATATATGGCAATTTTCTTTATTTGGTTTTTGGTTTAAAATTTTTCTCATAATTTTTTTTTAAATTTAAAGTTTTTAAATTCAATTTTCTTATTTTTTTTACTTATCTCTAAAATTTTCACGTTTCAGTTTTCATCATTTTTTCAACTTGTTTCATTTTAAATTAAAATTTCCTCAGAGATTCAAAAAATCTTCAACTTGAAAATATTTATGAATTTTCCCAATTTTCTCAAAAAAATTCATCCAAATTCGAATTTTCAAAATTTTAAATTTTCGCAAATTGTTTAATTTTTTAATTTTTTAAAAGTTGAAATCGTTTCCGAAAATTCTACAAAATTTTTTTTTTGACATTGAATCATTAATTTTATAATTTCTTTGATGTCTTTTTAAATTAGGGGAAATTTTGATGTTGAGACTTGGAGAAGAATTGAAAAATACGTGAAAATTTGAGAAATTTGAACTTGACAATTTTTTGAACTGAAAAAATGAATTGTTTTGAGAATATCTGTTGTAAAAATTTGAACATGTAACATTTCAGAAATGAATCTTTGAATTTTCAAAACTACATATTTGAATTTGGAAAAAAGTATTGAAAAATAAAACTATTTTAGAAAATTACTTGTGTAAGGTGTCCAACAAGTAGTAAAAGTAGTGAAAAAATGAAATAATACAAAGTCACGATCAATTGTTCAATGATGGAAAAATACAGAGATTTGGAGCGGAGGAGGGGGAGAGGAGGACTCCCTCCAGGCGATTTTCTCGTAACCGTAGTCAGAGGCACTTTTATGAAAATCCCAGAGCCAGAAGAACTTTTTTAAAAGTCCTGGAGCAGGAGCCGGATTGACCACACCGCCTCCCTTCCGATTCCCTGGGAAGAAATGATGAAAATTCAGCTTTTGAAGGTTTTTTTTTGCAGAAATGTTAACTCTTGCTTTTCTCGGACTAAATAATTAATGAATTATTATAATACATTTATCGAATTGCCAATAAAATTATTAACGTTTTTTAAAACTGTAACATGACCCCCCCTCCTCTCTATTTAGTTGGGTAAGGGGGAAAAAATCGCAAGGGCTTGCAATTTATTAATTTGCAGCACGTGTTTTTTATTGGGGGGGGGGCAATGAAAATTTTCAGTTTGAAAAAGTTTTAATTTTGATTTTCCATCATTCTCGTGATTTGGTATGCAGGGTTTTTATCAACAAAAAAAAGCACGAAATTTTGTTAAAGTTTCAAATAGCGCGAAATTTTAGTGAGATTTTCATAAATTTTATGATTTTTTTAAAGTTTAAAATATCTAAAAAAAACACGAAAGAAACACAAATTTTGGTTTTTGATTTCAGCACGAACTCTAGGTAGACCCCACGACTTAATTTGTTTCATTTTTCCAAATTTTCATAATTCTGCTTCAAAAGAGAATTTTTTCTTTTATTTGAAATTTCTTCTGTAGGTAATTAATTCAAGTTCTCAGGCTTTAGTACTGAAGCAGGAGCTCATGAATTTTTAGAACTGAATTTGAGTCATTCATTTTGTAAGTTGAAAGCGATGTTTGAAAATTTTGTGAAAAGTAGTGAAAAAGTCGAGGTTTTAGAGGGAAAAAATCCATAAGACATTAGATATGCTGTAAAAATGCGACCTTGAGAATTTTCAACGTAAAAAAATTTTTCCGGAAAATCGTGAAAATGAAAATTTAATATTTTTGAGAAAATTTTAATGTGAAAAAAATATAAGTACCTAGGTACTGGCAAGAAAAACAAGAAAAACTAGAAATTAGCAAGAAGTTTACCTCCGTGGCAAGAAAACCAGAAAATAACAAGAATTTTTAAAATTTTACCCATTTTAAAAAGCAAAAATTTTCAACGTTTTGCTCTTCCTTAAATTTCTTGATTAAAGGGTAACAAGAGTGGGTGCTTTTTGGAGCAAATTTGAAGCACGAAAAATTGTATGAAAATGGCAAAAAAATCCAGAAGATGCCCAGAACTTTCGTTTTTGAGATCCAGTAAACACCTTGAAAATGAAACAATACGTGAAAATGTTGAAAATTAAGCTTGGAAATTTTCGAGGTGGATATAACGATATAAGTAAGTGAAAAAATTACCTTACACCTGAAAATTTCAGGATTCGAGAAAAATGAAAAATCATAATTGAATGTGTCACAACAAAAAGGGCATAACTCAGCATATGTCCTGTTTGATGCGACAAGCGATTCGTATTCTCTGAAGTTTTCTCTATCCAATGAGCCCCTCCCACCTTCCAATATGTTTTCCTCGAAGAGTTATGGCGTTTTTAAAATGCGAAGTTCGCAATGTCGGTACCTACATTACATGTTTGATTTTCGAGAATTTGCGTAATGTTTAATTTTTTCACTGTGCAGATGATTGTAAAATTTTAAAATTTTAATAGTGTTTTTTTAGTTAATTTTTCGTCATAAATTTGAAAAAATAATAAAATTCGTCCAAAATGTATTTTTAGCATTTTTTTGTAACCAAGAAAATGAAAAAAAATTGTCATTTTTCAAAGTGCGATATATCCGCTCCCTGAAGAGATAATTTGAAATTTTTTCACGAAAATGTTCCTTTTTTCATTCTCTTTAACTTTTGTTTGAATATTTTTTTTTAATTTTCACTTCCGGAAAAATTATACGTCATCAAACGTAGAAGGGTCGAAATGAAATTTTGTCACAACAAAAAGGACATATAACTCAACCTTTTGTTTTCAATATAGAAAAAAATAGAAAAGATATCAAGTGATGGGCGAGCTGTTTTCTTGTAGGAAAAAGTTGAAATGTTAAGGTAAAATTTTTTCCCCAGCTCAATTCTTTAATTTAGTATTAAAAAAATTATACTCAAACTTCAATCGCGATTTCCCAAAAACGTCATTTTTTCTATGTCCTTTTTGCTGTGACACGTTCAATTTTAAGAAAATGTAAACCAAAAACCAAATAATATTTGTAATATTCGGCAAAGAAAAAATCATCTCATTCGATTTTGGTGCCTGATACATTTGCCGTGTAAATTGAGCCCAAACCGAATATATTTTTTACAGTTTGTAAAAATTTTGAAAATTAGGCTTGAAAATTTTCAAGGTAGATATAAGATGAAAAAAAATTGGAAAAAATTAACCCTGAAAAATTTTGGATTCGAAAAAAAAAATGAAAATCCTAATTTTTTAAGAAAATATAAACTAA
>JAVBJF010001671.1:0-10602 GCA_033439095.1 Pseudococcus viburni
CCTTTTTGAAAATTTTCATATTTTGCAGGCTTATACCCGTATCTGCCAACAATCGAATTCAAGAACGATAAACCCTTTTTTTCCCCCGGAAAAAACCTTCTGCAACAAATTTACCTAACAAAGGTTCCAGGGTTTGCTCTGAACTCCGGCGAAGGTCCCTCATTGTCCCGATAGTGCGAATATTTAATACAAATGAAAACTCATTTCGTTTTGACAGAAATTTACGTTGCAAAAATTTTTTTTTTTAGGCTCCTGAAGAAGGGGCGCACCCTTTGAGCAAGTTTATGAACAAAATAAAGATTTTATTTTTGGCAGTGGCCAATCTAATTTGGTTCAGCAAAACGTTTCAGTATCCCAAATGAATCACAAGGGGTAAAACGATGTCTATTTTCGGTAATGAAAAATTTGGGTTTGGGAAACGGCCTAAATCCCCAAAAATGAAAGAAACCGAATATTAAAGCCAAATAATCTTACACTGTAAACTTTAAAAACGATTTTAAACATTGTTTATGATGTAACAGATGATAACAGATTCGTCATGGTTGAACCCGTTGGTGAAAACCGTAGAAAGTGGCCCAAGTTCGCAATATTTATACCTGTATGACCACAGAGGAACATTTTCGTTGCAGGATAGCAATAATTTGACCATAGATTTGGGTAAGTGGCAGTACAATTTATTGAGGTTTTTTTTCGAATAACTCACAGTAAAAAAAATAATGAAAATCAAACTTCCAATAGGCGTTTGCCACGCTGATGAGATTCCCTTGTTGTACCGATATGAAAACTTGGAAGCCAAACGATCGATTGAAGACAGAAGAGTATCGGATACAGTGTTGAAATATTGGATCAATTACGCCATCTCGGGGTAAATACATAAAAATTTGCGACAATTTTGAAAATTACGCAGATCATCCTTCTATAAGTATGAATTTATTTTTTCGCTGCAGCGATCCCAACAGACACTCGAAGGAAAAATTATGGAAACCGATGCAAACTCAAGATGAAAATTTCGAATATTTGCACATCAAGACCGACGGCGTTTCAATGGAAAGTGGATTGTTCAACGGTAGATACAAGCTGTGGAAAAATTTACCAATTGATGGCGGAAAATAATGATACGATGGTAATGTTTTTCCGAAAATCAAAATAATGTTTCCACTGTATAATTTCTTTTCGTTGATTTTATATAAGATTCGTTAATAAATTGAATTCACATTGCATATTTTGGTAATTTTTTTTCAAAATACCTTAGGTATGCATTATTGCCGGACGTTTGAAGAACATTTTTTTGTGAAAAATTATGTTTTATAGTTTTTTTAATTTCTCCTACTACACCTCATGAAGAAAAATTTTAAAAAGTTATAAAACACAGACTTTATCAAAAAAAAGTGCTTTTTGGTCTAGTGACTAAATATAGGCTCTAAAATTGATTTTAATTCATTTTTAATTTTTGTTAATTCTCGAAAAAATTGCATTTTTGACAATTTTTGAAAAATTGATGGCTTTTGCGTAATCGGAAGATATCAATCGAATTATTTTTCTAGTCTCCCTAGCTTTCGTTTTTTGCAAGTAGTCCCTGCGGTTAGCTCGGGGGAGGGGCATACTGCACTTTTTAAACACGGGTTGAAATGTGATTTTTATTTTAGTATGACCCAAAAGAAAATTTTCGAGAAGTAGAGACGTCAAAAATTTCCCATAGGAGTGGAGGGGGAGTGGGGGGGTACCCCCATTTTTTCACATGAAGGGGTTGGGGTAAATTTGGTGTCATTTTCATATAATTCGACCCTTCTGAACTCGAATCGGCGATTGATTTTCCGATCTGACGCGTAGAATTCGCACAATTGTATGATTTATGTCGCGAAAAGAGGCCAATTTTGAGGAAAAAAAGGTAAAATTGCGATTTTTTCACCTTGAGACGAGTGATGTGGTTTAAGTAAGGTTTGAAACCAGTTTTTTATATAATTCGAACCTTCTGAATTCGAATTTGTTATTGGTTTCCCCATAGGAAGTGAAATAGCTTCTTGATCGTCGCTTTTTGGTAGTAAATAACAGCCAATTTTCACTTAAATCGACTTGAATTCGCAATTTCCCATCTTCTCAACCCAATACCTCGAACAATCTTTGTATGAAACCATTTTTAGACTTGATTCGAACCTCCTGAACACAATTTTTTGATTAGTTTCCCGATTGGAAGTAGAAAATTAGTGTAGTGTAAAACGCCCAATTTTCGCCAAAACTGGCATGAAATTGCGATTTTCAATTTTTCCAAACACTGCACGTCCTAAAATCATTTTTTTGTCCAATTCGAACTTTTTGGACCCCGAGAAAGCACCAACAAAATTTCTGGCTTCTTGTAACTCCGGGGGGCTGAGCCATGGCTGCTCAAAGTATGGACTTCTGTTTAAAAAATTTATTCTGCCCCTTCAAGTCGGATGGAGCTAAAAAAATGTGTTTTAATTTTATCCAACAATTCGGGAAACTAATAAAAAAATTGTGTTCAGGAGGTTCGAATTATACGTTTCTAATGAATTCTAATTATTGCTGGCATGGGCTGATAGACCTAGTAGTCTGAACCCACAAAAAAAAAAAAAAGTCTAAAAATGGTTTCATACCAAGATTGGTTCGAGGTATTGGGTTGAGAAGATGGGAAATTGCGAATTCAAGTCGATTTTAGTGAAAATTGGGCGTTTTTAAATTTGGTTAAGTAGATTTTCTTAAACATGTGCTGTAGAAAAAGAAGAAAAACATACCAGGGACGTCATTTTCAAAAGTCTCTTACACATTGGACACGAGTTGATCAATTCAACAAGATCCTTAAAATGACGTATTGATCTTTGAAATTGATGCAATCGTTTTTGAATTGAGAGATACGAATTGCCTAGTTCGTTGGTCTCAGAAATTTCACCCCCAGGAGAAATATTTTTCAGAAAATTGGTTACGTATACAATTAGAAGAAATACAGAGCGGATGGAATCGTTTGTGCTTCATTAGTGCTGGTTTGTGCTCCTATCCATAACCTTTCAACCCCCTTACTTGGAGAAAAACGTATTTTCATTATAACGTCACGGCAGGTACCTACATTAGGGTTTCCTAAAAGTGAAAGGTTAGGCAACCCAAGTCGCGCGTAAGGAAACACGGTAGGTCTAGGTACTTATTTTGTACCTCCGTCTATTAAACTAGATTTTTTTCTAAACTCTGAAAGTAAAAGGAGCTGCACCGTAAATAATACGTCTACCGCGCTCAATTACTATTGCAAATAAACCCAGTCCTAAAACATATCCAAGGAAATATTTGTAAAAAAAATTAAAGAAATCTGGAACTTTTTTTGAGAAAACGGATTTGGGAAACTGGTTGGTTAGCGTCTGAATTGCTCAGATTTTTTCTGGGGGGACCCTACTAACAGGAAATTGCCTCGCCAATTTTTGTAAAAATCCGAGGAATTTTTTTCCACCCTCTCTAATCTTTGTACGGTACCTGAAGCTCATACCAAAAATTTTTAAAAGAAAAATTCTACAAATAATTTTGAGCATTATAAAATTTTGATTCTGCCCTTCCCATTAACGTAGGTAATTTAAAAAATCTTCAAACTCATCAAAGTTATCAAAGTCATAAGAAATTGAACCATAATCAATGGAATACAATTAAAAGTAGATAGATAATATTTATATTATAATCAATAATCATCAAAGAACACGAACATAAAAAATAAACGATATCTACTGTTTGCTTTCAAAATGGAATAGGTAAGATAATTTATGTAGTTAGATCTTCTGAAGTTCGCCATTTTATCAATATAGTCTATATTCTATGCCCGATTATCGTTCAAAAAAAATTTTTTGTTCGGGGACTGAAAAATTCAGTTTGTAAAAAATACTCACAGACCCCCTCGTTCAAAAAATGCAATGTTCCCAACCCTAAGTCACTGGGCTCACCCCCTGGGGGGCTCTTGAAAATCAAATTTTTAGCGCTGTGAGTACTTTTCGGGGACTATGGGAACATTATATTTTTGGAAAGGGCTTTTATCCCTGATTAAGAAAAAAAAATGTTCCCACCCCTCGGACCATGGGCTGAGGTACCACCCCCCTCGAGGTGGTGTGAAACATCCCCTTATTGTGTATATTTTCGTAATTTTGGTATGGAACACGTATTGTCGTATTATTGTAGTTCAATAATGATAATCACCTCCCCTCCCCCAACCCCTGAAGAGGGCCCACCCCCCTTTTAAACTTGAAATGTGTGCATTTCATGATGTAATGCAGTTATTTGAATGGATTTTTTTTTTAAAACGTGATAATTTATTCCTATGATTTGAAAAATATTTTCTTCACTCCCCTTCACCTCATGCTTACGTCCCACCCCCCATTCAGATTTTTTAAATCACATAACTTGAGCTGTAATGCAGTTATTTCCGCGTGGTTTTCACTACTAACCTAAAAATTATGTCTAAAATTTAAAAAATAATTTACTTGCCCACCCTTCGCATTTCTAACTCACCCTCCCCTCACCATTACTGCAAAATTACCCATTTTGAGCTGTAATAAGGTGGTTTTTACACAGTTTTTTATAGGATACATCGTAGTTTTGTCATTCTAAAGTTATGTTAATTATTTCATATACATAGAATTTGAATCACCCCTCAATCCACTCCCCCAGCTCCTCCCCCTTAACACATAATATGTATGAAGTACATCACTAAAGTAGATACCTACATTTCATATTAAAAATTTAAAATTGCTCCAACAAGAAGTGCATATATGCATTAAAATTTTTCCCCTAATTTTTGATACCCTTACCCTTTCCTGGAGTGGTTCATTTTCTTTTGAAAACAGGGGCCAGTTACTGAGCTCTCTCTTTCTTATTGGATCGAATATATGTAGGTAGGTCATGTATTCTAAAAATGAACTTTAAACTAAATCATCTTGGGAGGGGAGAGTTTGGAGAAACCTCAGGCAGTACATTTTATGTATTTTCACATATTTTCAGATTTCTTGAAATCTCTGAATAGTTTTTAGTGATTCATAGTTCATATTTTAAATCAAAACTGAGTTGAATTCTTAGATTTTTAAAAGGTGTTCAGAAATTTTGCATTATTTTCCCCAAGAATAATCGTAAGTGGATCTCGAAAATATAAGAAGTCCCTGCACTTAGCCCATATATGATGTAGGGAAGGTGGAATTTTAGAAATCTCGTGCTATGAAGAAAATAAACTAATTTGAGTGGTGAAACCTCTGAAAGTTGAAAATTGTATTCATAATCACCCTACTATGTATGTATTTAAGTGGCAAGAGTTGAATTACATATAAAATATTTAATAGCAAACTTAGTCGTTTTTTTAAGGGAATTTCATTTTTCTGATGACTTCAATCACAGCTGGGCCAAACTTAAATTTTTTTAAATTGAAAAAAATAAATTCTAGAAAGTTTAACAACGGCAGAATTGTAAAAGCTGTTTCAACTATAGCTCACAAATTCACTTGACTCTGTGCATTTATTTTATATTTCAAGTAATGATGGAAAATGTTTGATCTTCCTCTGTCCCACTGCCTGAGGTTTCTCCAAACTCTCCCCTCCCAAGATGATTTAGTTTAAAGTTCATTTTTAGAATACATGACCTACCTACATATATTCGATCCAATAAGAAAGAGAGAGCTCAGTAACTGGCCCCTGTTTTCAAAAGAAAATGAACCACTCCAGGAAAGGGTAAGGGTATCAAAAATTAGGGGAAAAATTTTAATGCATATATGCACTTCTTGTTTTAGCAATTTTAAATTTTTAATATGAAATGTAGGTATCTACTTTAGTGATGTACTTCATACATATTATGTGTTAAGGGGGAGGAGCTGGGGGAGTGGATTGAGGGGTGATTCAAATTCTATGTATATGAAATAATTAACATAACTTTAGAATGACAAAACTACGATGTATCCTATAAAAAACTGTGTAAAAACCACCTTATTACAGCTCAAAATGGGTAATTTTGCAGTAATGGTGAGGGGAGGGTGAGTTAGAAATGCGAAGGGTGGGCAAGTAAATTATTTTTTAAATTTTAGACATAATTTTTAGGTTAGTAGTGAAAACCACGCGGAAATAACTGCATTACAGCTCAAGTTATGTGATTTAAAAAATCTGAATGGGGGGGTGGGACGTAAGCATGAGGTGAAGGGGAGTGAAGAAAATATTTTTCAAATCATAGGAATAAATTATCACGTTTTAAAAAAAATCCATTCAAATAACTGCATTACATCATGAAATGCACACATTTCAAGTTTAAAAGGGGAGGTGGGCCCTCTTCAGGGGTTGGGGGAGGGGAGGTGATTATCATTATTGAACTACAATAATACGACAATACGTGTTCCATACCAAAATTACGAAAATATACACAATAAGGGGATGTTTCACACCACCTCGAGGGGGGTGGTACCTCAGCCCATGGTCCGAGGGGTGGGAACATTTTTTTTTCTTAATCAGGGATAAAAGCCCTTTCCAAAAATATAATGTTCCCATAGTCCCCGAAAAGTACTCACAGCGCTAAAAATTTGATTTTCAAGAGCCCCCCAGGGGGTGAGCCCAGGAACGAGGGGGTCTGTGAGTATTTTAGGGTTTTTGCGCGTAGCCGCGAAAAACCCTATTGCGTTCAATATTTCTTGGTTTGCTTTTTTTTTTTTCGTCAATTTGTAGCCAATTATCAATCAGTATTTTCTACGCATCCAATCAGCGAGCCGTATTTATCCTATTCAACTACCTATCTAATTATTTATCCAATCATCATCCAATTCTGATATTACTAAGCAATTTATATTCAGTTATATTTAAAGCTAGGTCCACACTAAGCGGATTACTTATATTTGTAATATGTTTGATCGATTAAAGGCTAAAGCACATTTTCCTAAAGATGAAATGATTATAATCGATACTGCATCGATTATGTTTTCAAAAAATGAAAAAAATTATTGGGAAGCATCGATTTGAAAATTCATTTCCAATTAAATCCATTATTAATCGATGCTGGTCCAATTATTATAATCGGACTTCTGAGGATGAGAATCGATTATAAACAATTAAAATTATAATCGTTTCATCGCTGGATTTTCCGAAATTTGCGATTTTGAGATAAAATTCCTTTTATAACAGAAAATTTTTCTGGAAAAAATCTAAAATATGTATCTACTTGAAACGTGCGAAACACGGAAACAGCTATAGAAAAAAATTGAAAACAATAAACTAAAAGCAAAACCCCTCTTGCAATCAGCGAGAAGCTGATGGCTTGTTTAGTAGTAAAACTTTTCAGTCCCCATAAGTTTGAAAAAAATTCATTTTCTAGAGCACTTTTTCGGGTATAGAATATAGACTAATAGGAATACCTACACGTTCCAGGCTCAAAAATTTTTGAATTCTGACTCAGTTTCGCTATTTTTTAAAGCAGATGCACAAATGTAACTCAATTCAAAAACCGAGACAAATTCGCTGAAAAATTTCAGTTTATGATAATCGACCACAATTTCTTCATTGTTTACTTCATCTTTGAACCCTCTGATGAGGTGTTGGATAAGTAATTGACTACACGCATGCAATCAATTTAATTGTATTCACGAAGGACTGACGTAAAGTAAACGCAGATATAAATTGCAAGAAAGCAGCGCATCCCTTATCAGTCGTAAAATACTGGGAGCGATAAAATCATTATATACTCTTGTGTACGCCGTCGAGCTCATTTCATCTCGACACCTCGTTAATTAAGACAATTAATTGTGAAAATTTGTTTTCGACAAACACTTTTTTACCAAAATGATGTTACTCGGTTTGTTCGCGATTCATTCGTTATTAATTATAACGAATCAAATTGAAGCGATTCCTCAAAATCAACGTGGATCAAGATCAGTATCCGGTTTATACTCAACGTCCGATGGAGTTGTTATCCTGACGGCGAACAATTTCAACGAAAATGTTTACAATTCGGAAACCGCCTCATTGGTTGAATTCTACAACTCTCCCAGTGATCATTGCGTTAAATATGCCCCTGTTTACAAAGAACTGGCTTCTTCTATTCAAAGTAAGTGATTATATTTTCATTGGTAATTTTTTTAAATTTCCATAGGTAAAAATATAAATTTTAGCGAAATATATTTTCTCAAAAAAGTATCATAGATTTTTTGTGAACTTATCAAATATCTGATTTTTTTCATCAGTTCATTCCCTAAGAATGGTGTTTGAAACATTGAACAACACCCCCCTCCCCCCATCCCAAAAAATAAGGCAAAATTGAATCTCATTTGTACCTTACCTCATTATCCATTTTTGATGTAGGCAGTCAATTTATTTCACAAATTATAAAAATATTTAAAGGAGAGACTCATTTTTTCTCATATTTCCTTATTCTGCCAGTAAAAATTCAATAATCATCTGTATTTCCTTAAAACAACAAAAAATTTAAATACCTAATTTAATATTGACATCTTTCATTTTATGATTTAAGGTTTATTCGCATATTTTGAGAATAACTCTTATTCCGCGAAATAAAAACTTACCTATTCCAAAAAATAGAATTTTGTTTCCAAAAAAAAACTAAGAATCGAGACGCTTACATTAAATTCCATGACTGCGTTCAGAAAATGGTCAACAGAACAACAGATCCACAGAAGCAAATTTTATTTTCAAAAATTGAATTGAATATAAATCTTGAATTTAAAAAAAGGACATCTCTTCAATCAAAAAATGATTTTTCTTTTGAATTAAGGCTGTACTTTAGCTTCCAAAAATCGCAGAAAATAGGTAATCGTTGATTTTTATTCAGAAATATTTGGTTGCAAATTTTCTTTCTTAAAACAAAAGTTTTTGTTCTAATGATAATAAGAAAACTGATTTGTTCAAATTCAAATGAACGAAAAATACAAGAATTTTTTTTCCAAATTTGAAATTACAGCTGATGGTCAAAAAGTATGCGTGCGCAATGCTGCGTTGATCACCTCACTACCACAGGAACACTTCATTCTGTAATATACGAGGCGTAGTTGTCAAGTTGACAATTCATTTTATCGGGTCTAATAATTATTTTATTTTCGCTTGAGTTTACGATTTACAAATTTCTGAGGGATAGCGTAACAAGATTTTTTCATCGAAATTTTTTTTCGATCGAACACGTGCATTTTGATAAAAAAATTTTATGTTGACACTTCAAGTCAATTTTCTGGGTAAAGGAAGGGTTTTACGAAAAAAATGAATAGAACCTAAACTGTGGAACGTAAAATTTCCTTTTCGCAGAGTCCAACCCATGAATTGCTATTTTTATAAATTTTCGCCGATTTGGCTACCAAAATAGACGACGAAAGATTAACACATCCCAAATCTAGGTATTATTACAAACCCCCTTTTTTTGGAATTAGACCTTTAAATTCGGAATAAAAGTTGAAAATTTTAAAAGACAGTATTTTTAATAAATCTGAAACTGATTTTATAAATAAGTAATTTTGGCTGTTCAATTTCAAACATTTACTATAGTAAGTACGTACGTACAACAAAAGAATTTACATTTCCCCTACTCGACTCGTAACGCGGAAACCAACGACGCGCGTTGATTTCAAATTTTGTCCAATGATAACTCAACGTTCTTAAATTTTGTGGTGGGGGAATGTCGGAGAAAACAACATTCTTTCGTTGTACCAACTATAATTACCTATGTTAAATTTTTTTCAGACTGGAGAAACGTGATCAAAGTAGCAGCCATTGATTGTTCTGAAACCCAAAACGCACAAATCTGCCAACAAAACGAAATAAACGACTACCCAGCCATTCGCTACTTCCCACCTCAGCTCAAATCACACACCAATGGAAACCCCATCTCCAAAGACTTATCCGATCCCGCTGCCATCAGAGGAGAAATTCTCAACCTCTTGGCGGCAACTGAACCGAAAGTGTCCAATTTACTCGAATTTTCTGCAGTAAATGCCGACAGCGTCGAATCATTACAAGGATCGGTTAACAGTGGTTTATTAATACTCGTCGTAGAAAAAGAAGATTCGCACTTGGGTCATGAATTAATGATGGATGTATTCGGTGCTGGAGTTCGAAATGTCACGGTTCGATCAACCCACAACCAAAAATTATCCAACACTAAAGAACAACTTCCGCAAATCTATGTATTGAAACCCGGCTACCCTGCGAAACAGTTGACTTTGACGAACCCAACACGCCATCGCGTTTTCAAATTGGTCCAGAGTTATTTGATAAAAGAAGGATACAACGTACCGGATAACACAAACATGCACGCTGGAATTGTGGAAAATTCCCAACAACTGGAAGGTTTGCCTAAAATTGATATGTGTGAATTAATCAAACATCTGATTTCCACCAAACACCAATTAGGAAACTCGAAAGATGATGATTTGAAGGCTGTTTTTCAGGCTTATTCATTGTTTACCAATACTATGACGACCTCATATCAGCAAAAGTTACAAAAGGAAAAGTAAATATTCCAGGTTGAAGGGAATTTGGCATGTTATGGCGAAAATGGTTTTATAACAAACACGATCTATTTTTTAATTTAATTTAATCAAACAAAACGTATGAAAAATACGTATATATTTAGAAAAAGCGTTTAAAATTTTTC
>JAVBJF010001672.1:0-10567 GCA_033439095.1 Pseudococcus viburni
AATTTTTTGTGAAAAAATTTTGGGTGATAATAAAACAAAATTGATAAAATCGCCTGAAACAGGTCGAATTTTTTTGAAAATAAGATGAAATCTATCAAAACTTTGAAGTAGTTTCTAGAAGGATCAAGATTGCTTAAAAAATTGTAGGTATAAATTCTTTTAAAAAAATTAAAATTTATATTAAAATTTTACGAAGAAGTATTCAAAAATCGAAAAAACACCAATAAAATTCCATCTTACTAGAGTATTAGAAACTAATGTCAAAATTTCTGTAAAATGTGAGAAAACCCGGAACATAAGTAGTGTCAATTTCCTAAAATAAAAACTGGAAGAGTTGAGGAATAATTTTTGAATTTTCATTCCAAGTTGTGGAATATTTTCTACAGAAAATTATTGAAAAATAGATTATTCTGTTTTTGAAGAAAAAAATCACGAATTTTTCTTACATTTCAAGCAATTTTCACGCCAATGCAAAAATTTTCAAGACACTTAACATTTTTTAATGGATTTCAACAATTTTTGATACTATTGTAGGTACAATTATTTTAACCAATATTTGAATAATTTTCGTAACAATTTGACCGATTTTTGAGCTTTTTAGTTAATTCTGATGGCATTTAGCAATTTTAATGTTATTATGAATTATTTCAATTTTTTGAATAGTAATTTGAACCATTAAACAACATTTGAAACATTTTACCTAAGTGTAATTCTAACGATTTTCATCACAATTTCGAACGTTTTTATTTTTTTCCCCAGATATTTATAAAGATATTTCTAGAATTTTTTTGACATCGGATTTTTTTTCATTTTTATAATCTTTTTCGTCACAATTGGAATTAATTTTACAGAACTTGAACCAATTGCTATCCAATTTTAGGAATATTTGAGATTTTATTTTAAAAACTTTTCAAACACTTACCGATTTGAATTCAATTGAAATTATTTGTGCCTTACCTTGAATTTTTTTCAACTTGAAGTGGACCGTATATGAAACGAAGTATAATTTTTTTTTAGAAATGTGCTAATTTAATGAGGAATAAACTCATTTTTCCTCCTTTCCACTCTCCCCTCTCCATGAATCTAACATCACTTTTTCGTAAATTTATTCGAGTCATCGAACGGAAAAATAATTAAAAATTCAAAATACTTGCGAAAATGTTACAAAGGCTTCTCTATTTGCTAGCCCAGCAAATACACTCGTTTCACTAATTGTTCGGAACAGCTTATTTTGTAAAAACGTTGACCATAATTGCCCACTGCGTTGCGGAATTACATAAATTACTGGTCACCCAAGGCGTATTTGACTGCGACAACCGAAGTTAGTGACGACTCACTGCGGTAATTTACCTCTTCGCACGTGTTCACGTAAGTCGACAATTATTGTAGTAAAACACCGAACAGGTTTTTTAATTACAGCTGTCTATCGAGTGACTGTTCTGTTGGATAAATCATATAGAGCAAGAAAAATAGACGCGAATTAAATTTTTTTTCTTCACATACAACAGATTGTCGAATAAAACAGTAAAATATATGTACATAGATGGTTGTTGGTTGTATCAAACCTTGAAAATCCTTTTCCCCTCCCCCTCATCAAATAGTTTTGGTATCTACAGTTTATGTTTAATTTAATAATACGTACATTGTATATTTGAAAATACGTGCAGTTCAAAAGATGTGTGTACATAAATAACGGCGTTTATAATTTTTATCAAATTACATAAATCACACGCCGAGGAGAAAAAGAAAAAAAAAGAAATCGATAATAATTATCAGTTACGTAGATTGCGAATTTTTCGTATGTGTGTATTGTACCGTCAAGCTTTGAGCTTTTTTTTCAATAGTTGATCGGTCGATGAGCGTGTGAAAATTCGTTAAATCTGTTTTCGGTTTGGGTAATCGCGAGAATTTTCAAATTTTGCTGCGGTTTATGCGATCGCCGGAATTTCGTTACCGAAAGTACGTACTTATGTCTAGTTTTTATCTAGTTTTTTTTCTTACAATTTGGGTAAATTGTGTAATTTTTCGGTAATTTTTTATAATTTTTTTCCCAAGCTTTGGTCTTGATTAACGAAGGAGCTTTTCGGAATTTCTCATTTTTTTTGGTGACATTTTTTCGAAGGTGAGGGGGTGTTTTTTTGGATTGATTTATTGTTGACGTTGAGGAGTCTTTTTTGGATTGCTGTAAATTTAAGTGATTTTTTTTGGCGACTGTTTTTTTTTTATAAATGAAGAGGGATCTGTTTTGTGCGAATTTATGGTCGTCTGAGATGTCAATTAACTAGCTTTGAAAATTTCTAAATTCGTCTCGAGCTTCTATTGTGTTTCTGTTGAGGGACGAAAGCGATGAGGGGGGTGTTTTTGTATACAAATTTATCGTTGCCTCGGGAGCTGACTAATTGGTGAAATTTATCAAATTTCCTGCGAATGAGATCAATGCAAATGACGTCGTTGCGAAGTTTTTTTCCTCGACATTGAAATTGTATTCCTCGGTGGCTTAATTTTGTTGCAGTCTCGACATTTACTATGCTTGATTTACTTCTTTCGTTTGTATTGTACGTTTGCGATAGTCAATTCCAAGATGACATTTGAAAGATGAACGAGGGGTTAAAAGGTTAAAGGTTGGTGAGAAAACGCCATTTCTAGGCTCATGACGTGCGCCTTTGCTATATAATTTGATCGCGTATATCGTTTACATTTTTGCGGTGAAATATTTGAAGGTCAGTGTATCATTGTAGGTCATTATGATTCTCTCTCGACACATTATCGGTCGAATTTTTATCGTGTTTTTACATGTGTGTGAAGCCTGCGTGATTTTATTTTTGACTTTTTTTTTCTCGTTGCATCGTAAATGGGGATTTTGATTTGGAAATGATCGAAGGGTATGAGAGTGATTTTGGTAGATTTTTTTTTGAGATTCAAGAACCCCGATTTTGGGTGTGATGAGGGTAGAAAAGAGATGAAAGTTGTTGAAAAGTCACGGTATCATTTCGTCCTTCTTTATCTTTGAACTTGACTCGATCTGAACGGGTTTTAAATAAATTCGATCGGGTTGTATGTTAAACGAAGATATTGTTGCCAAAGTTCCAGATTTCTCTTCGAATTGCAGTGATTAAAATAATTATCTATGTCGAGATATGATTCAATGAAGCTCAAAAATTGAAAAATTACATTACTTTTATTGAAATGTGTGAAAAAATTGTTTAAAAATGTTGTTAAAAACCATTTAAATGGTGTTAAAATAGTCGAGAATGCATAAATTATTATTCTAATTCATTGTTATAATTGTTCAAAACAATAATGTTGTCAAAATTGCTTCAAAAATTGGCGAAAAAGTAGAAAAATTGCTGAAATTCCATTAAAAATTGTTTAAATTGTTGGAAAAATTTGGTAAAAAAGATTAGATCTTAAGATAATTTTTCAAAAATTTTATGGAATTTCAACTTCTGAAAATTATTGTTACTTACCTAAATTTTTACATAATTTTCAATTTTGAAAATTCACTATCCCTCTCTCTCAATCCAATTGAGAATTTTTTAAGGGGGAGGGAATGTCTGATTTCTATAAATGGTATCACGTGCGACAATTTCAAAGCATTACAATTTATTATAGAAATTTTCATTTCCATGGAAAATTGGTTGAATTGTTGAGAAATTTAATTGTACGCCTGAAAAATGAAATTTTTGCAATTTTTCTCGATTTAGTAATAGTTGAATTTTGAAAAGATACTTTTCTAACGTTTTATGTAAGTTTTACGATTATTTGTCTTATTTTCACGAAATTTCAACAAAAAGTCAGCATTTTCTTCCATTTGAATAATTTTTATAACTTTTTCAAAGTGTGATTTGAGTTTACAACACCTTTTGATTCATTGACCTTGAAATTCAATGCACTTTTTACCTTCTACAAAGAAGTTGAAGAAGTTCAAAATCGCGAAATTAAGTATTTTTCTTGATTTTCACTTAATTTAAATTGTTACTCCATCGCCTCAAAATCGAACCTAAAATCATTATGGTCTCAAAAATAAATTTTGGCGGTATGATAAAAATGAAATTTTTATTAATTTTTAAAAAATTCGTTTTCATTCCAAATTAAATTTAATAGAAATTTAAAAAGTCGTCGTACCTGGCAGCTTTGTTTTGAAATGTTTTGAAAAATTCCATCAAATTTTTTCCTCAGAGATGAGAAAAATCTTTGACTCAATTTTTAAGATGATTGAGTGAGCGATTTGAAAATTTAGTAAAATTTGAAAAAAATGTCAATTATCTAATTCCAATTTCTTCCTCAAACAAAGACAATTTTTTTTGGTCTCTAGGAATAAATTTTGATGACATTTTTCAAAAAATGTTATGACAGTGCTGCCAATCTCATTATAACTTGAATTGATGTTATAAAATTTTAATTGACAGGATTGCTAAAAAATTTCCATAATTTTCTTACGACCATAACACGTTTTGCTTTTTTCAAACCATTGGAATAAACAACCATAAATTGAAAAAAATTGCAAAAAGTTTCATTTTGTTGGAAATGGCCCAATTTTGGGAATCCCCTAGTTTTTCTTCCTCCCCCTTGTTATAATTGGGGGTTCAATAGTTGTACCAAATCAACGTTGAATAATTTCTAACTATTTGGGGGGGGGGGGGGGTATGACAGATTTATGATGTTCGGAAATTTTCACTCGATTTCTGTGATGATTTTAAATAATTTTTCAACCTTGTAGACGAATTTTTCGACATTTTTGAGGATTAATGTTCTATTTTCACGTTTATTTTTGCTAAATGGCATTTACAAGCGTGTAAATTCTAATGATGTTGAAATTTCAGTACATTGTGTTTAATTAGACTTTTACGTAGGTGTGAAATGATATCAAGAGCCAGAGAATGTCCTAAAAAAATTGTACGGAGGGGTAAGAGGTAGGCTTCACGGGTCGATTAGGAAATGTAGGAATACATATTTTCGCGATAATTTTGCCAAACCGAAAATTCAGTTTATTCACCCTCCCCCCTCTCTATTAAATTTTATTATCTATTGATCAATCAATTCTTTTTTATGGCATCGTATTCCTCCTCCACTGAATCTTCTTTGATTTTTCGTGATGTGAATTTGTTTATTATTTCTTTTTCTCTTATCTTCTACTAAATTACAAACACATTAAACGTTTTTTAATGATTTGAACGTAAAACACCTCCAATTTTCGTATTTCGAGTTGAAAATAACGCAATTTGAATGTGTTTGTGTTTTTTTTTATCAATAATACCACAGGTCAACATAGAAAATGTTATTTGAAATTTAATAGGTAATTTTGATAGAATTTTTCGCGCTGATCACGAATAAAATAATGAAAAAATTCCAGCACGTTAGGATTTTTCACAAGTTGAATTTTTTGTTGAAAATTTGTTTTAGACTTTTTGATACCTTTTGACACTTGAGGTGGATTTTCTGGGCAAAATAAGGGTTCCACAAAAAAAAAATGTATAGAACATATATTGTAAAGCGTGAAATTTTATTTCTGTGGAGTCCCAACTCGTTTTTTCCTACGAAGCTTAGTTTTCGTGATATTTTAGCCGAAAGTTCCAAGTTCCACTTTTATTCTTTATTGAAAATATCTCGAAAGCTAAGATTTCTAGAAAAAAAACTAAGATTTGAGTTGACAGAAAGGAAATTTTACGTTCTGCAATTTGTATTCTATTTATTTTATTCGTGAGATCCTTCTTGTGCTCATAAAATCGACTTTAGAGTGTAAAAAAAAATTCAACAAAAAATTCAAATTGGTAGAACTTTGACGTGATTGTAAAAAAACTGAAATCATATTCGAACTCAGCACTAAAAATTAGATTAGAGTCGCCTATCAGAATTGATTACGCAGAAAAAATTATCAAATTACCGGCCTGTGATAATTCAATTGTTAGAAATAAGAAATGTTGAAAATATGATTCATTATTAAAAAATCAATTTTTTGGCAGAATCCAGCCTCCCAAAAAAATTAATAGAACATGAAATTTCTTTTCTGTAGAGTTCAATTAGTTTTTTTTTCTGGAAAGGCTTAGTTTTTGAGATATTTTCAATAAAAAGTGAAAGTTGAATTTTGAACTTTTAGCTGAAATATTTCGAAAATTTTTCTTCCTAAAAAAAACGAATTAGAATTTGCAGTAAGAAAATTTTAGGCTCTACAATAATTTATTCTATTAATTTTTTTCGTTGAACCTTTTCTTTGCCCAGAAAATCGACTTGAAGTGTAGAAAGTCATCAAATAAAGGTGTAAAACAGGCATCATAGCAGGTCACTTTTTTAGGGTGTTTGTCACTTTTTTCATCCAAAGGTCACTAAAAGTTACTTTTTTCCTCCCAGTCACTTTTTTCGCATTTTCAAGCAAAAATTCAAATTTTTACGTAAAAATTGCTATTTTTCAAGGTTCTTCAAGAAAAAAATTAAAAGTTGAAAATGATTTTTCAAAAAAAAAATTATGTTTTTTTAAATCAGTAAATTAATTGATTTTTGAGTCAATTCCCCATTTGACAGAATAAATCAGTAATTTTGACTAAAATAAATTAATCAAACAATTGAAATATCACAGATTTTCAAATAAATTCATTTCACTGATTCAAAAAGGCACAGTTTTACGAAAATTGACTGATTTAGATTTAGAGAGTAGATAGATACCTGATACCTATACAGGTCATAAATACCTACGTATTAATTGTTTATTCCAAAAATCTCGTCATTTTTCAATTTTTCTTTGCTCAAATCTGTATAATTAAATTAAATGTATATCTGCCTCCTAAAGTGCCACTAAAAAAAAAAGATTTTTTGATTACCTATTTTTTTCATTGAATTTTGACCCCCTCCCCACATTTTTTCTTGAATTCTCAGCCCTCTTTTTTTTTAGCTATAGTGGTGGTGAGATAAAAAACCAGAACTTTTTATGAATTCCGGAACATTTTTGGAAACTTTTCCACATTAAAATTCGGCAACACTGTGTGGTACAACCGTAATAAAATTATTATTTGTTTGTAGTTTTGACGAAGAAATTTAATAAAATTATTTAAGTCGTTTCAGTTTATCTTTAAAATGATTGCAGGACACTTCAAAAAGAAATTGTTCCCCCTCCCCATCTAAAAAATTGAATTTTTGGTTACATTTTGCTCATTTTTTGATTACTTTCTGGTTACTTCTTGTTCGAAAAAAGTTACTAAAAGTTAATTAATTTTGATAGAATTTCGCTATGATACCTGGAATGAAATTATTCACGCCGTTTCAGCTAATTCATCTTTGAAATGTTTGCAGAAAAGTACAAAAAAAAATTCCCCAAAAAAACTGTAAAAAAATTCCCCTCGAAAAAATCGAATTTTTGGTTACTTTTTGGTCACTTTTTTCTCAAAAAAAGTCACTAAAAGTCACTTTTTTCTACGAACTTTCGCTATAATGCCTGTGTAAAATAATTTGTTAAAAAAAAATCCAAATTGTGAAAATTCCCGACGTGATGGAGAACATCTAAAATCATATTCGAACTCGGAACTAAAAAAATAGATCAGAATCACCTTTCAGGGCCGATTAAGCAAAAGAAAAAATTCTGACCTTTGTATTTTACCGTTACAGGCATCATAGCGGGTCACTTTTTTCGACTTCAGTCACTTTTGGTTACTTTTTACGTCTAAAAGGTCACTTTGGTTACTTTTTGCCCCTTAAAAGTCACTTTTTCTCGCACTTTCAGGCAAAAATTCAAATTTTCTCCTAGAAATTGCTATTTTTCGATATTTTTCAAGAAAAAATAAAAAAAATTGATTTTTGCTAGTTTGTTTGTTGTTTTGACGAAGGAATTTAATAAATGAAATTATTCACGTCTTTTCAGTTGATTTATCTTTGAAATTTTTGCAGAAAACTACAAAACTAGACACACTGTGTCAAAAGAGCGGACTTCCTATTATATACAAACTAGAATTGAACTTGTTAAGCTCAACTTTCAATGCACGTATCAACTTCGAAATTTAATCATCTCTTCCTCTATACACATTCTAATTACTACGGAAATTTCAAGACGATCGATCAACTCTGACTTGAGTTATGGTGCCACAAAAAAGAACTTTAAAACTTCAAAGCTCAGCTTTCCTTGCTCAAAATTTAACCTAAAAAATTAGGTCTCTCCTGCACGATCTACACGTACTGTAAAAATTTCAAAACGATCGGTTCAGTTAAACGAGAGAAATCAAGTTGGAAAAATTGACCTATTACAAGCTTTTGAACTTTGAGCTCATTTTTCTCGAAAACGTGAGATTTTAAGAAAAATTCATGAGAAATAGAGCTTGACAATACTAACCATTTTTTGACCTCCATTTTTCTCTACAATGCACAGTTTCCGAGATATTTTTGAATAACTGAATAAATTTGAGCTTCAAAAGCTCAGCTTTCTATGCACAGATCGCCTTCCAAATTCAATCAGATTTTCTCCTAAACACATTCTTATCACCATAAAAATTGCAAATCGATCGGTCGATTTTATTTATCTTGTCAGAGGGAGGTTTCAGAAAAATGAGCTTTGGAGTTTCAAAGCTCAGCTTTCTATGCACAGAGTTACACCAAAACATAGTCAGTTTTTCTCCTGTACGATATAAACTTACTGTAAAAATTTCAAAACGATTGGTTCAGTTGAACGGGAGAAATTGAGTCAGAAATATTGACCAATCACAACCCTTCCAACTTTCTCGAAAATGGCGAGCTTTTAAGAAAAATTCATGAGAATCAAAGTTGTAGAGCTTAAAATTCCTAACCATCCGTTTGGTTACCGTTTTTCTCTACGATGCACCATTTTCGAGATATTTTTGAAAACTAAATAAAATTTGAGCTTTAAAAGCTCGACTTTCATTGCACGGATCGACTTCAAAATTTAATCAGCTCTTCTCCTGTACACGTTCTAACCACTGTAAAAATTTCAAGTCGATTGGTCAACTCTAACTTGAATTATACAATGAACTTGAAAGCTCCAAGCTCAGCTTTCTATGCACTGAATTGACCCAAAAAATGATCATTTTCTCTCTTGCACGATCTACACCTACTACAGAAATTTCGAAACGATTGGTTCAGTTAAACGAGAGAAATTGAAGTGGAAAAATTGACCAATCACAGGCCTTCCAACTTTGAGATCAAGCCTTATAAGGAATTTTTGATGAAGATTTCATCTGCCGACCACTGCCTCAAAGGGACCATAAAATCAGTCTTTGTGTTGGTCTAAAAATGCCGACCCAGCAGGTGGTATTGCAAGGGTTCAAAGAAATTATTTTATCTGCCGACCCATTGTTGAGTAATATGATTAAATCGCATCAGAAAAGTTGACCAATCACAGGCCTTCCAACTTTGAGCTCAGTTTTCTCGAAAACGGTGAGCTTTTAAGAAAAATTCATGAGAACCAAAGTTGTAAAGCTTGAAATTCCTGACTATCCTTTTGGCCTCCGTTTTTCTCTACGATGCACCATTTTCGAGATATTTTCGAAAAACTGAATAAACTTTGAGCTTCAAAAGCTCGACTTTCAAAGCACCAATCGACTTCAAAATTTAATCAGCTCTTCTCCTGTACACGTTCTAACCACTGTAAAAATTTCAAGTCGATTGGTCAACTCTAACGTGAGTTATCGCGTCAGAAAGAAATGTCCCAAAAATGAGCTTTAAAGTTGAAAAGCTCAGCTTTCTGTGCACAGAATTGCACCAAAATCTAATCAGCTCTTCTCCAGCATGAACTACACCTACTGTGAAAATTTCAGCCCGATCTGTTCAGTTTAGCGAGAGAAATCGCGTCAGAAAAAAAAGGCTTCAACAAACAAACAAATAAATAAATAAATAAATAAATAAATAAAAAAACCCTTATGAACGCAATAGCGGATTCCCGCTAGAGCGGGAAGTCCGCTAAAAATTGCCCCCCAGAAAACTAAAAAAAAATTGCCCCTCGAAAAAAATTAAATTTTTGGGTTATTTTTTGCTCACTTTTTGCTCAAAAATTTCACTATGATACCTGCCCTTAGCTTCGTATGGAATTATTCAAGCCTGGATTTCCTCAATTTTCATTTCGACGATTCTCTTTTCAAATTAAACTTTCCTCGTCAACCGTTCCCACTGTTGACAAGGTCACTGACGTAATGAATCTTCATCCCTCTTCTCGTCCACAGAGTAAAATATGCCCTCAGAAAGATAACTCTGGTCTAGAATTTGTTATCGTTCCGTGCTCTGCGTCATTTTGCTCGATCAGCTGTGCTAGTCGAAGTCGAAGCTCGAAGGTACATATTTGATGCACGTACATAGTACGTAGCTACGTACACATTGAATGACGTCAACAATGTTATTGCCGAGAAACTCGATGTATATATTTTTGGTATACGCGTCTTCTTATAGTAGTTTTTATTACGATCATCGGCGCTTTACGTATTTCGGTGGTTAATTATGGAAGATGGAAATTTTTTTCGCCAGAATTTTACGGTGCAAAAAATAACTTCGTAGGAGACGTTTCCTCTTTTTGGCCTGTACTTGGGAGTATTTTTCTTGGATTTTTTAATAGTTTCGTTTTTATTCTAATTAAACGGTG
>JAVBJF010001673.1:0-10551 GCA_033439095.1 Pseudococcus viburni
GTTTTTCCCCTTTTAAAAAAACCTTTTTTTTTTGGGTTTTTTTTTTTCTTTTTTTTACGGTTTTTTTAAACTGGTTTTTTTTTAACTTTTTTTTTGGGGGAGGTTTTTTTAAATTGTTGGTTTTTTACCGTTCCCAATTTTTTTCAAGGTTTTTTTTATTTTTTTTAACCCAAGTTTCATTTTTTTCCAACTGGGTTTTTTTTAACTTTCCAACTGGTGCAACCAGTTTGTTCAACGGTTTTTGACTGGTTTCAACCAGGTTTTTTTTTTTTTTTTTTTTTTTTTTTTTTTTTTTTTTTTTTTTTTTTTTTTTTTTTTTATAAAACCCGGGTTTTTTTCCCCCCTTTTTTTTTTTTTTTTTTGTTTTTTTTAACCATTTTTTCAAACGGTTTTTTCCCTTTTTTTTTTATTTTTTTTTCCCCCAAATGGTTTTTAAAATTTTTTCCCAATTTTTTTTTTTTTTGGTTTTTTTAAACCCTTTTTTTTTTTAAAAATTTTCCCCCCCCTTTTTTTTTTTTTAAAAATTTTTTTTTTTTTTTTTTCAAAGGTTTTTTTTTTTCCCCTTTTTTTTTTTTTCAATTTTTTTTTTTTTTTTTCCTTTTTTTTTTTACCCTTTTTTTTAAATTTTTTTTTTTTTTTTTTTTTTTTTTTCTTTTTTTTTTTTTTTTTTTTTTAAAAAGTTTTTTTTTTTCCCCCTTTTTTTTTTTTTTTTTTTTTTTTTCCCTTTTTTTTTTGTTTTTTTTTTAATTTTTTTTTTTTTTTTTTCCAACCCCTTTTTTTTTTAATTTGTTTTTTTTTTTTTTTTAAAAAAGTTTTTTTAACTGGTTTTTTTGTACTGGATTTTCCAACCAGTTTTTTCCCAGCGTGGTGTTTTTTTAATGACTGGTTTTTGACAAAAACCCAGTTTTTTCAACGGGTTTTTGGGTGAAACTGGGTTTTTTAAAGCCCAGTTTTCAATCACTTGGGTTTTTTGGAGATCCGGTGGTTTTTCAAAAATCCCCAAGTTTTTCACACTGGGTTTTTTTTGAACTGTGTTTTCCAATCCAGTGTTCAACGGTTTTTGGGGACGGTTGTTGTCCAATCAAGTTTTTTTTCAACTGGGTTTTTGACTGCCTTTTTTTCCCACAACCAAAGTTTTTTTTCTTTACCAGTTTCCAGAAACCGGTTTTTCTGAAATGTTAGTTTTTTGACTGGTTGTTTCAACCAGTTACTAATCTTTTTCACCGTTTTTTTGATTCAACTGGTTTTAACACAGATTTTGCCAATTCAACCAGTTTTTGACTATTTTTTCCACCAGTTTTCCAACTGGTTCCCAATCCATTTGTTCTCAATTGGTTTCAACCAGTTTGTTTTTTGAAAAACCAGTTTTTCAACTGGATTTTTTCAAAGTCTCCAGTTTTCTAAACACGATTTCTCCCCCAATTTTTCACGCAATTTTGGACAGTTTTTTTAACTGGGTTTTTTTCAAACCAGTGGGTTTGTTTTTTTTAAACCCACCGGTTTTGACTGGTCCCCACCCACCCTCAAACGAATCAAAGTTTTTTCCAAAACAAATTTTTTCCCCTGGTAAATCCAACTTGGTTTTTTAAACCCTATTTCCTCCAGTTTTGGTTTCCCCCAACGGTTTTTTTGACTGGTTTTCCAAAAACCCGATTATTCAACTGGTTTTTGACAGATGTTTTTCAAACCATATGACTAATTTTTTTTCACCGTTTTTTTTTTGCCAACTTGGTTTTTTGCCATTCAGTTTGATCCTTCAAAGAGAACTAGGTATCCACCAGTTTTTTCTCCCCAAACGGTTTTTTGACTTGTGTTTTTTTTTTCCAACCAGTTTTTTTTTGTTTTTTTGACATGGGTTTTGACTGGTTTTTCAACCAGTTTTTTTTTGTTCCCAAACTGGTTTGTTTTTTTTGACCTGGTTTTTTCAACCGGTTTTGGTTGTTTCAACTGGGGGTTTTTTTTTTCAAACCGGTTTTTCCACAGATTTCAACCAGTTTTTCAAACAACCATTTTTTTCCACCAGTTTTTCAACCTTGGTTTTTCATCAGTTTTCTTCAGTGGTTTTTACCAGTTTTTGCAACAGTGTTTCGACAGGTTTTTTTCCCAAATCAGTGGGTTTAACTCTTGGTTTGGGACTGGGTTTCAACCATTTTTTTCAACCCTGGTGTTTTTTCAACAGATTTTCAAAAACCATTTGGGGAGGAACGTGGGGAAACCATTTTTTTTTTACCATTTTTTTTCAACTTGGGGTTTTTTTCCAATCAGTTGTTTTTCCCCGTCACTGGTTTTTCAACCGTTTTTTCCCTCACAAGTCCACCCCACCACCCCCCTCCAAACGGGTTTTGGACTGGTTTTCACAACAAAACAGGTTTTTTTCAACTGGGGTTTTTTTTGACTTTGGATTCACCCCATTTTCACCAACTGGTTTTTTTCCACTGGTTTTTTTTCAATTCAAAGTTTCCCAGTCCAAAAACCCCAATTTTTTCCCCACTGTATCAACTTGTGTTTCCCAAACCCAGTTATTTTGTTTTTCCCTCACTCCCAGTTTTTTTTTTTTTCCAAACGGGTTTTTTTTTATGACCCTGGGTTTTCAACCAGTTTTCCAAACTGTTTTTTTGACTGGTTTTGTTTTTTTTAACCAGTTTCCAACCCCCCTGGGTTTTTTTGACTGGTTTTTTCAAAACCATTTGTTAACTGGTTTTTGAGAACTGGTTTTTTTTGTTTCACAACCAGTTTTTATTTGTGGTTCAAACTGTTTTTTTCAACAGAATTTTCAACCCGTTTTTTTTGACCCCCCCATATTTTTTTTTTTTACCAAGTTTTCAACCTGGTTTCCAAATACAAGTTTCTCAACTGGTTTCAATCCACCATTTCTCTCTCTTTTCTCCAGTCCCTGCAAAAAACGGGGTTTTTTTGGACCTGGTTTTTCCCAACAACCAGTTTTTTCAAACCTGGTTTTTTTTTTGGGTTGACTGGATTCCAACCAGGTTATTTCCCAACCTGGGGGTTTTTTTCCACTGGTTTCCCAAAATAATTTTTTTTCAAAACAATTTTTTCCACTGTAACAACTTGGGTTTGTTTATCAACCAGTTTCCTCCCCAGTTTTCAAACGGGTTTTTGTGTTTTTGACTTGGTTTTTTTTCCCCAAAGGGCCAAACAGTTTCTCCAACTGGTGTTTTTTTAGGACTGGTTTTTAAAAAAAAACCAGTTTTTTTCAACTGGTTTTTTTGACTGTTTTCAACCCAGGTACATTTATTTTGAAGATTCTTCTGGGTTTTTGGGACTGGTTTTCAACCAGTGTGTTTCAACAACGGGTTTTGGGAACTTGGTATTTTTGGAAAACAGTTTCAACTGGTTTTTGAAATCGGGTTCATCCAGTTTTTGTTTCCAACTGGTTTTTTTTGAAAACTGGTTCCAATTCAGTTGTCACTGGGTTTTGACCTGGTTCCCAATCCCCAAGTTTTAACTGGTTTTTTTGAAAACCGTGGCTCCAAATCCAAATTTCCAACTGGTTTTTTGGGGGACTAGTTTTTGTCCATCAGTTGTTTATCAACTGGTGTATTTTTTTTTTTTTTGACCTGCTTGTTCAAAACCAGTTGGTTTTCAGCCATCACCAGTTTTTCCCCCCACAAATCCCCAACCGGGTTTGTTTTTTGGGGAAACTAGTCTTGACTGGTTTTCAACCCAAGTTCTATACATTTTTCCACCAGTTTGTTTTTTTCAAACTTTGGGTTTTGAGCCTTGGGGTTTTTTTTATTTTTTCAACCAGTTTTTCCAACTGTGTTTTTGTTTTTGACTGTTGGTGGTTTGCAACAGGTTTCAAACTGACTGTGTTTTTTTGACCTGGGGTTTTTGTCCAAATTCAGTTTTCACAACTGGTGTTTTGTGACCTGGTTTTTTTTTTCCAAATCAGTTTGTTGTGGTCAACTGGTTTTTGTTGGTGTAAACCCTGGGGTTTTTTTTCCAAATCAGTTTTTTTTTCCAAACTGGGGTTTTTTTTTGGACTGCCTTTTCCAACACCAGTTTATTGTCCAACTTGGTTTTTAAACAATTTTCAACCCAGTTTTGGGAGGAAAAAACTATTTTTTTTTCACCATTTCAACTGGTTTTCCATCAGTGTTTCTCACTTTTGGTTTTTTTTTAACTTTACCAGTTTTTTGGAAGAACGGTTTTTTCGCGAAATGGTTTCAATCATGTGTTTCTAAACCGATTTCTCACCATTTTTTTAACCAATTTTTTGACAAGTTTTTTCCACTGGTTTTTTCAACCATTTTTTCAAAACTAGTTTTTTTTGTTTTTTTTGACTGGGTTTTTCCAAAACCCATTTTTTTAAACTGGTTTTGCCTCTGGGTTCAACAACCGGGTTTTTTTCCAACCTGGGTTTTTTTGGAAACTGGTTTTTTTTCCCCAATCAGTTGTGTTCAAACTGGTTTTTGAAAAACTGCTTTTTCAAAAAGCCGTTTCTTAAACTGGGGGTTTGGACTGGCCTTTTCTCAACCAGGTTTTTCCTACTGGTTTTTTTTTTTTTTTTTTTTTCCTCTGGGTTTTTTTTTCCAACCAGTTTTTCGACTTTGTGTTTTTACCTGGTTTTTAAAAAAAAAAAAACCATTTTTTAACTTGTTTTTTTTTTACTGGTTCCAAAAATTTCAACTTTCAACCCAGTTTTTTTTTTCAAACTGTTTTTTAAACAGATTTCCATACCAGTTTTTTGACTATTTTTCCCCAGTTTTTTTCCACAACTGGTGTATATTCCCCAATCAGTTCTCACTGGGTTTTTTAACCAGATTTTTGGAACAGTTTTTATTTTCGGATGGGTTTTTTTTCCCCAATCAGTTTTTTTACAAACCGAATTCCTCACCATTTTTTTAACCAATATTTTGACCCGCAAGTTTTGGTTTTTTATAAAAATAAACTGGTTTTATTTTTGTTTCAAACCATTGTAAAAAACCGGTTCTGTACTGGCTTCCCCCTTCCAATCCCAGTTTTTTCATCCAAAAAACAATTTTTTCCCACACTGTATCCAACTTTGGTTTTTCACCAGTTTTCCCCCCGTTTATTTTTTCCCAACCAAACCGGTTTTTGAACCTGGTTTTCAAACCAGTTTTTTTTTCAACTGGTTTTTTGACCTGGGGGGGTTTTTTAAAAACAGTTTTGTTTTTTCCAACTGGTTTTTTGAAACTGGTATTTTTCCCAACCCAGTTTTTATCTGGGGTTTGAAACCTGGTTTTTTCCAAAAAAACCCAGTTTTTCCAAACGGGTTTTTTGACTTGGGTTTTTTGAAACCGTTTTTCAACTGGTTGATTTTTTGGAGAATCGGGTTTTTTTTTTCAAATCAAGTTTTTAACGAACTGGTTTTTTTTGGAACTAGTTTTCCGAATCCAGTTTGTTTTTTCAACACCTGGTTTTTTGAAGACTGGCTTTTTTCAACCCAGTTTTTTCACCAGTGTTTTCCAAAACCGATTTTTTGACTAGTTTTTTTTTGACGTGTTTTTTTTCACAACCAGTTTCACCATCCACAACATCACATTTTTTTTGTTTCTTCACCACAACGAAGGGGGGTTTTTTTTTTGTTTTTCAACTGGTTTTTTTGGCGCTTTTTTCCAAACCCAGTTTTTCAACTGGTTTTTTTTGAACTGGTTTTTTTTTCAGCCCAGTGTTTACAACGTTGTTTGTTTTTTTACTGGGTTTTCAACAATTTTCAACTGGGTTTTTCAAAAGTATTTTTCAACCAGTTTTTGACTTATTTTGTTTCCCCCACCAGTTTTTTTTTCAACTTGGTTTTTTTTCCAATCAGTTTCTTCATTGGTTTGTCATGTTCAACCCCACCAGTTTTTGGAAAAACAGGGTTTTTTTCACCCTGGTTTTTTTTTTTTTCAATCCAGTTTCTCCTAACCGATTTTCCCTTCCCAACCAATTTATGTTTTCACCAATTTGGAGGACCCAAGTGTTTTACTGGTTTTTTTCAAATCCATCCAACCAGTGGTTAACCCGGTTGTTTTTTGGAACTAGGTTTCAATCCCCAAGTTTTTTTTTTTCAAAAAAAAAATTTGTTTTCCCCCCCCCCCTGTCAAATCAACTTGGTTTTTTTAACCAGTTGTTTTTTCTTTCCCCCCTCCCTTCCAGTTTTCCCAACTGGGTTGTTTTTTGACTGGTTGTTTCAACCAGGTTTGACCATTTTTTATTTCAAAGCAACAGTTTCAAAACTGTTTTTCCAATTCAATTTTTTTTTGTTCTCACTGGTTTTTTTTAACCAGTTTTGTAAAACAAGGTTTTTTTTTGGAACCTGGTTTTTGTTTCAACTTTCAGATTCAATTTACCTGATTTTTTCTACTCATCCCATTTTTTTTTTACAAATTGACCAGTTTTTTTTCCACTGGTTTTTTTTTTTCCATTCAACCCATTTGTTAAAAGAAACCGGGTTTTTTTTTTATGAAACCTGGTCTCCAACCAGTTGTGGTTCAAACAATGTTTTTCCTCCCTGTATCAACTTGGGTTTTGGTTTTAACCAGTTTTCCTCCAGTTTTCAAAAGGTGGTTTTTTATGGACTGGTTTCCCAAATCAAGTTGTCCAACCTGGTGTTTGACTGGGGTTTTCAAACCCATTTTTTTGAAAACTGGTTTTCCAAACCCATTTTTGTTTTTTTTCAACTGTTTTTTTGTTTTTGAACCAGATTTTTTTTGCAACCATTAAAAATGAAAACTTATTTTTTTTTTTTCAATTAAAAACCAGTTGTCAACTGGTTCCAATCCAGTTTTGCTCACCCGCCTGGGTTTTTCAGATTTTCACCCGACATGTTAATTTACTCCCAGTCCCCCCCCTCAAAACGGGTTTTTGAACTGGTTTGTTTTCAACCCAGTTTCAACCCTGGGTTTTTTCAACTGGAAGATTCAACCAGTTTCCAACTGGTTTTTCCCACTGGTTTTCCAATCCATTTTTTCAAACAATTTTTTCCCACTGTAAAACCAACCTTTGGTTTTTCCCCCATTTCCACCAGTTTTCTTCTTCACCTGTTTCGCCCTTCTTCCTCTTCCTCCCAGGTTTTATTTTCATCAAACGGGTTTTTGATACTCTGGGTTTTTTTCAAAACCATTTTTTTTCAACGGGTGTTTTTGAACTGGGTTCTTTTTCCCAACAGTTTTTTAATCATGGGTTTTTTGACTGTTTTTCCAACCATTTTTTTTTTTTTTTCACGGGTTTTGAACAAACCTGGTTTGGGAACCAGTTTTCCCCAACTGGTTTGTTTTGATGGGATTCGGTTTTTCAAATCATTTACCCAACTGGTTTTTTTTGAACTGGGTTTGGTCAACCAGTTTTATCAATCTGGTTTTGACAGACCTTTGGGTTTTCAAACCGTTTTCAACCGGGTTGTTTGAAACCTGGTTTTGGAGACAGTTTTTTTTTTCAAACTGGGTTTATTGAATCGGTTTTTTTCAATCAGTTTTTTCCAACTGGTTTTGACTGGGGTCCAATCAGTTTTTTCAAACTGGTTTTTTTGGGAACTGGTTCCAAAATTCAGTTTTTTTTTTCACCTTGTTTTTCAACTGGTTTTTTTTTTTTGACTGGTTTTCCAATCTAATGTTCAACTGGTTTTTGAAGCCTTAGTTTTGTCCCCAAATTCATTGTTTCAAAAACTGGTTTTTGAACTGGCTTTTCAACCAGTTTTCCCACCCAGTTTTCAACCCGGTTTTTGTGACTAGTTTTTTTGGACTGGGGTTTTTCCAACCAACCAGTTTTTCTAAGATCATTTTTTTCCACTGGTTTCAAACTGGTTTTTTTTGACCCTTGGGGTTTCAACCAGTTTTTTTTTTTTTGTTTTAACTGGGTTTTTTTTGACTTGGGTTTTTTTTTCACCAGGTTTATTCAACTGGTGTTGACTGAGGGGTGTTGTTAACAAGTTTTTCAACTGGTTTTTTTGACTGGTGTCCAATTCAGTTTTGTTTTCAGCCTGGTTTTTGACTGCCCTGTTTCCCCAAAAAACCCAGTTTTTGGTTCAACCTGGTGTTTTTTTTTTGACTGGTTTTTTTTTTCCCCCAAGAACAGTTTTTTTTTCATTCCCCAACTTGGTTTTTTTTTTTTTTTTACTGGTTTTTCATTCCAGAAAAAAAACCCAGTTTTTTTGTTTTTTTCAACTGGCCTTACAACAAGAATTTTTTCGAAACCAGTTTTTTTTGACTATTTTTTTTCACCAGTTTTTTCAACTGGTTTTTTGGTTCCCAATTTCAGTTTCTTCATTGGTTTTTTTCACCAGTTTTGGAACAGGTGTGTCCCAACTTGGTTTTCCAATCCAGTTTTTCCCTAACGATGTTTTCCTCCCACATTTTCACCACACCCAAATTTTGACCAGTTTTATTTTTTAACTGGTTTTTTTCCACCCCAGTGGGTTAAGTTGGGCCCACCCGGTTTGTTTTTTTTGTTGACTTGGGTCCCCCCACCCTCATTCAGTTGTTTTTTCCAAAACAATTTTTCCCCTTGTAATCCCAACTTGGTTTTTTTATTATTAAAATTGACCAGTTTTTTCCTCCAGTTGTTTTTCAATCAACTGGGGTTTTTTTTTTGACCTGTGGTTTTTTCCCAACCAGTTTTGTTTGTGTGTTTTGACCTTTTGTTCCACCAGTTTGGTTGTCAACTGGTTTTTTTTTGTTTTTTTTTCCAATCAGTTGGTGGTCTCACTGGTTTGTACCAGTTTTTTTGGGAAAACCGGTTTTTTTTGACCTGGTTTCAATCATCCAGTTTCCCTAAACTGAATTTTCTCCTACCCAATTTTTAACAAATTTTTGGAAAAACCAGTTTTTCCTGGGTTTCAACCATTTTTAACCGGGGTTTTTTTTTTGACTGGTCCCCCCCCCCCTCAATCAAAAACCAGTTTCAAACAATTTATTCCCCTCTGTAGATCAAACTTGTGGTTTTGCACCAGTTTTTCTCCCATGTTTTTTCCAACCGGGTTTTTGAACCTGGTTTCAACCATTTTCAACTGGTTTTTTTTTTTTTGACTGGTTTTTTTATACCAGTTTTCCCAAACTGGTTTTTTGGAGTGATGAACTGGTTTTTCAATCAATCACAAACCAGTTTTTATTTTATCTGGGTTTTGAACTGGTTTTTCCAAACCAGTTTATTCAACGGTTTTGACTTGGTTTTGAAACACAGTTTTTTTTTCCAACTGTTTTGGGGGGGGAAAATTCGGGTTTTCAACAGTGTGGTTCAACTTGGGTTTTTTGGAACTGGTTCCCAAATCAGTTTTTTTTCAATGGTTTTTTTTTGAACCTGGGTTGTTTCCCCATCCCAGTTTTTAACTGGGTTTTTGACCCGAACTGGTTTTCCAATCAAATTTCAACTGGTTTTTTGGACCTAGTTCCAATCAGTTTTTTTCAAACTGGTTTTTGAACCCCTGCTTTCAATTCACCAACAAACCAGTTTTCAACCCAGTTTCAAACCGAATTTTTGACTAGTTTTTTTTTTGACCTGGGTGTTTTTTTTTTCAATTCCCCAAAACCAGGTTTGTTTTCCCCATTCATTTTTTCAACCCGGTTTTGTTTTCAACTGGTTTTTTTGACTGCCCTTTTTTCCCAACAACCAGTTTCGGTTTCAAACTGGGTTTTTTTTTGTGACCTGGTTTTCCATTCCACCACCAGCCAAGTTTTTCAAACTTGTTTTTTTACTGGTTGTCAACCAAGTTGTTTTTTTTCCAAACTGTGGGTTTGTTTTTTTTCAACAAAGTATTTTTCAGAAAAAAAAAAAGAAAGGAATCCCCGAATTTTCCATTTCAACCAGTTTGAGACTATGTTTTTTTACACCAGTTTTCAACTGGTGGTTATCCAATCAAGTTTGGTTTCTCATTTGGTTTTTCACCCAGTTTGTTTGAAACAGGTTCATTCTTTTTTTTTTCAACTGGGGGGTTTCAATCAGTTCCTAACCCGATTTCCTCAACCCACATTTTTCCAACCAAATTTTTGAAACCCAGTTTTTTACTGGGTTTTCCATCAACCCGTTGGTTAACCCCGGTTTTTTGAAACGTTGGTCCCCCCCCCCCCCTCCAATCAGTTTTTTTTCACCACAAATTTTTCACACCCCTGTGAAAAATCAACTTTGTGTTTTTAAATAACCAGTTCTCCCAGTTTCAACTGGTTTTTTTTTGGACCCTGGTTATTTTTCAACCAACCAGTTGTTTGAAAACCCATTTTTTCAAATCACCAACCATTTTCCACCTGGTTTTTTTGTCCAATACAGTTCCCCCTCACCTGGGTGTTTTTTTTTTTACCGGAGTTTGTGAAAGGGTGTTTGTGACCCTGTGTTTTTCATCAGTTCCTAACCTGATTCTCGATACCATTTTTACAAATTTTTTGAAACCAGTTTTCACCGTTTTTTATTTTTTTTGGTTTTTTTGTTTTGAACTTTTTTTTCAACCAGTTTTTTTTGTTTTTTTTACGGGGGTTTTTTTTTAACTGGGTTTTTAAAAAGTTTTTTTTTTTTTTTTTGATGGGGTTTTTTAAAAAAAAAAATTTTTTTCCCCCAAAAAGGTTTTTTTACTGGGGTTTTAAAAAAAGTTTTAAATTT
>JAVBJF010001674.1:0-10548 GCA_033439095.1 Pseudococcus viburni
CAAAGGCTCGGCGAACAAAACGGTCGCCGGATTCGGAATCAGCGACCTCGAATTAGTCGAAAACGACACAAATCTCGAATTTTTTGAAAATCATCAAAATCCAAAAAAATCATAAGGGGTTAGTTCATGTTTTTTTTCGAAAATTGATGATTTTCAAAAAATTCGAGATTTGTGTCGTTTTCGACTAATTCGAGGTCGCTGATTCCGAATCCGGCGACCGTTTTGTTCGCCGAGCCTTTGTTGACGAGTTATGGCCTTTTTTTTCGGTAAAAAAAAGGCAACTTTTGCGAAAAAAGCTCAAAACAAAAAGTAAATACACCATTCGATTCGTCTCGACGAGAGGATTCCGAAAATGCCCTCGTTTTTGCATTTTGGTCGATTTTACTTAAAGTTGTGGTGAGTTTTCTGCAAAGGAACTGATTTTTCAGTTCAAAAAAATGCAACTTTTGCAGAAAAAGGTTAAAATTAAAAAGTGATTACACCATTCGATTCGTCTCGACGAGAGGATTCCGAAAATGCCCTCGTTTTTTGCATTTTCGTCGATTTTTATCAAAGTTATGCTGATTTTTCTGCAAAGGAACTGATTTTTTCAGTTCAAAAAAATGCAACTTTTGCAGAAAAAGGTTAAAATTAAAAGTGATTACACCATTCGATTCGTCTCGACGAAAGGATTCCGAAAATGCCCTCGTTTTTTTTTGCATTTTCGTCAATTTTAGTCAGAGTTATGGTGCTTTTTCAGCAGAAAAAATGCAACTTTCGTGAAAAAAAATGCAACTTTCGCGAAAAAAGGCCAAATCTGACTTTTTCCCCACAATTTTTTTGAAAATCATAAAAAAATTGTTTAATTTGATGAAAAATTGTGTAAAATTTTGAAAAAATTTCCGTAGAAAAGTGTCTTTTTTGTTGAAAAATTGCGTGAAATGTTGCTCAAATTGTCGAAAAATTGTTTAATTTGATGAAAAATTGTGTAAAATGTTGAAAAATTGCGTGAAATTTTGCTTAAAAGGTGGAAAAATTGCCTAATTGATAAAAAAGTGTGTAAAACATTGAAAAAAATTCGTAAAATTGCTTCAATTGTCGAGAAATCCTGCATAAATTGATGAAAAATTGTGTGAAATGTTGAAAAAAAGTTGTAAAATTGCTTCAAATTGTCGAAAAATTGTTTTATTTGATGAAAAATTGTGTAAAATGTTGAAAAATTGCGTGAAATGTTGCTCAAGTTGTCGAAAAATTGTTAAACTTGATGAAAAATTGTGTAAAATGTTGGGAAAAAAGTCGTAAAATTGCATTAATTTGTCGAAAAATTGTTTAAATTGTTGAAAATTGTGTGAAAAAGTCGAGATATTTGTTAAAAATTGAGAGAATTGTCGAAAAACTGCAACAATTCATGCAATTTTTCAACATTTGAAGCAATTTTACAACTTTTTTTCAACATTTCACACACAATTTTTCATCAATTTATGCAAGATTTCTCGACAATTGAAGCAATTTTACGACTTTTTTCAATGTTTTACACACTTTTTCATCAATTTAGGCAATTTTTTTCCACCTTTTAGGCAACAATTTACGCAATTTTTCAACATGTAAAACACTTTTCTACGCTAATTTCAACATTTTACACAATTTTTCATCAAATTTAACAATTTTTTCGACAACTTGAGCAACATTTCACGCAATTTTTCAACATTTTACACAATTTTTCATCAAATTAAACAATTTTTTTATGATTTTCAAAAAATTGTGGGGAAAAAGTCAGATTTGGCCTTTTTTCGCGAAAGTTGCATTTTTTTTCACGAAAGTTGCACTTTTTCTGCTGAAAAAGCACCATAACTCTGACTAAAATTGACGAAAATGCAAAAACGAGGGCATTTTCGGAATCCTCTCGTCGAGACGAATCGAATGGTGTATTCACGTTTACATTTTGAGCTTTTTTCGCGAAAGTTGCATTTTTTTCACGAAAGTTGCATTTTTTTTACCGAAAAAAAGGCCATAACTCGTCAACAAAGGCTCGGCGAACAAAACGGTCGCCGGATTCGGAATCAGCGACCTCGAATTAGTCGAAAACGACACAAATCTCGAATTTTTTGAAAATCATCAAAATCCAAAAAATCATAAGGGGTTAGTTCATGGTTTTTTCGAAAATTGATGATTTTCAAAAAATTCGAGATTTGTGTCGTTTTCGACTAATTCGAGGTCGCTGATTCCGAATCCGGCGACCGTTTTGTTTGCCGAGCCTTTGTTGACGAGTTATGGCCTTTTTTTCGGTAAAAAAAAGGCAACTTTTGCGAAAAAAGCTCAAAAACAAAAAGTAAATACACCATTCGATTCGTCTCGACGAGAGGATTCCGAAAATGCCCTCGTTTTTGCATTTTGGTCGATTTTACTTAAAGTTGTGGTGAGTTTTCTGCAAAGGAACTGATTTTTCAGTTCAAAAAAATGCAACTTTTGCAGAAAAAGGTTAAAATTAAAAAGTGATTACACCATTCGATTCGTCTCGACGAGAGGATTCCGAAAATGCCCTCGTTTTTGCATTTTCGTCGATTTTTATCAAAGTTATGCTGATTTTTCTGCAAAGGAACTGATTTTTTAGTTCAAAAAAATGCAACTTTCGCGAAAAAAGCTCAAAATGTAAACGTGAATACACCATTCGATTCGTCTCGACGAGAGGATTCCGAAAATGCCCTCGTTTTTGCATTTTCGTCAATTTTAGTCAGAGTTATGGTGCTTTTTCAGCAGAAAAAATGCAACTTTCGTGAAAAAAATGCAACTTTCGCGAAAAAAGCTCAAAATGTAAACGTGAATACACCATTCGATTCGTCTCGACGAGAGGATTCCGAAAATGCCCTCGTTTTTGCATTTTCGTCAATTTTAGTCAGAGTTATGGTGCTTTTTCAAAAATGCAATCTTGTCGCGAAAAAAGGCCAAATCTGACTTTTTCCCCACAATTTTTTTGAAATCATAAAAAATTGTTTAATTTGATGAAAAATTGTGTAAAATTTTGAAAATTTCCGTAGAAAAGTGTCTTTTTTGTTGAAAAATTGCGTGAAATGTTGCTCAAATTGTCGAAAAATTGTTTAATTTGATGAAAAATTGTGTAAAATGTTGAAAAATTGCGTGAAATGTTGCTTAAAAGGTGGAAAAATTGCCTAAATTGATAAAAAAGTGTGTAAAACATTGAAAAAATTCGTAAAATTGCTTCAATTGTCGAGAAATCCTGCATAAATTGATGAAAAATTGTGTGAAATGTTGAAAAAAAGTTGTAAAATTGCTTCAAATTGTCGAAAAATTGTTTTATTTGATGAAAAATTGTGTAAAATGTTGAAAAATTGCGTGAAATGTTGCTCAAGTTGTCGAAAAATTGTTAAACTTGATGAAAAATTGTGTAAAATGTTGGGAAAAAAGTCGTAAAATTGCATTAATTTGTCGAAAAATTGTTTAAATTGTTGAAAATTGTGTGAAAAAGTCGAGATATTTGTTAAAAATTGAGAGAATTGTCGAAAAACTGCAACAATTCATGCAATTTTTCAACATTTGAAGCAATTTTACAACTTTTTTTCAACATTTCACACAATTTTTCATCAATTTATGCAAGATTTCTCGACAATTGAAGCAATTTTACGACTTTTTTCAATGTTTTACACACTTTTTCATCAATTTAGGCAATTTTTCCACCTTTTAGGCAACAATTTACGCAATTTTTCAACATGTAAAACACTTTTCTACGCTAATTTTCAACATTTTACACAATTTTTCATCAAATTTAACAATTTTTCGACAACTTGAGCAACATTTCACGCAATTTTTCAACATTTTTACACAATTTTTTCATCAAATTAAACAATTTTTTTATGATTTTCAAAAAAATTGTGGGGAAAAAGTCAGATTTGGCCTTTTTTCGCGAAAGTTGCATTTTTTTTTCACGAAAGTTGCACTTTTTCTGCTGAAAAAGCACCATAACTCTGACTAAAATTGACGAAAATGCAAAAACGAGGGCATTTTCGGAATCCTCTCGTCGAGACGAATCGAATGGTGTATTCACGTTTACATTTTGAGATTTTTTCGCGAAAGTTGCATTTTTTTCACGAAAGTTGCATTTTTTTTACCGAAAAAAAGGCCATAACTCGTCAACAAAGGCTCGGCGAACAAAACGGTCGCCGGATTCGGAATCAGCGACCTCGAATTAGTCGAAAACGACACAAATCTCGAATTTTTTGAAAATCATCAAAATCCAAAAAAATCATAAGGGGTTAGTTCATGGTTTTTTCGAAAATTGATGATTTTCAAAAATTCGAGATTTGTGTCGTTTTCGACTAATTCGAGGTCGCTGATTCCGAATCCGGCGACCGTTTTGTTCGCCGAGCCTTTGTTGACGAGTTATGGCCTTTTTTCGGTAAAAAAAGGCAACTTTTGCGAAAAAAGCTCAAAAACAAAAGTAAATTTCGATTCGGTCTCGACGAGAGGAAAAATGCCCTCGTTTTTGCACTTTTGCGATTTTACTTAAAGTTGTGGTGAGTTTTCTGCAAAGGAACTGATTTTTTCAGTTCAAAAAAAAAACTTTTGCAGAAAAAGGTTAAAATTAAAAAGTGATTACACCATTCGATTCGTCTCGACGAGAGGATTCCGAAAATGCCCTCGTTTTTTGCATTTTGGTCGATTTTTATCAAAGTTATGCTGATTTTTCTGCAAAGGAACTGATTTTTCAGTTCAAAAAATGCAACTTTTGCAGAAAAAGGTTAAAATTAAAAAGTGATTACACCATTCGATTCGTCTCGACGAGAGGATTCCGAAAATGCCCTCGTTTTTGCATTTTCGTCAATTTTAGTCAGAGTTATGGTGCTTTTTTCAGCAGAAAAAATGCAACTTTCGTGAAAAAAAATGCAACTTTCGCGCGAAAAAAGGCCAAATCTGACTTTTTCCCCACAATTTTTTTGAAAATCATAAAAAAATTGTTTAATTTGATGAAAAATTGTGTAAAATTTTGAAAATTTCCGTAGAAAAGTGTCTTTTTTGTTGAAAAATTGCGTGAAATGTTGCTCAAATTGTCGAAAAATTGTTTAATTTGATGAAAAATTGTGTAAAATGTTGAAAAATTGCGTGAAATGTTGCTTAAAAGGTGGAAAAATTGCCTAAATTGATAAAAAAGTGTGTAAAACATTGAAAAAATTCGTAAAATTGCTTCAATTGTCGAGAAATCCTGCATAAATTGATGAAAAATTGTGTGAAATGTTGAAAAAAAGTTGTAAAATTGCTTCAAATTGTCGAAAAATTGTTTTATTTGATGAAAAATTGTGTAAAATGTTGAAAAATTGCGTGAAATGTTGCTCAAGTTGTCGAAAAATTGTTAAACTTGATGAAAAATTGTGTAAAATGTTGGGAAAAAAGTCGTAAAATTGCATTAATTTGTCGAAAAATTGTTTAAATTGTTGAAAATTGTGTGAAAAAGTCGAGATATTTGTTAAAAATTGAGAGAATTGTCGAAAAACTGCAACAATTCATGCAATTTTTCAACATTTGAAGCAATTTTACAACTTTTTTTCAACATTTCACACAATTTTTCATCAATTTATGCAAGATTTCTCGACAATTGAAGCAATTTTACGACTTTTTTCAATGTTTTACACACTTTTTCATCAATTTAGGCAATTTTTTCCACCTTTTAGGCAACAATTTACGCAATTTTTCAACATGTAAAACACTTTTTCTACGCTAATTTTCAACATTTTACACAATTTTTCATCAAATTTAACAATTTTTCGACAACTTGAGCAACATTTCACGCAATTTTTCAACATTTTACACAATTTTTCATCAAATTAAACAATTTTTTTATGATTTTCAAAAAAATTGTGGGGAAAAAGTCAGATTTGGCCTTTTTTCGCGAAAGTTGCTTTTTTTTTCACGAAAGTTGCACTTTTTCTGCTGAAAAAGCACCATAACTCTGACTAAAATTGACGAAAATGCAAAAACGAGGGCATTTTCGGAATCCTCTCGTCGAGACGAATCGAATGGTGTATTCACGTTTACATTTTGAGCTTTTTTCGCGAAAGTTGCATTTTTTTCACGAAAGTTGCATTTTTTTTACCGAAAAAAAAAGGCCATAACTCGTCAACAAAGGCTCGGCGAACAAAACGGTCGCCGGATTCGGAATCAGCGACCTCGAATTAGTCGAAAACGACACAAATCTCGAATTTTTTGAAATCATCAAAATCCAAAAAATCATAAGGGGTTAGTTCATGGTTTTTTCGAAAATTGATGATTTTCAAAAAATTCGAGATTTGTGTCGTTTTCGACTAATTCGAGGTCGCTGATTCCGAATCCGGCGACCGTTTTGTTCGCCGAGCCTTTGTTGACGAGTTATGGCCTTTTTTTCGGTAAAAAAAAGGCAACTTTTGCGAAAAAAGCTCAAAAACAAAAAGTAAATACACCATTCGATTCGTCTCGACGAGAGGATTCCGAAAATGCCCTCGTTTTTTGCATTTTGGTCGATTTTTATCAAAGTTATGCTGATTTTTCTGCAAAGGAACTGATTTTTCAGTTCAAAAAATGCAACTTTTGCAGAAAAAGGTTAAAATTAAAAAGTGATTACACCATTCGATTCGTCTCGACGAGAGGATTCCGAAAATGCCCTCGTTTTTGCATTTTCGTCAATTTTAGTCAGAGTTATGGTGCTTTTTCAGCAGAAAAAATGCAACTTTCGTGAAAAAAAATGCAACTTTCGCGAAAAAAGGCCAAATCTGACTTTTTCCCCACAATTTTTTTGAAAATCATAAAAAAATTGTTTAATTTGATGAAAAATTGTGTAAAATTTTGAAAATTTCCGTAGAAAAGTGTCTTTTTTGTTGAAAAATTGCGTGAAATGTTGCTCAAATTGTCGAAAAATTGTTTAATTTGATGAAAAATTGTGTAAAATGTTGAAAAATTGCGTGAAATGTTGCTTAAAAGGTGGAAAAATTGCCTAAATTGATAAAAAAGTGTGTAAAACATTGAAAAAATTCGTAAAATTGCTTCAATTGTCGAGAAATCCTGCATAAATTGATGAAAAATTGTGTGAAATGTTGAAAAAAAGTTGTAAAATTGCTTCAAATTGTCGAAAAATTGTTTTATTTGATGAAAAATTGTGTAAAATGTTGAAAAATTGCGTGAAATGTTGCTCAAGTTGTCGAAAAATTGTTAAACTTGATGAAAAATTGTGTAAAATGTTGGGAAAAAAGTCGTAAAATTGCATTAATTTGTCGAAAAATTGTTTAAATTGTTGAAAATTGTGTGAAAAAGTCGAGATATTTGTTAAAAATTGAGAGAATTGTCGAAAAACTGCAACAATTCATGCAATTTTTCAACATTTGAAGCAATTTTACAACTTTTTTTCAACATTTCACACAATTTTTCATCAATTTATGCAAGATTTCTCGACAATTGAAGCAATTTTACGACTTTTTTCAATGTTTTACACACTTTTTCATCAATTTAGGCAATTTTTCCACCTTTTAGGCAACAATTTACGCAATTTTTCAACATGTAAAACACTTTTCTACGCTAATTTTCAACATTTTACACAATTTTTCATCAATTTTAACAATTTTTCGACAACTTGAGCAACATTTCACGCAATTTTTCAACATTTTACACAATTTTTCATCAAATTAAACAATTTTTTTATGATTTTCAAAAAAATTGTGGGGAAAAAGTCAGATTTGGCCTTTTTTTCGCGAAAGTTGCATTTTTTTTCACGAAAGTTGCACTTTTTCTGCTGAAAAAGCACCATAACTCTGACTAAAATTGACGAAAATGCAAAAACGAGGGCATTTTCGGAATCCTCTCGTCGAGACGAATCGAATGGTGTATTCACGTTTACATTTTGAGCTTTTTTCGCGAAAGTTGCATTTTTTTCACGAAAGTTGCATTTTTTTTACCGAAAAAAAGGCCATAACTCGTCAACAAAGGCTCGGCGAACAAAACGGTCGCCGGATTCGGAATCAGCGACCTCGAATTAGTCGAAAACGACACAAATCTCGAATTTTTTGAAAATCATCAAAATCCAAAAAAATCATAAGGGGTTAGTTCATGGTTTTTTCGAAAATTGATGATTTTCAAAAAATTCGAGATTTGTGTCGTTTTCGACTAATTCGAGGTCGCTGATTCCGAATCCGGCGACCGTTTTGTTCGCCGAGCCTTTGTTGACGAGTTATGGCCTTTTTTTCGGTAAAAAAAAAGGCAACTTTTGCGAAAAAAAGCTCAAAAACAAAAAGTAAATACACCATTCGATTCGTCTCGACGAGAGGATTCCGAAAATGCCCTCGTTTTTGCATTTTGGTCGATTTTACTTAAAGTTGTGGTGAGTTTTCTGCAAAGGAACTGATTTTTCAGTTCAAAAAAATGCAACTTTTGCAGAAAAAGGTTAAAATTAAAAAGTGATTACACCATTCGATTCGTCTCGACGAGAGGATTCCGAAAATGCCCTCGTTTTTGCATTTTCGTCGATTTTTATCAAAGTTATGCTGATTTTTCTGCAAAGGAACTGATTTTTAAGTTCAAAAAATGCAACTTTTGCAGAAAAAGGTTAAAATTAAAAAGTGATTACACCATTCGATTCGTCTCGACGAAAGGATTCCGAAAATGCCCTCGTTTTTGCATTTTCGTCAATTTTAGTCAGAGTTATGGTGCTTTTTCAGCAGAAAAAATGCAACTTTCGTGAAAAAAAATGCAACTTTCGCGAAAAAAGGCCAAATCTGACTTTTTCCCCACAATTTTTTTGAAAATCATAAAAAAATTGTTTAATTTGATGAAAAATTGTGTAAAATTTTGAAAATTTCCCTAGAAAAGTGTCTTTTTTGTTGAAAAATTGCGTGAAATGTTGCTCAAATTGTCGAAAAATTGTTTAATTTGATGAAAAATTGTGTAAAATGTTGAAAAATTGCGTGAAATGTTGCTTAAAAGGTGGAAAAATTGCCTAAATTGATAAAAAAGTGTGTAAAACATTGAAAAAATTCGTAAAATTGCTTCAATTGTCGAGAAATCCTGCATAAATTGATGAAAAATTGTGTGAAATGTTGAAAAAAAGTTGTAAAATTGCTTCAAATTGTCGAAAAATTGTTTTATTTGATGAAAAATTGTGTAAAATGTTGAAAAATTGCGTGAAATGTTGCTCAAGTTGTCGAAAAATTGTTAAACTTGATGAAAATTTGTGTAAAATGTTGGGAAAAAAGTCGTAAAATTGCATTAATTTGTCGAAAAATTGTTTAAATTGTTGAAAATTGTGTGAAAAAGTCGAGATATTTGTTAAAAATTGAGAGAATTGTCGAAAAACTGCAACAATTCATGCAATTTTTCAACATTTGAAGCAATTTTACAACTTTTTTTCAACATTTCACACAATTTTTCATCAATTTATGCAAGATTTCTCGACAATTGAAGCAATTTTACCTTTTTTTTCAATGTTTTACACACTTTTTCATCAATTTAGGCAATTTTTCCACCTTTTAGGCAACAATTTACGCAATTTTTCAACATGTAAAACACTTTTCTACGCTAATTTTCAACATTTTACACAATTTTTCATCAAATTTAACAATTTTTCGACAACTTGAGCAACATTTCACGCAATTTTTCAACATTTTACACAATTTTTCATCAAATTAAACAATTTTTTTATGATTTTCAAAAAAATTGTGGGGAAAAAGTCAGATTTGGCCTTTTTTCGCGAAAGTTGCTTTTTTTCACGAAAGTTGCACTTTTTCTGCTGAAAAAGCACCATAACTCTGACTAAAATTGACGAAAATGCAAAAACGAGGGCATTTTCGGAATCCTCTCGTCGAGACGAATCGAATGGTGTATTCACGTTTACATTTTGAGCTTTTTTCGCGAAAGTTGCATTTTTTTCACGAAAGTTGCATTTTTTTTACCGAAAAAAAGGCCATAACTCGTCAACAAAGGCTCGGCGAACAAAACGGTCGCCGGATTCGGAATCAGCGACCTCGAATTAGTCGAAAACGACACAAATCTCGAATTTTTTGAAAAACATCAAAATCCAAAAAAATCATAAGGGGTTAGTTCATGGTTTTTTCGAAAATTGATGATTTTCAAAAAATTCGAGATTTGTGTCGTTTTCGACTAATTCGAGGTCGCTGATTCCGAATCCGGCGACCGTTTTGTTCGCCGAGCCTTTGTTGACGAGTTATGGCCTTTTTTTCGGTAAAAAAAAGGCAACTTTTGCGAAAAAAGCTCAAAAACAAAAAGTAAATACACCATTCGATTCGTCTCGACGAGAGGATTCCGAAAATGCCCTCGTTTTTGCATTTTGGTCGATTTTACTTAAAGTTGTGGTGAGTTTTCTGCAAAGGAACTGATTTTTCAGTTCAAAAAAATGCAACTTTTGCCAGAAAAAGGTTAAAATTAAAAAGTGATTACACCATTCGATTCGTCTCGACGAGAGGATTCCGAAAATGCCCTCGTTTTTTTTTTTTTTTTTGCATTTTCGTCGATTTTATCAAAGTTATGCTGTGATTTTTCTGCAAAGGAACTGATTTTTTCAGTTCAAAAAATGCAACTTTC
>JAVBJF010001675.1:0-10546 GCA_033439095.1 Pseudococcus viburni
ACAGAACTCTAAAAAAACAATAAATTGATTTTTTTGTTGTGGTGGGGGCGTACTTTCCTGGTAAAAAATATTACATTTTATGGTATTTTTTTAGCAAAATTTTTGATTTTTTTTTTCAATCGTTCGAATTTTTTTAATGTAAGTTTTACGATTTCTGGGGGTAATAAGTAAGTACGGTAAATGTTGAATCAGTAGGTAAATAGAAGGAAGAACATAGATTTTTTTCCGTTACCACTTCTTTCGAGGTACGGACACAATTTCCTGACTATTCCTTCAGACTAGGGGGGGGGGGGGGGTGCCCCGGACTCAGGTTTTTTAGGGAGCCCACGGAGCCTCTCTTCATTGGGGAGAGCCTCAACAAAAAAAATGGGCCTAAACAACGTCGTATCAACGTTCGAAAGATCTTTTTTGTTCATATACATTTTTTCCGCAAGCACAGATTTCTCTGCATGGCCCTGATCCCATTTAAACTGCAAATTTTTCGAAAAATTCTTACTTCATTTCCACGCTTAGTTTCGTTTCCTGTTTTTTTTTTTGGCTGCTTTTCTGCAAGATTCCGGAAATAATCAGCATATTGCTTACAAAATTGTGATGTTTTCTAAGACAAATTTTCTATGAAATTATTTTTATTTTCAGCAAATTTCCCTTTTTTCTTTAGACGTCTGCTTTGTGCGAATTTCTTTCATATTCGTAATAAAATTCTGTATGGGTACCAAGAAGTCTACAAAAATATTCGCTTATTTTCCCCCATTCCTGTAAAATTTCTTATGAATCTCAACTTCTGAAATTTTTTGTAAATAAACTGCAAACCTATAACATGATAATTTCTTGTTCTATTCTTTTAAAATTTTTTATGTGAATACTCTTTCCATTTTATTGCAAATCATTTGTTCTTTTTTCAGAAATTCATTTGTTGATTTCCGATATATTTTCAATAGGTAGTTTATCCCAAGTTTTGTCAGTTTGAGTGAGTTCCTGCCACTTTTCTGCATGTTTATTTCAAATGTTTGGTAAACTTCCTGTAATTGTGACGAATTTTTTCTATTGTTTTTTGGTTAAAATTATTTTCGTTGTTTTCAATTTCATATTGTGTTTGGGAAACTGAAATAATTTTTACGTTCTTTTATTCATAATTTTTCTCGAAGTGCTTATAAGGTTACAATACACATATACCAAGCCAGTACAAAACATATTTTGATTTTTTGACTAGCTCCTAAATCATTTGACTCACTTTGGATTTCGGCGATCCATGTTCAAATGTTCAAATTTTTCTATTTGCTTTAATTCTATTTCTTTTCAATGCTTTACCAACTTTAAAATTTTTCATTGGAAAATTCGTTTAGTTTAAATTTTCTGAGAAATCAAACTTTGATTTTTCAACTTTTTTCGTTTTCATATTTTTATTACCTTCTTTTCAAAATTTCTTCTAAAAGTTTATTGAGCTGGAAGAAAATTCTAAGAAACTGAAGCTGAAAACTTCTTAAAAATTCAAAGTTGGAAAAAATTTTAGTGAATTTTCGATTGGAAAAATTTCATATATGCCTAATGTAGTTGAAAACCATTTTTTAAATTATTCAAAACAATTTTATGGTTGAAAGAAATGTTTAAAAAAATATAAAGTTAAAAATATTGAAGAAATTGAATTACTTAGGTACCCTAAGTAAAAAAATTTTAATACTAAAATGTGTTCTCAATTTTGAAATTTTTTCCTACTGTAATTTTTTTCAATATTTAAATACAGTAGACTCCCGATTATCCGACTCTCGATTATCCGACATCTCGATTATCCGATCAAAAAATATTGTCCGACAACTCCCGATTATCCAACCTCCCAAATGTCGATAATTGCTTTTTATCCGACTTATTTTAAATTTAGGCTCTTAACCAAAGAATTTGTATGTAAAAACGTTCACACACCATGGTATGGTACTGAAGCAGTGGAGGTGAGAATTCCGCGAGTTTTGGAAAGCAGAAAGGTGTCCCTTTCGCGAAAACTGATGATTTTTTTGCAAATGGTCGGACTTTGCAAAGGCTCTGAAAAAAAACTATGCGCCGCGACAAAAATCTACAACCAACTTTTTTCAAAAAATTAATGATTTTGTGTCTTAGAAAAAAAGTAATTTCTTTCAAGTATTTTCTTTTTTTAAATGTTTTAACCTAAAAATATCGAGGTGATTTTTTTTTAAATTTTAGTTCTATTGTTTAATTTTTGGTTTGACGGGTTTTTAAAATAAATGCATGCCACATTATTTCCCTCGCATTTCAAAGAACTCATGTTAAGTATTACTTTTTTTTCTGAACAAAAACTGAACTTTTCGATTATCCGACTTTTTTGAGTATCCGACACTTTCCCGCCCCAATTTATGTCGGATAATCGGAGTCTACTGTATTCAACATTTTTCCAATTTCGATTTTCAATTTTTTCAGCTTACTATTTTTTCCATCTCGAAAGTTTTTTTCAATAATATCAAAATTTTTTCCTCAATTTTTTTTCAACTTTGAATTTTAAAAAATGTTCACTTTATGTTTTTGAAATTTCTTTCAGCTCAATAATTAATGGAAGCATTTTCAAAATATGAGTACGGAATTGTAAAATTTAAAAATAAAATTTTTTAATTCGAACTGTTGGAAAAAAATTTTTATTTGAAGTTGAATACAATTTTTAAGAAATTAGAATTGTAGCAATTAAAAAAATTTATAGTCGGAAAAATTTGAAAAAATAAATTTGGATTTGGATCATCGAATCCCATTTGTCTCAAAATGATTTAGGATCTAGTGATTTTTTGTGCTCCTAATATTTTTTTCAAATTTCACCTCTTCGATTCAGTCTTGTTATCGCACTTTTTCTCATTCGTTCTTTAATTCCCATTTGTAATAGATTTTTATTGATCTCGTAGTACAATTAAGTTTCGCTTAATTTCCATATACCTGGAAGATTCTCCATATCCCCATAAGCTATTTATCGAATGACCTGTTCCGTTACTCTATTACTAATTTATCGGCGAGATCATCGACTATTTAATTTAGTGCGGGTAGAATAATACACGCGTATGCATTTTATTGCATATTCTTATACCGAAGCTGTTATCGTGTGACCCATTTGTACTTATAAAACACTAAATTGATACGTATAGTTAATTTCCTGTCATATACTCTGCTTCCCTTTCTTTTCTGTTCTCGAATACCGAGCCGACGAAAATTTTACGCTAATTTTGCCAAACTCGTACCTAAACTTAATTCTTTACATTTTTGCCACGATTTAAACCGCTCCGTTTGACAAATTACATTTTTTAATTTTACTCTCTGGTAAGATCGCGCGTAGGTATGGCTGCTGCAGTGCTGCGTCTCAGCATCTAAAATGCGGGTATCGTAAAATTACCTAAACGGGCGTACCTTATTGTCTATTAAATACGACACGATTCGATTTATTTGCGTAATTTTAGTCCAGTTATTCTTGGCGATAAAATTATTTACGTTATAATGTAAATATTAATTAGACAGAGGTATTTCGATGATTGACGACGTCGACGCCATCTCCGCGCAGCCACCAGCGACCGTTAAAACTACCGCACGAATTCACATAGATTTTTCATCTTCGCTATTTTTATACGAAAAACAAAAAAATCTAGTCGTTAGTTTACACCATTAAACGATGTGTTCTTTTGTAACCACGTAAGTATATTACTTTTATAATGTGAAATTACCTACAAATCTTCTTCGAGAGCATTACCGTGCTCTGGTATTCTTTACAAATACACGAGCTAGCGTTTTGTTGTTAGAAGAAGAAAAAAATCTTCGCCTTTCTATTGTCGTAAGTATATTGTACGAGCACCACAGTTTCCGCGAATCTGCCCGCAACGCGGTTGTCATTCTTGACATTTTTTGTTATTTTTTTTTCGGCGTATGCAAATGTAGCGTATGTATCGAGATGGTATTTTTATGAAATTTTAATGGGCCATTTTTTAGAGCACCGGGAGCGTATAAGAATTTGTTAAATGGTCTATTTGGTATTCTCTGCGTTTAATTATTTATATCCGAGGTGGAGTAAATTTGAAGAACAGAATTACTAATACGGTGCAGTTGGTGGTTTTGTATGAGGTTTTCACATGGAGTTGGTTTGTATGAGATCGCCGTTTTCATAAGATATGAGATGAGCTAGCACTATTCCAAAATTAAAATTCGTGATTTTCATGGTCATACGAGTACGTGTGAAAAATTGGTTACTAAGGGACTTCTTTTTTTTCCCTCAAAATTTATAAAAATTTGGTTTTAATCAAGTGTTGATATTTTAATTTTAAGAAAAGATCAATCGAAGAGTTTTTCGTCGTTTTTTTGAACGACAAAATTATAATATCGAAAATTGTCGTTTTCTCGTCATTTTTTAAAGAAAACGACAGATTCAAAGAATTGAAAAAGTAGTCGTTTCTCGTCGTTTTTTTGAAATAACGATTAGAAACGACGGGTTCAGAATATTGGAAAGTGGTCGTTTTTGAAGAAAAGACAGTAGACAACATTTTCAAACTCACAAGGTAGTATCCAACTCACAAGTAAAATTTTGAGACCAAACAAAAAAAATCGAAAGTACATCATAATAGGACCCCATATTCAAAATGTCAAGTGCTGAAGTTATTCATTTCTCAAATTTTTGGCGAATTTTTGAAATTTCAAAATTACCTCATCACCTCACAAAAATTGGTTTTTTTATGTGGTGAAATATGTGGATATAATTCTTATCCACGTTTTTACCACCACTGGAAACACTTTTCCCTTGTGGTGAAATATGTGGATAAATATCCACGTTTTTACCACCACTGGAAACACTTTTCCCTTGTGGTGAAATATGTGGATAAATTTTATCCACGTTTTTACCTCAACTGGAAACACTTTTCCCTTGTGGTGAAATATGTGGATAAATTTTATCCACGGTTTTACCACATCTGAGAACACTTTTCCCTTGTGGTGAAATATGTGGATAAATTTTATCCACGTTTTCACCCCTCTCTGAAATTATTTTTTTTATGTGGTGAATGATGTGGATAATTCTTATCCACGTTTTTACCACAACTAGAAAACACTTTTCCCTTGTGGTGAAATATGTGGATAAATTTTATCCACGTTTTTACCACTACAGGAAACACTTTTCCCTTGTGGTGAAATATGTGGATAATTCTTATCCACGTTTTTACGACAACTTAAAACACTTTTCTTTTGTGGTGAAATATGTGGATAAATTTTATCCACGGTTTTACCACAACTAGAAAACACATTTCCCTTGTGGTGAAATATGTGGATAAATTTTATTCACGGTTTTACCACATCTGAGAACACTTTTCCCTTGTGGTGAAATATGTGGATAAATTTTATCCACGTTTTCACCCCTCTCTGAAATTATTTTTTTTATGTGGTGAAATATGTGGATAATTATTATCCACGTTTTAACCAGCACTGGAAACACATTTCCCTTGTGGTGAAATATGTGGATGAATTATATCCACGTTTTTACCACAACTTAAAACACTTTTCCCTTGTGGTGAAATATGTGGATAATTTTTATCCACGTTTTTACCACCACTGGAAACACTTTTCCCTTGTGGTGAAATATGTGGATAATTCTTATCCACGTTTTTACCACAACTAGAAAACACATTTCCTTGTGGTGAAATATGTGGATAAATTTTATCCATGGTTTTACCACATCTGAGAACTCTTTTCCCTTGTGGTGAAATATGTGGATAAATTTTATCCACGTTTTCACCCCTCTCTGAAATTATTTTTTTTATGTGGTGAAATATGTGGATAATTCTTATCCACGTTTTTACCACAACTTGATACACTTTTTCCTTGTGGTGAAATATGTGGAAAAATTTTATCCACGTTTTTACCACCACTGGAAACACTTTTCCCTTGTGGTGAAATATGTGGATAAATTTTATCCACGTTTTTACCACTACAGGAAACACTTTTCCCTTGTGGTGAAATATGTGGATAATTCTTATCCACGTTTTTACGACAACTTAAAACACTTTTCTTTTGTGGTGAAATATGTGGATAAATTTTATCCACGGTTTTACCACAACTAGAAAACACATTTCCCTTGTGGTGAAATATGTGGATAAATTTTATCCACGGTTTTACCACATCTGAGAACACTTTTCCCTTGTGGTGAAATATGTGGATAAATTTTATCCACGTTTTCACCCCTCTCTGAAATAATTTTTTTTATGTGGTGAAATATGTGGATAATTCTTATCCACGTTTTTACCACAACTTGAAACACTTTTCCCTTGTGGTGAAATATGTGGATAAATTTTATCCCCGTTTTCACCCTTCTCTGAAATAATTTTTTTTATGTGGTGAAATATGTGGATAATTCTTATCCACGTTTTTACCACCACTGGAAACACTTTTCCTTTGTGGTGAAATATGTGGATAAATTATATCCACGGTTTTACCACAACTGAGAACACTTTTCCCTTGTGGTGAAATATGTGGATAAATTTTATCCACGTTTTTACCACCACTGGAAACACTTTTCCCTTGTGGTGAAATGTGTGGATAAATTTTATCCACGTTTTTACCACTACTGGAAACACTTTTCCCTTGTGGTGAAATATGTGGATAATTCTTATCCACGTTTTTACCACAACTTGAAACACTTTTTCCTTGTGGTGAAATATGTGGATAAATTTTATCCCCGTTTTCACCCTTCTCTGAAATAATTTTTTTTATGTGGTGAAATATGTGGATAATTCTTATCCACGTTTATACGACAACTAAAAACACTTTTCTTTTGTGGTGAAATATGTGGATAAATTTTATCCACGGTTTTACCACAACTAGAAAACACATTTCCCTTGTGGTGAAATATGTGGATAAATTTTATTCACGGTTTTACCACATCTGAGAACACTTTTCCCTTGTGGTGAAATATGTGGATAAATTTTATCCACGTTTTCACCCCTCTCTGAAATTATTTTTTTTATGTGGTGAAATATGTGGATAATTCTTATCCACGTTTTTACCACAACTTGAAACACTTTTTCCTTGTGGTGAAATATGTGGATAAATTTTATCCCCGTTTTCACCCTTCTCTGAAATAATTTTTTTTATGTGGTGAAATATGTGGATAATTCTTATCCACGTTTTTACCACCACTGGAAACACTTTTCCCTTGTGGTGAAATATGTGGATAAATTATATCCACGGTTTTACCACAACTGAGAACACTTTTCCCTTGTGGTGAAATATGTGGATAAATTTTATCCACGTTTTTACCACCACTGGAAACACTTTTCCCTTGTGGTGAAATGTGTGGATAAATTTTATCCACGTTTTTACCACTACTGGAAACACTTTTCCCTTGTGGTGAAATATGTGGATAATTCTTATCCACGTTTTTACCACAACTTGAAACACTTTTTCCTTGTGGTGAAATATGTGGATAAATTTTATCCCCGTTTTTCACCCTTCTCTGAAATAATTTTTTTTATGTGGTGAAATATGTGGATAATTCTTATCCACGTTTTTACCACCACTGGAAAAACTTTTCCCTTGTGGTGAAATATGTGGATAATTTTTATCCACGTTTTTACCACCACTGGAAACACTTTTCCCTTGTGGTGAAATATGTGGATAAATTTTATCCACGGTTTTACCACAACTAGAAAACACTTTTCCTTGTGGTGAAATATGTGGATAAATTTTATCCACGTTTTCACCCCTCTCTGAAATTATTTTTTTTATGTGGTGAAATATGTGGATAATTCTTATCCACGTTTTTACCACAACTTGAAACACTTTTTCCTTGTGGTGAAATATGTGGATAAATTTTATCCCCGTTTTCACTCTTCTCAGAAATTATTTTTTTTATGTGGTGAAATATGTGGATAATTCTTATCCACGTTTTTACCACCACTGGAAACACTTTTCCCTTGTGGTGAAATATGTGGATAAATTATATCCACGGTTTTACCACAACTGAGAACACTTTTCCCTTGTGGTGAAATATGTGGATAAATTTTATCCACGTTTTTACCACCACTGGAAACACTTTTCCCTTGTGGTGAAATGTGTGGATAATTCTTATCCACGTTTTTATGACAACTTAAAACACTTTTCTTTTGTGGTGAAATATGTGGATAATTCTTATCCACGTTTTTACCACAACTTGAAACACTTTTCCCTTGTGGTGAAATATGTGGATAATTCTTATCCACGTTTTTACCACAACTTAAAACACTTTTCCCTTGTGGTGAAATATGTGGATAAATTTTATCCACGGTTTTACCACAACTGGAAACACATTTCCCTTGTGGTGAAATATGTGGATAAATTATATCCACGGTTTTACCACAACTGAGAACACTTTTCCCTTGTGGTGAAATATGTGGATAAATTTTATCCACGTTTTTACCACCACTGGAAACACTTTTCCCTTGTGGTGAAATATGTGGATAAATTTTATCCACGGTTTTACCACAACTAGAAAACACATTTCCCTTGTGGTGAAATATGTGGATAAATTTTATCCACGTTTTCACCCCTCTCTGAAATTATTTTTTTTATGTGGTGAAATATGTGGATAATTCTTATCCACGTTTTTACCACAACTTGAAACACTTTTTCCTTGTGGTGAAATATGTGGATAAATTTTATCCCCGTTTTCACTCTTCTCAGAAATTATTTTTTTTATGTGGTGAAATATGTGGATAATTCTTATCCACGTTTTTACCACCACTGGAAACACTTTTCCCTTGTGGTGAAATATGTGGATAAATTATATCCACGGTTTTACCACAACTGAGAACACTTTTCCCTTGTGGTGAAATTTGTGGATAAATTTTATCCACGCTTTTACCACAACTGGAAACACTTTTCCCTTGTGGTGAAATGTGTGGATAATTCTTATCCACGTTTTTATGACAACTTAAAACACTTTTCTTTTGTGGTGAAATATGTGGATAAATTTTATCCACGGTTTTACCACAACTAGAAAACACATTTCCTTGTGGTGAAATATGTGGATAAATTTTATCCCCGTTTTCACCCTTCTCTGAAATAATTTTTTTTATGTGGTGAAATATGTGGATAATTCTTATCCACGTTTTTACCACCACTGGAAACACTTTTCCTTTGTCGTGAAATATGTGGATAAATTATATCCACGGTTTTACCACAACTGAGAACACTTTTCCCTTGTGGTGAAATATGTGGATAATTCTTATCCACGTTTTTACCACAACTTAAAACACTTTTCCCTTGTGGTGAAATATGTGGATAATTCTTATCCACGTTTTACCACAACTTAAAACACTTTTCCCTTGTGGTGAAATATGTGGATAAATTTTATCCACGGTTTTACCACAACTGGAAACACATTTCCCTTGTGGTGAAATATGTGGATAAATTATATCCACGGTTTTACCACAACTGAGAACACTTTTCCCTTGTGGTGAAATATGTGGATAAATTTTATCCACGTTTTTACCACCACTGGAAACACTTTTCCCTTGTGGTGAAATATGTGGATAAATTTTATCCACGTTTTTACCACTACAGGAAACACTTTTCCCTTGTGGTGAAATATGTGGATAATTCTTATCCACGTTTTTACCACAACTGGAAACACATTTCCCTTGTGGTGAAATATGTGGATAATTCTAATCCACGTTTTTACGACAACTTAAAACACTTTTCCCTTGTGGTGAAATATGTGGATAATTCTTATCCGCGTTTTTACCACAACTTAAAACACTTTTCCCTTGTGGTGAAATATGTGGATAAATTTTATCCACGGTTTTACCACAACTGGAAACACATTTCCCTTGTGGTGAAATATGTGGATAAATTATATCCACGGTTTTACCACTACAGGAAAATCTTTTCCCTTGTGGTGAAATATGTGGATAATTCTTATCCACGTTTTTACCACAACTAGAAAACACATTTCCTTGTGGTGAAATATGTGGATAAATTTTATCCATGGTTTTACCACATCTGAGAACTCTTTTCCCTTGTGGTGAAATATGTGGATAAATTTTATCCACGTTTTCACCCCTCTCTGAAATTATTTTTTTTATGTGGTGAAATATGTGGATAATTCTTATCCACGTTTTTACCACCACTGGAAACACTTTTCCTTTGTGGTGAAATATGTGGATAAATTATATCCACGGTTTTACCACAACTGAGAACACTTTTCCCTTGTGGTGAAATATGTGGATAAATTTTATCCACGTTTTTACCACCACTGGAAACACTTTTCCCTTGTGGTGAAATATGTGGATAAATTATATCCACGGTTTTACCACAACTGAGAACACTTTTCCCTTGTGGTGAAATATGTGGATAAATTTTATCCACGGTTTTACCACAACTGGAAACACATTTCCCTTGTGGTGAAATATGTGGATAAATTATATCCACGGTTTTACCACAACTGAGAACACTTTTCCCTTGTGGTGAAATATGTGGATAAATTTTATCCACGGTTTTACCACAACTGGAAACACATTTCCCTTGTGGTGAAATATGTGGATAAATTATA
>JAVBJF010001676.1:0-10485 GCA_033439095.1 Pseudococcus viburni
ATTCAACAAAATGATGGAAATTGAAGGTTTTGAACACACATTTTTCAAGCGTTTTTTTCTGTTTATTTTATCAGCTGCTTGCTTCCCTGATCTGTTTAAGACAAAAAAACAACCAGACCATCGTGATCTAGATAAAATTCTCTTTTATCTCGAACAAATTCCAAATCTCTACCTATTTTGGTTGCAAGCTATGCTCATTCAACAAAAAAAATTATAAATGAAAAAATTTTTTTTTGAATTGTTGCAAATCAGCCCCTGCGGTTCGGAGGCTAGGCAAACATACCTACAAAGACTCAGTATGTGTCGCTTAGTCACTGCCTGAAATCCCTTACTTTTACCTGAAAACACCCTGTATCCTAATTACCTACGTAATTTTAATAGTCCTAACTGATACCTGAAAAATGAAGTTTTGAAAATTCTACTTCTTCCAGTTATTTTGTTGCGTTTGGGTTGATTTTGATGAAATTTGTAGCCAGATTAAACGGGAGAGAGGTAGAGGGGGTATATCTTGCCTTCTATTGATGGCAAAATTAAATTTTCAGATAAAAAAAATAATTTTGAGTCGGAAATTTTTCAAAGATGACGACCTTTTCTTAAAAAAATTTTATTCCATAGAAAAATTGAGAAAAATCATACTTTCAGTCAAAATAATCCAACCCATTTGAAAATGTTCAATTTTTTGCCTTTGTTACCCCTTCAATGAGACGATTTCAATTTGTCCATGAGAGTGCTATTTTTTTGTAGTACGAAGATGGAAGAAACTTTGGAAAATTTGAATATGAAATTTTGAAGAAAAATGAATTTTATCTTTGCATTGAAGAAAGGGAACAAATGAAATATCAAGGTGCTGTAGGAAAGTAGTTGATGCCTAATTTTATTATTAGTTTTTAAAAAATTGATTTTTGGGTAAATGAAAAATAAATATAAAAATAAATTTAAAACTTGAAGTAATTTTTTTTAAAAGGCCTGTTAAAATTAAATTGAAAAAATATTAATAAAATGCCATCTACACATAAATTTCCTCATGTATTTGTATATACAGGAAACGTCAGCTGTGGTATGTAAAGTTCCAAATTTCGACACGTGTACGAAGACGTACCAAAACGTGCACATACTCTTTAATAAATCTTTATCATGATGGAGGATATGTTACATTGTAAAACAATTCTAAACTCGATTTAGAATAAAAAAGCTCACCAATGACGAGGAACCAATGCCTACTCTACGAGGACGAGATGCAAAAAGAAGAAAAAAACAGGTTCTAATTCATTACTAATATATAAAGGGTATATCAAGTGGAAACAAAGTTACAGAGTACATTTTCGTAAAAGCGACAATATTGTACCTATAGGTGTTTCTTTCTAGTGTATAAAATAGTTGTCAAGTAAAAGGGTTGTCTACTACGACAAGCGATGTGGTAGATGATTTGGGAGTGCTAAAAGAAGTTTTCTGCGATATGATACCTAACGTACCCATTTACTGTCAAAATTTCTACAATGAAAAGTTTCATTAAGTTTGAGAATAATGGAAATTTTAGAATAATATTTTAGTAATTCTAATCGTAATTTTCCGAAATAAGTTTTCACCAGGAAATTTGAATAAACAAGATAATATACCTATTCATTAGGTAGGTATAGTAAACTGAGAAAAAACATTTTTTGGATTTTGATGAAAACTGGCGAATTATTTACTTCGGAAAATTTTTTTTCTCTACAATGGTAATAATAATATAAATAAAAAATCAAAATAATTCAAAATTTCAACACTGAGCGTTTTCCTAAGGGAGGAAGAGATTAAAAATTTACCAAAAAATTCCAAATTTTCTTCACGTCTGTCTGGTAATTATTTCAAAACAATGTTCTGCTAAAATCCATCAAAATTTGAAAAAAGTTATAAAATGACCCACCAGAGTGGGAAGCGCTGAAGCCTCAGGGAGAAGGTTATAACCAATAGAGAAAAAAGAACATTTACTGACCAATAACACAAGTCAACATAGAAAATGCTGTTTGAAATTTAATGGGTAATTTTTACAGTATTTTTCGCGCTGATCATGAAAAAAAAACGGTGAAAAAATTCCAGCAGGTAAGAATTTTTCACTGTTTGAATTTTTCGTGGAAAATTTTTTTTACACTTTGATAACGTTTGACATTAAAGTCAATTTTCTGAGCAAAAAGAAAGAGTTTTACGGAAAAAATGATTAGAATGTAAATTGTAGAACGAAAAATTTCCTTTCCGTACAGCACAATTCGTTTTTTTTCTTGAAAGCTAAGCTTCGAAATGTTTCAGTCGAGAGTTTAAAGTTTCAACTTTTATTTCTTAATAAAAATGTCTCAAAACTAAGCTTCTAGAAAAAACTAATTGAACTCCACTGATAGGAAAATTTCACGCTCTACAATTATGTTCTATACATTTTTTGTAGGTCTTTTTCTGTGCTCGTAAAATCGATTTTCAAAGGTGTGAAAAAAATTTCAACAAAAATTTAGAATTGGAAGAAATCTAGCATTCAGTAGGTCAGAATCGTCAATCTGAATCGATTAAACAGGAAACAATTGTTAAATTGCTGGTCAGTGCTATTTCAATTTATTGTTTGAAGAGAACATGAATTGTGGAGCATAAAATTTTTTTCTGTAGAATCTAATTTATTTTTTCCTAGGAGATTTAGTTTTTGAGATATTTAAAAAAATCTTTGAACTTTCAACAAAAATATCTCGAAGACTAAGCTTTCAAGGAAAAAAACTAATTACACTCTATTAGGAAGGAAATTTTACGTTCTACAATTTACGTTCTATTCCTTTTTTTTTGTAGGACGCTTTCTTTGCCAGCAGAAAATCAATTGCAAGTGTCAAAAGTTATATCACAAAAAAAAACAATCCTCAACAAAAACCTCAAATTATAAGAAATCCTGACGTGAAGGAGAAAAACTGAAATTCTATTCGAACCCCGTATTAAAAAATAAATCAGAAAACAAAAAAAAATTTTAAAATGCAGGCCTGTGTGATATCAAATTCAATTCAACACTATGAAAACTAACATGTAGGTAAGTATGATTTGCGTCTTCAAATTTTTTATCAAAATCATTAGCCTCCCCAAGTGAGGACAACCATAAACCACAACATTTTTTAAAATTTCCTTACCTTCACCCTAACAATATATAACATAGGTACCTGACCTTTTTGCATGATTTTTTTATGGTTTACCTCCCCCCCCCCCCCATTCCTTACAAAAAATTAATATACTAAATTCAAAAAAAATTACAATGAGGGTCCTAAATTTTTAATTTTTACGAAAAAACTTCAAACAAATACAAATCAGACACATTATTCTTCACTTTTTTTTTCAAGGGTGAATAGAATTTTTTTCAATTTCCATCAATTAAAAAAAATACTTGATCTTTGAGTCAAAAAGCTTGACTTTGCATGACTTGCTTGACCTTTTGGTAAAAAGCTTGACCTTTCCGGACTGTTAGACACCCTGCGAAATCTTCTGACCAAAAAATATTCTCAATTTTGTTAAAAAGGACATAAAGATTTGATGATTCATTCACAGATAAATTTCCAAGCACGTATCCGCGAATAAATTAATTTATTGTGAAAAAGCTTCGCTTTATTTATGTATTTTCAAAAATTATAAAAGCGAATTTCAACAATTCGCCATCAATAATTCAAATCCACTCTAATTTTACTCCCGAAATAGATAATTTTACATATTTCACAATTAATTCAACCAAATATATATTATCTTTGCCGATACACCCAATACCTATTATATTATTCATATTCCTTAAAGCCCAACACGGTATAAGTTGCCTACTCATATCGATACAGAGTTTATAATGGCACGCAACGCATCGCACCTCCGATCAGATCAACTTATCCGCGAGAGACATTCGTCTAAGGGCGAATAATAACAAGACTTTTAATTACATTACAGCTGTAGCAAATTCCATCGGTAAATATTTCGCGATATAATTAAACAATTAAAACGATATCAGCACGTGTTTCAAACGAGAATCGAATTTCAAATTGTCTAAAGTATGCCTTTTTCGAATGGAAAATCTTAAACAAACCTTCGACAGTTTTTTTACAATCAAAGCTCGAGTTTATAATCACTTTTTCGATTTATCGTCAACGTTTTACGCGTATTTTTATCAACCATACAATTTTTTCCAAAAAAAATACCAATCAACTTGACAATGATAATTATCAAATCGAGACGCCGAATGTCGATTAAAAAGAGATTTTTTTTAAATTACGCATATTAAACTGTACACCTCCTGCGGTGCGAGACTCGAGTTGTTGACAAGTTGAAAAGTCGAATTACACATTACCGAAAATTAACTCGACAGAGTTTAGGTGCGTTTATTTGAAATTTGCAAAATGTAACGCGCAATAGGCAGGTACCTATAACCTAATTTTTAATTCGTGTTTTCGGCATGAGCGTCCTAGTTTCGTTGTAGAGTTGTTGGAAATGATGCGGCACGACTTTTTTCCAAGTGTGTGACGTCTGACGTTGAGTCCTTAGTCCAAAAATATTTCATTTTTTAAAAACAGTTTAAAATTATCTGATCTTTTTTTTTCCAAGTTCAAATTTTTTTCATATTTTTCTCATCTCGAGTTTTTTTTTAGTCGTAATTTTCTCAACAAAAATTTTTTCTTCCAATTTTCTCAACTTACATTTTTTTCTTTCAATTTTCTCAACTCAAATCTTTTCGGACATAATTTTCTCAACTCAAATCTTTTGGACATAATTTTCTCAACTCGAATTTTTTCAGAGGTAATTTTCTCAACTCAATTTTTTTCTTTCAATTTTCTCAACTCAAATTTTTTTCAGAGGTAATTTTCTCAACTCAAATCTTTTTGGACATAATTTTCTAAACTCGAATTTTTTCAGAGGTAATTTTCTCAACTCAGATTTTTTTCTTTCAATTTTTTCAACTCAAATCTTTTTTGGACATAATTTTCTCAACTCGAATTTTTTCAAAGGTAATTTTCTCAACTCGAATTTTTTCAAAGGTAATTTTCTCAACTCAATTTTTTTTCTTTCAATTTTCTCAACTCAAATTTTTTTCAGAGGTAATTTTCTCAACTCACATTTTTTTCAGGGGTAATTTTCTCAACACAAATTTTTTTCTTTCAATTTTCTCAACTCAAATTCTTTTTGGACATAATTTTCTCAACTCGAATTTTTTCAGAGGTAATTTTCTCAACTCAAATTTTTTTCTTTCAATTTTCTCAACTCAAATTTTTTTTTTCAATTTTCTCAACTCAAATCTTTTTGGACTAATTTTTTCAACTCGTATTTTTTCAGAGGTAATTCTCCCAACTCAGATTTTTTTCTTTCAATTTTCTCAATTCAATTTTTTTTCTTTCAATTTTCTAAACGCAAATTTTGCAGCAACACAATTTCTTTTCCGAGTTCTTATCACGTAATGAGCAATGACACAAGTTATGAGAGAAGAAAAGTTTGAGTTGAGAAAAATTGGGGAAAAAATTGAGTTGAAGTGGAGAAAACTGGAAGAAAAAAGTTTGAGTTAGAGAAAATTGAAAAAAAATGAGTTGAGAAAACTGGGGGAAATAGTTTGAGTTGAGAAAATTGAAAGAAAAAAATTTGAGTTGAGAAAATTACGTCTAAAAAAAAACTTGAGTTGAGAAAAAAAATATGAGAAAAATTCGGACTTGGAAAAATCGTTCAGAAAATGTTAAAAACTGTTTTAAAAATGAAAAATATTCTGGACTAAGGACTCAAACGTCGACGTCAAACACTTGGAAAAAAAACGTGCCGCATCATTTCGACAACTCTACAATGAAACTAGACGCTCGTCGTATAACGCTCGACATTGCGTTAGATTTATGGAACATCGAAAATTTTTTATCGCTCCAATAAATAATGGTTGGGAGAAAAAGATATATAAAACGTTATTAAGAGTACGTTGCTACGTACTACGTACTCGGGGCAATTACTCGGCGTTGTTATTTTAATCGACGATAATCCCATCTTTGAAATAAGCTTGTTCGGTATAATAGAAGCGCGGCGCTTATCATACACTTAACAAATTAAGCCTTCCTTAAAACATTTACAAAGCTCTCACTTTACGAATAATATAGCATCAGCCCACCAGTTATAGCGCCAAATCCTTACATTTGAGAAAAAATTTCATAATTACCGTTGGATTCAGCCCGGTTAAGTATTTCATTGGCTTTGAAAAAAGTCCATACCTTTTACCACAGGACTATACTATACAATGTAACTCGCGAATAATACCGCGCGAATTAATATTTCACCTGATATTCGCGTCATTCAGCTTTACACACGTGGATTATGCTGAAAGCAAACGCCTACAAGTCGATCTTTATACGGTACCTGTACCAAATTATCTTCAATAGACTCTCAAAGCTTCAAATACTTTTACTTATTGAGGTAAACCCTAATAGACTGTGAAATTACCCACACAGATTGGCTCATAAAGGAATACCAGAGTTTTCCAGTGAAAAATTCCATCAATAGTTAATATGTGGGTAGGTAATGCTAAAACTGTATAAATTACGAGATTGTACGAATTCAGAATAATTATACGTGAAGTGAGTAAGTACCTACAATGCAAAAAAATATTGTACGTTTGCACATTGACCGTAGAATTTCACATTAAATAAAGAAAGTATTACATCATTTATCGTTAGGTAGGCATCTATAGATTTTATTTTTCACATTCTTTTGTTTCTTATTAAAGAGAGAGAGAGAGAAGAAAAAGAAAATACGCGATAAGTACCTAGAACTTTTATTGCGAAAGCAATTTATTAATGTCAAGCTGTTTTTATCAAAACAAAAAAGTAATAATATGTACTTGTAACGTGTAATTGAAATTGAAATTCACGAATTCCGTCGTTGATAATCAGTTTCATAGCTAAATATATCAAAGAAGCATATAATATCTGCCTCTCTACCTCCCCCCCCCCCCCCCCCCGTTTCCAGCAGATGATTTAACACAGAAGAAATTTACTAAGAACTTTTGCATTTTTGCCTATTTTCTTTAAAATGTTAAATACTATCTCGAAATTATTTTTTACATCTCAAATAATTTTTTTTTTATACTTCACACTTACCTAGTGCTACATAAAAGGTGTTTTCAATTTTATCATATTTGATTTTCACGTATCTTCATGTCTTAGACTTTTCTTTCCCTTCGATATTAAAAATTGAGCACTTTTCATTAAAATATTACATTTTAAAATGAAATCCCTATCCCTTAACCCTTTCTAATTTACTATTCCCGTATCCAGGTATCCAGCGGCGTGGCTATATGACGATTTTACAGATTCAACCCAACCCTTTTTTTTCCATAAATTGACTGAAAAAAACCTTTTTCGAGAACAGTTTTTCACATGCTTTTTAAAAACGTTTGCAAAAAATTTTCTTAAATCTATTTTTTTCTCTGATTCTAAAAAAAAAAACGACATTTTTAATGAAAATTTTCATGAATTCGAAAAAAAACGACCAAAAAGAACTTATGCTATCGCGCAATTCTAATAAACCGAGGTTTTGTCAGCTTGGGTAAAGGGTATAGCTGATAAGTATGGTGTTTTGGCTCCCGAAAGAGATTTTGACGAAACTTACCTCAAAAGATCCGTCATAATGAGGAAAAATTCTGACAAAAATTTTGGACTAGTAGAGCAAGTGTTTTCGGGGAAGAGGCCAAAATGTGTTTTTATGTTTTATTTTTTCGTTTTTCACCAAATGTAGATCAAAATTTCGTGTTTTTAAAATTTATTTTAGAGGGTTACAGGGACACTCAGAAATTTTGATTTTTTTGTGTTTTTGTTGTCTCTAAAATTAATTTTAAAAACCAAGAAATTTTGATCAACATTTAGTGAAAAACGAAAAAATAAAGTTTGAAAAACACATTGTGGCCCCTCCCTTCGAAAACACTTGCCTAGGGGTTAAAATTTTTTGTCAAAATTTTTCCTCGTCGTGACTGATCTTTTGGAGTAGATTTTGTCAAAATCACTTTTGGGGGCCAAAACACCATCATTATCATGCTATAACCTTTGGCATCGTTTTTATGTACATATAAACAAAAGGCAGCCAATCAGATTTTTTCGTTCCTGACGCCAGATTCTGATCGATAATTTTTTTCATTTTACTGATATTATTATATGGAAATTTCGTGAAAATGATTTTCATACTGCAAAAAACGAAAAGAAAATCGGTAGCGCTAAAACGCAAACGTTTGACCACGTGTGAGACATTGTCATATTCCTCAATTTCTAGAACTCTTCTGCCGCAACCTGGGGTTTCATTTTTTGTACATTGAGGAAATCTTTTTCATTCTAAAAAATCACCTCCTCAGCTCCGGGCATCGGTTGTAGTAAAAATATATAATATTGCAATGGCTAAATATGTATTTCATAACACGATTAATGCGAGAATTGGCCGAAAAAAATAAATAAAACAAGAAGTTCCAGCATTTATCGATGTTTTTCATCAAGGGTGAGGGAGGGTATCACATCACAGGAGACCGTGGTTTAAGTTATGAGTCTGAGTAACCTCAAAAATTGATTTGAGGGGTCAAAAAACATGTACTTCGACACCCCACTTGTTAATTATGAAAATTTTTCAATTTGGCCCCTCCCCGCCACCTCCCCTGTGGGTCTTTTTTGGGTTTTTGATGAAATGACATCGGAAACGGATTCCGCGGAGAAAAATACGAATTTGGGTTTTACACTCGATATTTTAAAGACATTTTTTCACTTCGACACCCACCCCCCACCCTCGTGAGTTCTGGTAAGAGTTTGAAATTGAAATGACCTCAGAAATGGATTCAGGAGCTCTGAATATCCCCCGAAAAATCTATTCGAAACATTTTGATTTCTTGTTTGTTTTTCAGTCACACTTTTCAAGTTTTTAATCACCTTAGGATCACCCCCTTCCCCCTCCGCGGACGTAAAAAAACTGAAAAATAGCCTTTCCGAATCGAAACATTACAAGGAATCAAATGCCAGAAACCAGAAAATTCTATTTTTATTTGTATCTTATATACCTATGGCGTAATTTTGCAGTTTCAAACTAACAACACCATAATACACCCTTATATCTGATCCCAGATGGCCAAAATGATACTGTGAAATTTTTTTATAAGACGTAGTTATATTTTTGATAGAAAAAAATGCTCCAATAGGGATAGAAGTTTAACTGCATAAGTACATATGTAAGCTACGAGGGAAACTTTTCAAAATAAATTTCATATTGCGTATAGATGAAAGGCAGAAATTTCACACTATGGTGCAGATGTACATTACTACGTATACGTAATAAGATAACCGTTTGCTTTATTTCATTTGTGAATACTAACAACGATGAGGAACAGCGCGAATACCAAAAGCCAAATTATAATGCTAATATATTACTTCCTTTCTGTGATCTTTTATATATCAAGCCCATCATCAACTTGACTGTAATATTATTCTCTTTATAAATGGAAATGAAACGAAACGAAACGCCGTTTTGACAACGAATAAACGATAACATTTCGCAGCATTCGTAATCAAAGCCATCAAAGGTATTCAACCCCGGGTGATAAACATTTTCAACACCAACAAATTTTATTTTGCGAATTCGTTTCCATAATTCGAATAGTGAATTAAATGCGGCAGAAAGGTAACGTCGAAATACCACAGGATGAGTGAACTTCGAGAACTATCTGAGAATAAGCAGCGAAGTACGTGTAAGATAAATCTTTTGAGGTTGTAAAAACACCTGGAGGTAACTGATAACGCAAAACTATTGGAGTTAATCGCAAAAGAATTAACTTTATCCTGCCGTAGGTAGATTCTCGGTGAAATTATTAAGTACATTGATATATTTCCTGTTTGAAAATTCGTAAAGATTATTAATAATTTGAGTAAAATTATTTACCATATACCATCTTTCATCTTCAATAATGGTTTCCACCTTCAGCATTATTTATGTATTTGGTTGAGAACTGGTATACTGGATCCTGGATTCACGTATCTACTACGAGTATTTCCATATCACGACGGTGACGGTGAAATATATCTCGATTGATTCAAAAGGGTAAATAATTTAGAAACAATGGTTATCATACATTATGTTAACGCAGCTAGCCGGAGCATTACAGTTCATACAAATTGAATATGATTTGATTTACTACGTTTTGCCATCGAATGAATTCACTGCTAATTTTAAAATATTACCGCAAATCAGCGCATAAGTAAGTATTCCGATTTAATAAGAATCCTTGATATCGAAATTGGTGAAATTGAACTTTGAAGCAAAATTAATTAATTTGAAACAAAATTTTAACCACACGTCGTTATGAAAAAGTAAAAAAAAAATAAAAAATAAAAAAATGATAAGAAATTTCTTTCCGTTGTCTTATGGCGGGGGGGGGGGAGAGAAAAATCAAGCTTTACGAGCAAAAAATTCCCTTTTAACTATTTTTTTTAAAGGGTAAAATTTAAAAAAAGTTTT
>JAVBJF010001677.1:0-10483 GCA_033439095.1 Pseudococcus viburni
AAACATTAATATAATAAATAATATAAAAAATATATTTAAATAAATAAAATATAATAAAAATCAAAATAAAAATTATATAAATAAAATAAAAACTAAATAATTATAAAATATTAATAAAAAAAAAAATCAAAAAATATCAAAAATTGAATAATTTATATAAATTATATAAATTAAATATTTAAAATTAATAAATAAAATATAATAAAATATATAAAATTAAATATTTAATAAACTACTAAAACACTAATCATCTCACTATAATATACAAATTTCACACACAAACAATTATCCCATAATAAATATCATAATAAAAAAACCAAATAAATAACAATACCATATTATCATATACAATAATAACAAATAAAAAATAAAAAAATATAATAAAATTAAAATAATCATAAAAAATAAATAATAATATAAAATAAACAAACTTTATAAATATAAAAAAATAAATATTAATAATTTATATTAAAAATTTATATTAATAAAAAAATATTAAAAAATAATAAAATTAAAAGAATAAAAATATATATATAATTATATTAAAAAATAATAAAATAATAAATAAATATAATAAAATATAATAAAAAATAATAATAAAATTATTAAATAAAAATTTATAATAAAATAAAATAAAATACAAAATAAAAAAAATAAAATAAATATATAATAATTATATAAAAAAAAAATTAAATAAATTTAATTTATATAATAAAAAATAATTAATTTTAAAAGTAATAATATAAAAATAATAAATTTATAAATATTTTAAAAATGATAAAAATAAAATTAAAATATATAAAAAATGAATAAAAAAATAAAAGAAAAAAAAATAAAAATAATATATAATAAAAAAAAATTAAAAAAAAAAAAAATAAAGAGAACAGTTTTAATTAATATAAAAATAGTAATATATATAAATATAAAATAAAATATTAATAATATAAAATAAAAAATAATAAAAAAATTTTATATATAAATAAATATTTAAATTTAAATAAAAAAAATTAATATAAAATATAAAAATATTTAAAATAAAAAATATAATAAAATATATATAAGATAAAAATATATTATAAAAAATTATAAAAAAAAAGAGAATTTAATAAAATTAATAAAATATAAATAAAAAATATATATAAATATAAAATATATATAAAAATTTAATTAATAATATAATTAATTATAATTAAAATATAATATTTAAATTAAAAAAATGAAAAAAATAAATTAAATAAAAAATTAGAATATTAAAATAATAAAAAAATTATAATAAAGAAAAAAAATATATAATATAGTGAAATAATATTATAAAAAATATACATTAATCTAATAATAAATATAATATTATATTAAATATTTTAAAAATAAAATAATATATATAAATAAATATTATTATTAAATAAAATATTAATAAATAATAATAATAAAAAAAAATTAAATAAAAATTAAAATTAAAAAAAAATTATAAAATATATAATAATTAATATAATAAAATAGGTAAAATACAACAATAAAATAAAATATAAAAAAAATATAAATATAAATAATAAAATATTAATAAAAAAAATTATAATATATATCAAAAAAAAAATAACAAATATAATATATAATAAAAAATATATAAAAATTAATATAAATATATATATAAAAGTAATCAATAAATATAATAAATAAATTATAAAAATATTTTATATAAAAAAATATAAAATTAAAAAAATATTAATAATTATTAAAAATATAAAAAAAAAATTAAATAAATGATTAAATTAAATAATAATAAAAATATAACTATAAATTTAAAATTCTAATTAAAATATTAGTAAAAAAATAAGTAATATATAAATAAACAATAAAATATATATAATTATTAAAAATTAATAATATAAAATATAATTAATAAATTATATATTAAATATTATTAACATTAAAAAAAAATATATAAAAATTATAAAAAAAGTTTAAAATTTATATTAAATAAAATTATATATATAAATTATCATGAAAATATAAAAAAAATTAAAAATATAATAAAAAAAATTAAAAAATATAAAAATTATAAATAATTAAATAAAATAAAAATATTAAAAAATAATAATATAAATAATTATAAAAAATTAAATATTAAATATTATAATATATAATATAAAATAGAATAATTAACTAAATAAATATTAATTAAAAAATTTAATTAAAAAAAAATAGTTAAAAAAATAAATAGAAATAATATATAAATAATATATAAAATATTAAATTAATAATATAAAAATTTAAAAAATAAAAAAAATTACTTATAATAAAATATAATAAAATAATTATATAATAATATAAAAAAAAATAAATAAAAAAAATAATAATAAAATTAAATAATCAAAAAATATAAATAAATATATTTTAAAAAATTATAATAAAATTAAATAATAATAAAATTATAAAAATAAAATCTATTATAATAAGAAAAATATAAATAAAATTATAAATAATAATAATTAAAAATAAAAATAATAAAATAATATAAAATTAGAAAAAAAACTTAAATTATAATAAAAAAAAATAAATGTATTAAATAAATAATAAAAATAATTAATAAATAAAAATAAAAAACAAAATAAAAAAAAATATAAATATATAAAAATAAATAAATATAAAAATAAATATAATAAAAAAATATAAATTTTTTATAAAAAAAATATAAATATATAATATATAAAATAATTAAATAAATTAAAAATAATAAATTATAATAAATATATATATAAAATTAAATAAAAATAAAAGAAAAAAAAAAAAAATATATATAATATTTACACATATAAAAAAAAAATTTAGAAAAAATTAAAATATTATAATTTTAAATTAAATAAAATAAATAAAATAAAATTAAAAAAATAATTATAAAAAAAATACAATATAAATAATTTAATTATAATAAAACAAAAAAAAAAAAAATATTAAATTAAAATTAAATTAATATAATAAAAAATTTATATAATATAAGAAAATATAATTAATAAGAATAATAGAAAGTATAATAAAAAATTATTAAATCATAATATATATATATAAAAAATAAATAAAAAAAATAAAAATAAATAAATAATAAAAATATAAAATAATTAAAAAATATATAACATAAATTATATATTAAAAAAAAAAACAAAAAGGAATTAAAAAAAAATAAAATATAAATTTAAATATTTTAAAAAAAAAATATAAAAAATAAATAAATATATAAAAATATTATAAGCATATAAAAATAAAATATTAATAAAATTACATAAAAAAAAAAATAATAATAAAATATAAAATAATTAGATTATTATTAAAATAAAAAAAAAATAAAATATCTATTAAAAAATATATAAAATAAAATTATAACAATATATATAATATAATATAAAAGAATAATAATAAATAAAAAAAAAATAATATAAAAATATATTATTAATAAAAAAATAAATTTATTATTTAAATTCAAAAAAAAATTTATTAATTTAAATTATAATTCATAAAAATAATAATATAAAAATAAATAAAATAAAAATATTTTTAATAAATTTATTAGATAAAAATAATAAATTATTTAACAATTTATTAAAAAATAAAAATAAAATATAATAATAAATAATTTATAATATAATTTATCATTAAATAAAAATTTATAATAAAAAAATATAAAAAATATAGTTATTAAGAGAAAATTTAAATTAAAATATATATATAAAATAGAATAACCGGAATAATAAATAAAAATATATATAAAATAATTAATATAAAATATAAAAAAAACTATATATTAACAATAATAAATAATAAATATAGATTAATAAAATATAATAAAATAAAAATAAAAATAATAAATATTTTAATAAAAATAATAAATAAAAAAATAAAAAATATAAAAAATAATAATAAATAAAATTCACATAGAATAAAATATAATAAATAATATAATATAAATAAAAAATATATAATTATTAAAAACAATTATTAAGCAAAAAATATAAATTAAAAAAATTAGAAGCTAATAATAATAATAAATTAATAATATACTAAATAATAAGAATAATAAATAATATATATAAAAATTAAATAAAAATATAAAAAATATTTATAAAAAAAATAAAAAAAAAAAATAATATAAATAAAATAAATATTATAAAAAAATATAAATCAAAAAGAAATATTATAATCTATAATATAAAATAAAGATTAAAAAAATAAAATAATTAAAAAAAAATTTTATGAATAAAAAATTAATATAATATTATATAATAACAAAAAATTTATATATAAAATTAAAATTAAATTATATATTACATTAAAATTAAATATAGTAAAATAAATAAAAAAAAAAATTATATAAAATTAAAATTTAAATTAATAAAAATTTAAAAAAATAAAATATATTGAAAAATAAAAAAAAACTAATAAATTAATATTATATTAATAAATAATAAATATAAAAATAAATAAAAGGAAATTAATTAATATATATATAATAAAATTGTAAATTAATAATTAAAAATAAATTAATTATCATTAAATAATTAATAAAATTAAATATATTAATATAAATATTATTAAATAATAATAAAAAATAATAAAAATTTTATAAATATAAAAAAATAAAAAATTGATTATATAGAATAAATAAAAATAATATAATAAAATATAAACTAATTAATAAAAAAATCATATACATATTAAATATATTATAATTAATTAAATTTAATAAAAATAAAAAATATATTATCATTAATATAAAATAATTAAATAAATTAAATAAATAAATAATTAATTATATATAAAATATTAATATAAATATTATAAAAAAAGACTATAAAATTATATTAATAAATAAAACAAAAAATAATAATAAAATTATAAAATTAAAAAAAAAATAAAATAAAAATATAATTAATAAAAAATTATTAAAAAAAATTTAAAATTATAATAATAAAAATAAAAAAATAATAAAATATATAATATATATATATAATATAAAAAAAAAAAATTAATATAATAAAAAAAAATATATAATTAATATATATTAAATAATTATCTATCAATATAAAAATATATATTAAAAAATCATAGTAAAAAAAAATAAATATTAAAATAAAAAATTCAAAATAAGTATAATATATATATAAAAAAAAATAATATATTAATTAACTAAAAAATTAAAAAAAAAAAAAAAAATAAAATAGAATTATAAATAAATCAAAAAAGAAACAAGACAAAAAATAATATATTAAATAAATTTATACTAAAAAATTATATAAATTAAATATAAAAAAAATAAATTAAAAATTATATTGATAATAATATAATAAATAAATTAAATTAATATATAAAAATACTTAATATTACATAAATATAATTAATTATAATATTAATTAAATTATAATAAAAAAAAATAAAATTAATTAAAAAAAATAAATAAAATTCATATTAAATTATATATTATAATAATTTATATATAAAATTTAATAAATAAAAATAAAAAAAAAAAATAAATATAACAAAAAATAAATATTTATAAATATAATAAATAAAATATAAAAATATATAAAAATATTTAATAAAAATTAAAATAATTTAAAATAATAAAACATAAATGAATAATAAATAAAAAAAAAATAAAAAAAATAATATATAAAATAAATTAAATAAAAAAAAAAATAAATAAAAAAATAAAATAATTATAAAAATATAAAAAAATATAAATATAATAAAATCATTATTAATTAATAAAAAAAATCTTATAAATAATATTTATATTAATAAAAACAAGTAATTATAGTTAATATTTATTAAAATAAAATAAAAATATAAATATATAAATAATCTAGATTTTAATAATATTATTAAAAAAATATTATTAAAATAATAATATATAAATAAATTATAAAAATATTATTATATAATATAATTAATTATAATATTATTTAATTATATATAAAAATATAATTTAAAAAATATATATATATATATTTTATATAAAATAATCTAATTTAAAATAAAAGTAATATAACAAAAAATATCAAAAATAAAAATAAATTAAATTAAATATATAATATAAAAATAATATATAATAAGTAAAGTAGAAATATAAAAAATATATATATAATATAAAAATATAAAAAAAATATAAAAATAAATAAAAATTAATATAATAACAAAAAATAATTATAATATTCTTTATAAATTTAATATATAAAAAATTAAAATTTAAAATAATATAATATAAAAAAAATAATTAATAATAAAAAAATAAATAACAAAAAAAAATAAAAATTATAAAAATATATATTAAAAAAAAATATAATAATAATCAAGTATATAATTATAATTAATATAAAAACAAATATATTAAGTAATAAAATAAAAAATTATATTATATTAAAATAAAATAAATAATAATATAAATAATTAAATGATTAAAAAAATTTTTATAATAATAAATAACAATAATATATTAAAAAAAAATATAATAAAAAATAAAATATTAATAAATTAAAATATAAATAAAAATTATAAATAAATAAAAAAAAATTAAAATAAATAAAATAATCAATAATATAATTATTAAGTATATAATAATTAAATATAAATATTTAATTAAAATTATAAAAAAAAAATAATAAAAAATTAAAAATTAAATAAAATAAGATAATTAAAAAATAAATTAAATTAATAAAAAATATATAAATAAATTATTAAATAAATATTAATATAAAAAAAAAAAAAAAAAAAATTATATAAAATAAAATTAATATTAAATAAAAAATAAATAAATAAAATTAGAAAAATAAAAATTAAAAAAAATAATATAATAAAAAATAATTATAAAAATTATATATTAAAAAAAAAAAAAAAAAAACATAAAAATATTCAAAAAATAATTAATTTTAGAATATTAAATAAAATAAATTAAAAAATTAAAATAAATAAATAAATATAAATTAAAAAATTAATTAAATAAATTAATAAATATTAAATATAAATAATAAAATATATTAAATAATAACATATAAATAAAAAATATCAATTTAAAAATAAAAAAAAAAATAAATAAAATAATATATATAATAATAAAATTAATATAAAAAAAATAATAAAAAAATAATAATAAATAAATTAATAATAATAAACATTATTTTTATAAAATACATATATTACTTATACTAACCTCTATCCAATCATATCGAAAAAAAAATAAAAAAAATACAAAATAAAAAAAAAAAAAATATATAAACCATAATAAAATTACAAAATATAAAAATACTTTTCCATGTTATAAATAAAAAATAATCAATTAACCCAAATAATCAAATAAATAAAACCAAAATAGATAAAAAAATATTTAATAAATAATATAATTATTTATAAATAAAATATATAAATATACAAACTTATTAAATAAATTTACTATCGATAATATTTTTAAATTAACAAAGTAATTCAGTTAAATATAATAATATTTAAATACAAATTTAAAAATAATAAAAATAAATAAATTTATAAATAAAAATGTAAATAATATTATTAAATAAATAAATAAATAATGAAAAAAATACATATATATTACTTATTAAATTAATATATAAAATATATTATATTAAAAATATATCAAAAAAATTATAAATATAATAAAATAAAAAATTAAATAAATATAAGAAAAAAATTAAATGATCAAATAAAATAAAAAATTATAAAATTATTTAATAATAATCATAAAATAAAATTATATATAATAATTAATCATATAATTAATATAAATAATAACAATAAAATTATAAAAAAAAAAAAAAAAATTTAAAAATCTTCAATATAAAAGATAAAAATAATTATAATATTAAGTTACAAAATAAAATATAAAATATCAAAAATAATAAAAAATGACTAAATATATTTAATTAAGGGAATAAAAGAAATATATATTTTAATTAATTAATTAAAATATAAAGAAAAATAAAAAATTCATAAAATAAAATACTAAAAAAAGAAATAAATATATGATATAAATTTAATAAAAAATACAATAATTAAATAAAAATATATAAAAAAATAATAAATTAATAAAATATATATAAAATAATAAAAGAAATATATAAAAATAAGTAACAATCAACAAACAAAAAAACTATAAAAAAAATTAAATAATAAAAATTATATAAAAATAATATATTATAAAAAATTATTTAAAATAAATATTACAATGTAAAAAAAAATAAATATAATAATAAAATAATTATATATAATATAATATTAATTTTTAAATAAAAAAAAATAAATAATAAAGTTATATTTAATAATAATAAAATAATAAAAAAAAAATATAATAATAAAAGTAAATAACTTAAAAAATATAAACTAAAATATATATTAAATATATTATTAAATTCTAATATAAAAACAATAAATTAAAATAATTGTTAATTATATAATAAGATTAATAAAAATTTATAAATATAATATGTTAAATTAAATAAATCAAAAAAATTATAAAAACATTAATATTTCATAAAAAAATTAAAATAATAAATATAAAAATATTATATAATAAACTTAATATATAAATAGATATTAATATAAATAAAATTATATAAAAATATAATTAATAAAATTTAACATAAATATTAAATTAATAATTAATTAAAAATATATAAATAAAAACAAAAAATATAAAATAATTAATATAATAATTATAAATTTTAAATATAGAAATAAATTAATAAAAATAAAAAATAATAAAAAATTTTTTTATATTAAAAAAAAAATAAAACTAAAAACATAATTATCGTTAATAATAAATAATAAATAAAAAAAAAAATTAAAAATATAAAAAAAAAAAAAATATTAAAATAAAAAAAATATAAAAATATAAATATTAAAAAAAAATAATAAATAAAAAATTAAAATTAAAAAATAAAAAAATAAAAATTAATATTAAAAAAATTTTAAAAATAAATAAATAAATTAATATAAAAAAAAATATATATAAAAAAAATATAATATAAAAAAAATAAATATATTAAAATAAAAAAAATTAAAATAAAAATAAAAATAAAATTAATAATTAAAAATATAATATAAAAAATTTAAAAAAATAATAAAAATAAATAAATAATAAAAAAAAAATAAAATATAAAAAATAAAAATATAAATATAAAAAATTAATTTAATAAATAATAAATAATAAAAAATATATAAATAAAAAATTAAAAAAAAAAAAAAAATTAAAAAAAATAAAAATAATAATAATATATTATAAAATAAAAAAAATAATATTAAAAAATAAATAAATTAAAAATATAAAATAAATATATAAATATAAAAATATAAAAAATAAAATAAATTATAAAAAATTAAATATTAATTAAAAATATATAAATAAAAATAATATAAAAATAAATTTAAAAAAAATAATATAAAAAAAAAAAATAAATAAATAAAAAAAAAATATAAAAAAAATATAATATAAAATAAATAAAATAAAATAAAATAATATAAAAAAAATAAAATTATAAATAAAAAAATATTAAATATAAATTAAAAATAAAAAATAAAAATATAAAAAAATATTAAATAAAATAAAATATAAAAATTAAAATAAAAATAAAAATAAAATAATAATTAAATAAAATATAATTATAAATATAATAAAAAAAATTAATAATAAAAAATCAAAATAATAAAATTAAAAATAATAAAAAAAAATATAAAAAAAAATAAAAAATAAAAATATAAAAAAAATAATATAAATAATATTAAATATAATAAAAAAAAAAAAAAATAAAATTAATTAAAATAAAAAAATATATTAATTAAAAAAAAAAATAATAAAATAAATAAAAAAAATAAAATTAATATAAAAATAATAAAATAATAAATAAAAAATAAAAATAAAATTAAAAATTATAAATAAAAAAATATAATAACTAAAAAAAAATAAAATAAAAAAATATTAATAAAATATAAAAATAAAAATTAAAATATAATAAAAATAAAAAAAATATATTAAAAAAATAAAAAATAATAAAAAATAAAAAATATTAAATTAATATAAATAATAATAAATTAATATAAAATAAAAATTATATAAATAAATATTATAAAATTAAAAAAAAATATAATTAAAAATAAATAAATATATAATATAAATAAAAAATAAATAAAAAAATAAAAAAATTTTAAAATAATATAAAAATAAAAAAAAAAATAAAAAAAAATAAATAAAAAAAATAAAAATTAAAATTAAAATATAATTTTAAAAATTAAAAAAAATAAATAAAAAAATATAAAAAAAAATTAAAAAATAAAATTAAAAAATTAAAAAAAAAAAAATTAAAAAATTAAAAAAAAAAAAAAAATAAATAAAAAAATTTAAAAATTAAAAATAAAAATTTTAAAAAAAAAAAAAAAAAAAAAAAAAATTAAAATTAATAAAAAAAATAAAAAAAAAAAAATAAAA
>JAVBJF010001678.1:0-10474 GCA_033439095.1 Pseudococcus viburni
AAATAGAGCGAAACATGATCTATAGCTGTGAAACTCCAGCCAATCCCAAATTTCCATAGACTTTTTATTTCAACTTTATTTATTGAATATGGACTCGTCATTACCTACGTTCACTTCCTGTTCTTGCGATCTATTCAAATGAATTACTCCTCTATTTAGGTCTTGTGGCGGATAATCACGAAATCAAAATTATCAAATAATTCATTCTACCACACCACCCAAGTTGTATTTATTTAATTCATATTATAATAAACTGTTTGGCTCTCAATTTCCATCTTAATTTCAACATGGAATCTTTCATAATCATTGATATCATTTTTCTCCCTTACCTACTTACCTATAACCAAATTCCACTTACCTTAATCAAATCATCCAGCATTAAAATATTTTTATAATAAGAAAAAATGCCGAAAACGAAATACAAAATGAATTCGAATGAGAAATCAGTGACAGATTTTTGTTAAAAATAAATTCTCGAGAGGATAAAATAAAAGGGTCAAAAATTAAATACCTAGATAATGATATTGATTTTCTTCCACCCGAATAATGTTGGATTGAAATATTTAATAGCTTATAAACGATATTGTATCTAATTAAACTAATGGATCGAGCAGGTTTCTAGATAAAAATGGACATTTCCCTGAAAATGAGATAGACGGTTAAGTATATCAATTTAATTCAAGCACCTACCTTGTTTTTTGGAATAGATCTTACCCAAATATTATTTAATTTTTAGTAAGTACCTATCACACCAAATAAGCTCGAAAAAATTAATAACGAAGTACTATGAAATAGAGCAACAATGTAACACTCTCTATTTGAGAATTTTATCCTTATCTACTTATAACGTTCCGGTACGATACATCAAGTCTAAGTACCACATTAACGACCACCTGTTTTCATATTCAAACTGGTCCATAAAGAAGAATTTGTCAGTTTATTTACTCACCTGCAACTGCCACTGCCACGAAAAAAATCCCATCGAATGACAGCTCTTCCCTTTTCCCCTCTAATCTGACTCTCGTTATTGAAACAGTTTATTAAGAAGAAACTTGGCTTTAAAAAATTCATTAATTATTCCCTTATTATATATTTTTACATTTTACCCTAATTTTTGAAGATCCTTCGTCGACCATTTCCCCCTTCCTTTGGTGACATCTCGAGAAAAACCGGGTGAATTTGAATTTTAGTATTTCCGAGCACGTTTGTTTCCAAAATTATCAACCATAAATGTTATGAAAACTTGAAAACGGTTCTTTGGTTGCTAAACATAGTCTTATTTCCTTTTCGATAGACGTAATGACCTAAAAGTTATAAATGATTTTAAAAAATAGACCCATTTTTCGAAACTTTTCCACTTAAGTGAAAACGCAACTTGAAAAGATCCAGTTTACGAGAAAATACACTCGTCAATATTTTTATTGATAAAATACCCTTGGGGGAGGGTCGTACACAGTGAGACAAAAAAGTGCATTTTTGGCTGTCTTTTTTTTTTTAGATGGCATCGATTATTTTCATAAAGTGACTTAATCAAAAAAGCTTAATTTTCTGCATATTTTAATATTTTTCTTGAAAAAAAAAATTACTTACTAAAATTTTTTTTTATAACTAAAATAAAATTTTCAAACCCCTGTCTCACTGTGTACCATACGTGGTACACGACAGCAATTGGGGAGGGGGCTAATTATGGAATAAAAAAAAACACATGGAACATATTCTTTGAAGTTTTTCTTTATTTCCCATGCTAATTTCACCGCTGCAGCGCAATTACAGACGGAGAAAAAAAAATTAAAAAGATGCTAAAAACTCGAAAAAATCCAACGTTGATCTAATTTTTTTGCTGCTGAATATAGGTACACCAAAAGTTCATCTTTTAGCACCGCATCTACACCTTGTATTGTATCGTGCTTTCCGCTAGAATATTTCAAATTTTATGTTTTTATTTCTTTCAAACCATCCCAAACCAAAAACGCCATTAAAATTAACTTGTCCTTGTCTTACTGTGTACTTTCAAAATCTTTCTCACTGTGTACTATGGTCTATGGTAGGAATTTTTTGAAAGAATTACCGTACCTTGAAGAACCGGTTTTTTAAATTCGTTTTACCATAAAAGTGAAGTAGAAAATTGGTACTTTCCATTAAATTTGTTTGTGAAGTACTTCAACCAATTCTGAATTGAGAAACTGAGAATCAAAACTCACTTTTGCCACCATAAGTGACCTGCTCCGAGAAAACAGGGCTTAAGAAAGAAAAGAAGTTTTCGAGAAAAACACGTTTAAAGTTTGCGCAAAATAAAAGTGGTGCAAATGTAGCTACAATGGTCTTGTAAGCCTTGCTGTCATCAGTTATGGCTGTGATGACGTCACACTTACAATTTCCAACTTTTTTTTGTCCATAGGTAGCACTAGCTGCAATTATTGCGGCCATTATTTAAATGAATTCGTTTTTTTTCAAATTACTTTCGTAATTTTTAATGTAATTTACATAATTTAATTTTTTATACAAATTCAGGTTGCCAAATTTATGTGACAACTCGAAAAAAAAATTAATTTTAGGATTTTTAAAAATCATTCCCTATTTTTCCTTTTTTTTTCCTTTTTTGAAATTTCCTTCATTTGTTTTCACGTTTTAAGACAAGTAATAAATTTTTTTGAAAAAAACTACCTATCCCATCTCATTCTACATAGGTATCTACTTTCAAGTATCAGAATCCGTGAAAAACTCAAAACTCATTTTTTATTCCCTAAGCCCTGTTTTCTCGGGGCGAGTCACAAGTGATTTTAAGAAAAACACAAAAAAAAACTGTTCTAGTAAAGTTACCGACCATCGAGTGTGATAAAATCATTGTATAATTATCAAGTAGGGCCTGAAAACAGGATTCCCTGAAAAAAAAATTTCGATCACATACTCTTCTTATAATGAATCGAGAAGAATGGCAAAAGTGAGTTTTGACTCCAACATGCATTTTTTTTTCACAGCTACCCAAAGGCCAAAATTTCGTACTTACAACCAAATTAGTAGAGATTGGTAAAGGAACCATTTTTTTTCTCTTGACATTTTTGCTCTAAATCAATTGTCTTCGAGTTATGAACCAATTTTAAAATGCATTTCAAAATTACCTAATGCAAATTAATGCATTTCGAAACTGGTTCATAACTCGAAGACGATTGATTTTGGGCAAAAATGTCAAGAGACATAAAATGTTTCTTTTTTCAATCTATACCTATTGGTTATACGAAATTTGTTTGTAGATGGCAAATCGTCCCTCTAATGCTAAAAGGACGTAACTCCATTCGCCACTTGAGACCTGTGTGGACGATTCTTTTCAGCCTGACGCGGGTTCCGTTGAATGTATGAAAGTTTTCAATGAGGAAATGAGTATATCTACTAGTCAGACCTACTTTTTAGCAGTTCTCAACATTTTACATCCAACTGAGACCGTGTCAGGCTGAACCCCCCCCCCCCCCATTCACACAGGTTTCAAGTGGCGAATGGAGTTATGTCCTTTTAGCATTAGAGGGACGAAATGTGAGTTTTAATTTCGAACCATGATTTCAATTGCGTTTTTCTGTCCGAAGAGAGTGGTTTAGGAAAAAAGTAAAAATACCAGGTTGTAGAGCAGTAGAGCGTATTAAACTTTTTCAGAATCTGTTATAAAAACGAAAAAAAAAATTGTGGCAAAAGTTAGTTTTGATTTTCAGCTCCTCAATTTTTAATAAATTTTTGAAAAAGTGATGAAAAAATATTTTTAGCAAAAATTTTAGCGAGATTGAAAATTTTATAACTTGCCATAATCACAGAACGTTCGTTTATGGCATGAAACTGCATCTTGGTGAAACACAATCAGCAGTATTATCACTTTTTTAAAAATATCAATTTACTTTAAAAGTTATTGCATTTGTCTTATACTGTGTACTACCCTCCCATACATTTTTTTTTAACAGCTCGAGGAATATTTCACCTAAAATAATTATTCAGACGCCACAGCCACACTTCTTTGAAAAAAAAAACACAAACCATGTCGTTTGAACTGGTTCACTTGATTTTTTTTAATGGCTGGTGTCATAAAATGTGACACTATGTAAACGAAAATTGATCCAGCTACAAGTTCCGAAGTTGAAAAAAACTATTCACAGGTACTCTCGGCAGGCCTATAGTCCCCAGATATCTCAAAATTAAACCATTATGCTGGAAAAAAATTAAGTTATCGGTGTTAACCGCGGGACGCCTTCCATTAGAAAAAAAGAAAGGAGAATGCAACGCCTATGTCTCGCATACCGATCTACAATCGACGGTCGGCAGCGCCAAAGTTTTGTAATATTTTACCAACATTTACTACTGTTCCCAAACGCTGATATATTTATAGGGTGGTTAAGAAGGCAACCGGTATTTATACCTTGATTAAGTCGTTTCTATCATCTAGTTAAATAAGAGATAAACGTGATGTACGTACTCGGAATTTTTATTCCGTCTAGAAACCGAAAACCGAACCAACTTCGATATACTTAGATTTTGACGTACTGGAGCGATCAAATTATTTTAATTTTTATTGCAATTAGAATCCGGTTTGCAGAATTTTATCCAGTTTGCAGCCACCGAAGATGGCAACGTTCGTTTTCAATGTTACACAAAAATAATGACATCAGGTCTGGCAAGTTGATCGTAAATCGTTTTACCTTTTTTCATCCGCCTGTACGTAAGTAGATTCTAGAAACGCCTGCTGACAAAATTATAACATTTTATTGTTATGTACGTTCAAGACTCCGCAGTCTTTATTTTTGTTTACATCTTGGTTCTTCATAAAGAATGTCGGTTAACAGGTATACGACGATGGGTTCAATAAATTATAAATTTTATTCGGACGTTAACATGAGTAAAGTACGTTTCCGAGTTGGGAAAAATGAATTTATTTTTTTTGTTCTCCTCTCTCTCTTCCTTTTCTGTACTTTCGAAGTACCTTTTACCTTTGTATTGTACGGTTACCTATATTGAAAATGAAAGCACTTTATGGAAATATCTCTGGTATAGTTCTATGATATTACCTATTTGTAAAATTTCTTTTTTTTGCCTAGATTTGTTTTGACGAAAATAAAAATTAGACCTGTCGTTTTGAAAATAAAACGTTATCGAATGGAAATGCCAATTTTCTCATTTGAAAAAACTCAAACCATTTTCAGTTCTTTGTAAAAATATCATTTTAATTGATATTTAGACATTTTCGATTAAGTATATTATTTAAAATATTTGACGAACGTTGAGTCGGCTTTCATAGGCGGATTTTCTACTCAATACGTGATATTCGATTCGTAATGTGAACAGGACTATGGATTTTCATTAATTAATTTACATTCACAAAGTTAGGTAACTACTACCTACCTACGTATCATTGAAGTTAATAAGGTCGTTTTATAATCGAGTATTTTTTTAAAAATAAATAATTCACAATGAAGGAGTAGAAGGCAGAAATGCACAAAGTTGAATAAATAAAAAAATTTGTACAGTTCGTTCGGATGATTTATTTTTTAATATTTTATTTTGTAATAATCACCTGATGCGAAACGTACGTACCGTAAAATGGGGCGAATCGGGAAGTTTTTTGCACTTTTTTCCTCATAACTTCGGCTGTATTATGTCTAGAATGCTCATTCTGGTGTCAAAATGTTCGTCCAACCTTCCTCTACAATTCTATTCTTAGTTCACATTTTCACCCCTTTTCCTTTCAGCGCTAGCATGGCACAAAGTCATTCCAAAAATTACCCTGAAAATGGGGCTATTTGGGAATTCGAAAAGTATTGTGTTACATTGTGTAAAAAATGGCAGCTAAATGTGGAAAACGACAAATATTCATGATTAAGATATAAAAACAACAAATATCAATCTTTGATGTGGATTTAAAATTATTTAAAATTTATTTGTTTACATTTTGTATAATTTTGCCCTGTTTTTAGAAAAATCGTGATTATCTTGCAAATGGTAGAAGATGGCGTCTCAACAATGGCGCCAATCGATTCTACGTGAAATTTTACATATGAAACAATATATTTTTCATAATTTTGCCCGTTAAAATATATTAAAAATGGTTTTGTACATGTCTAAACATGACTTCCCGAATAACCCCATAGTGGTAAAATCGTGAATATCTCGCATACCTTTACATATTAGTTAGTGAATCCAACGGCAATCGATTCTACGGTGGATTTTACATAATATAAAATTTTATACTGATTTTTTACACCATCAGAATATAACTAGCCATACCAAATTTAGAAAGTCCTAAAAAATTGTCATTTTTTGCAATTTTTTTGTTTCTGGCACCACTGATGTAAATATTGGCGAGACACCCGGACAACACACAAAAAATGTTGGTACAGTGTTACCCTACCCAAAAAAACTTGAAACTGCCGTTATAAGTTACCTGAGTCACGCAGGGTTGCCATTGAACCAAACAAAACAAGCACTTCCCAAATAGCCCCCCCATTCCCGATTCGCCCCGTTTTACGGTATGTTCAAAAAGTCACTGCACTGTGTGCATTTCATTTTTTAATGAATGACGTCGGCAAAGTGGTTCAAACAATTTTGTATTTTTCTTGAGTGGTGTTTTCGTTTCGGATGTGAAATTTCAGGTTTTCGAGGGCTTAGAATCCATTTCTGAGGTTATGCTAATTAGGTAACTCTAAATCTAAAAGATATCTTTCTGAGATAGGATAGAAGGATGGATACAAAATTCAAATTTTTTCACCGTTTTCGAACAAGGTAGGTACTAAAAAAAATTTCACCCCCCCCCCATCTCGAGTACGTTTCTGATTGTATTTTATCAAAAAACAATTTTTTGAAAAATTTTGTTTTCGTTTTGAAGAATGTGATTTGCCTATGACGATTACAATCTTTTTCTGAGGTTGTAGGAGAATTCCGGTTCTGATACGGATACCTACATGAAGTTAACCATTTTATCTCTCACCAAGTGGCAACACTGGCGTGAGATAAGCTCAACGAAGTTGTGCCCGATGCTAACGTACGTTTGGTACGTCAGTATTTAAATGGTCTGGTTAACGAGTTAAGCTATTCCAATACTCCTCGGTGGCATTTACGCCTAAAATTTATATTCGTCTCATGTTTATCTTTCTTATAATTCGATATTCTTCAATAACGTAATATTCTAAATAACTTTAAGTTTGTAGATCGATATTTCGCGTGTGATATTTGAAAACAATACATCACGTCTCCCACGATTATCCGCGTTTTAATTAATATCATCTAATGTGCGATATCTAGCTAATTTCCCGAAAAGATAGAAAGTGCTACTTTTAATCTTACATATGGCGCCCGAACTGTTTTTTCCTGTTTAAAGTAAAGTAAAGTGAACCCAGGTAAATTTTAAAATTTCAAAGGGCTATTTGGACGAAATTTATCGAATTAGAGACGTCTGAGGAGGTAATTTTTCGCGAAAACAGCTCTGTAACAATAGTGTGAACTTGTAAAAATGTGCAAGATTTTTGAAACCACGTTTTGAGCTAACTTCAACTGAATTTTATTTTTTCCGTGAGTGATTTTATATCAAATATTTTTGTGTTTTAAGTGTTTATTTATAATCAGCGATGTATTTCGCGAAATTTTTTTTAATTTTTTTTTTGATTTTTGTCTTTGTGAATTTGTCATGTTTTTAAAAGTGACATGGCAGTAGGCCTATTTTAAATTACGTTCGTGTTCGTGATTTTGAATAATTATAAGTGATTTTAACCGAACCGATTTAGATAGGTAACTGTGTTAAGTCGTTTTTATGCCATTTTTTGGAAATTCGGCTAAACCAGAACCAGAAAAAGACCTAATCGAAACGCCTAATAAACGAAAGGCGAGTGAATTAGCTGTTGATAAAATACACAGTTATTTTAAGCCTAAAAAGCAAAAGGCTAACTTGGTGTTAACGAAGTCTGAATCTTTAGATTTGAGTTTTAACGAATTAAAATCTAGGTTCGAGAACTTGAAGATGGGTAATCCAAATCAGGAAGATAATAAACCGAAACCTGAGCCCAGAGAAAACATCAAGAAGGATACACAGACGGCCAGAGGAAATGGTACAGCTACTAGCTCAGCTGCCAATACTCACACCAATGCAGTTCCTGGACAAACTGTAGACTCTCAAATTCCAGAAACTGAGGAACAAAAACTTCGTCGCGAAATGGAAGAACTCTTGCAGTATGCCACTAGAAATGAAGAAAAAATTCGGAAAGTAGGCGAGACAGCTAAAACAGCCCTATCGGTTGCTAAAAGAGCTGAAACTGCAGTTAACAACTCAAATGCACGAATTACCTCAGTTGAGGATAAGGTGGCCGAAAATCTCGATGTAGTTACCACAATGGTTAGTAATACTGATACTCTGTTAACAAAGCAGATAACTGAGGTTAAAAATCAGTTTACTACCTATCAAACCGAAATAGACGATAGGTTTTTAGAAGAGAGCAATAATAATCAAAGTTTTGCTCAAAACCTATTTGGACCACTGGATAAACGAGTATGCATGACCATCAAACAGGTTAACGGCATACGAAAGGAACTGGATGAAGTTAAGCTTGCAACTCCAGCTTCTAGTGGTAACTCGAATATGACAGGCTCTCATACTTGTTACATGAAAAAAGCGAAAGAAATTAACGATAGGTTATTAAGATCAATTGGTGTAGAATTCGATCACCATGAGAAATACCATCCGCATGATTTCATTGAACTTTTTGAACAGTATACCAGTCACCCTGATATAACTGAAGAAGAAAAGTTACATGCGTTTAGAGGATGTGTAACGTATGAAGATGCCAAAGCATGGAAACGAACCAGCGTTAGAATCAGAAAATTCGAAGATTTAAAAAAGGATTTTTTGGAAGACGTCTGGACCCCACCGATTAGGACTAAAGCCATCAAATATTTCGATAACTTCGTTTTTGATGGTAACACTAAACAGTTCGTTGATTTTATCCAGAAATGGCAAAGGACACTGACCCATACTGGAGAATTAACTGAGCGAAAGGTCATTGAACGACTGAGATCTAAATTACCTGAATATTTCTACAATCAAGCCGATCAATCTGTGCGAAGTTCGATGCACAGTTTTATGGAATTTATAGGCAACATAAAAGATGACGTCGACGAAACAGACGTGAAGCAATGTCCAGCCACCCTAGATGACCATCCTAGGCTAAAAAAGGATTATAACAACAAGCCTAAGGGTAATTACCAACACAATTACCATACGAATAACGGCCAGCCTACAAATAACCCACAAAACAACAATAATGGGCCAAACAATGGAGGAAACAACGGCGGTAATCGTAATTACGGTAATAACGGTGATAATAATGGTGGTAATCGTAATTATGGTAATAATGGCGAAAATAATGGACGTAATAACTACCAAAACCGGAACAATGGCGGTAATAACAACGGTGGTGCAAATAATGGTGGAAATCCTAGGCCTAACAACAGGCCTAACAATAATCAAGCACCGGGTACAGCTGGAAACCCAATTACCGTAAACCATGTCGGTTTTGAAGATAATAATGGCGAAAATCTTCAGAATAATAACCAGGAACCAAATCAACCACCTATAATCGAAGATGCTGGTGCTGAAGATAATGCCAGTAATGCGAATAACAACATTAATCACGCAAATAATGTTAACAACAACAACAACAACAATGTTAACGCATCGGATTTTTAGGAGCAGACGAGTATAACTTAGTACAGAATGCTGCAGCATCTTCTGCAGGACGTGCTCCCTATAAACCCAATATAAAACACAGAATAGAAATCAATGGTAAAAAGTATCAGTTGGTAGGTGACTCATTAGCCTATTACCTAGCTAGACAAAATAATAACCCGGATCCTGAATTGCAACAATGTCCATATTTAAACGAAAATATGACGTTGGAAGACATTTATTTAGGCCTGGTTAACCAAGATTTCGACATAGGCGAGACCGAATTTGTTCTTTTCTCTTGTTTACAACTTGAGTTAAACTATTCGTCAAAACCTAATCAATACATCGAAGAAACAGTCAACAAGATAATTAGACTGTTATTGACAAAAGGTTTCAAGCATATTGCTGTTTTAATGCCTCTAGTTAAACCAAAGAGCGAAGGTGAACGCCCTGTCAGTTTAAATAGGTATCATGCCAGTAGTGTCAAACTACCCATTCAAGACATTTTTTAAATTACCGCGTAATTACCGGTAATTACCGCGTAATTACCGAGGGGGGAGGGGAGGGGTAATTACCGTGACGTCATCGTAATTACCGTGACGTCATAAATACCGTGACGTCATGATGCTGGCTAAAACGCCACGTGTCAAATTCCCAAAAAAAAATTTCCGCCAAAATTCAAAAAAATTTCCCCGCCAAAATTTGAATTTTTTTTCCGCCGAAAAATTTTCGAATGATTTTCCGAATTCGAAATTACCGCGTAAATTACGCGAAATTTAAATTACGTCG
>JAVBJF010001679.1:0-10474 GCA_033439095.1 Pseudococcus viburni
CCGGATGCTTTTTCCCTTAAGTTTTTTCCCCGTTGTTGTTTCGGGGTTTTTTTCAATTCGGAAATAAAAGTTAACGCAAAAAGGGTTTTTTCGGGGTCGTTAAAATTCAAACCCAATACTTTCATTTTTGGTTCGGGGTAAGGGGAAAGGGGAAACGAAAGTATTTAACCCCCCCGTTTGGAAGCTTTTATCGAGGGTTTTCGGGAAAAAGGGAAAAGTCGGAAAATTTTCGGTTGACCGTTGGGGGTTTTTAAAACTCGATCCTTAATTTCTCGAGGGTTTTTAAAAAACTTTATTATTTACCGGGGGCGACGATCCGTTGTACCCCAGCATAGGAAACCCAGTTAACCCAACCAACTAAAATTTCACCCTTTGGGGCGAGATTTGGGCCCCCCGGGCCCAAAAAAAAAAAAAAAGGTTCGGGGCGAAGCGAGGAAATTTTTTTTTTTTTAACCCGCTCCGGCGACGCATGCGTCCGACGGGCCGGCACGACGGCGGGTACCGGGTTTTAAACCTACGCCATCTTTTAATATTTTTTTGCATTTCATTATTTATAACCCGGCGGCGCGTAAAAGATTATTAAAAAGTTTTATTTAACGCTCGAGAAAATTACATTACCGGAGGAAAAAAAAACCTGCTATGAAAGGCGAAGAGATGAGGGATGGCCGTTTTGCTTCGCCCCGGCCGCACACCCCGCCGGGAGTAAGAGTAGATATGAAATTAAAACGAATAACGTACCGTTGCGTTGGGTACTTTGTAATTACGCTCCTTCGAATGAGACGAAATTAGCGTAATTTTGGCCCAATGACGACGATGCGGGGAGCGGCGCGATCGGTACCGCGAGTGTGGCTAATTATTCCGTATTAAATTGTGTTTTTGTAGGATGCGAGCGTGGAGCGGGTGTCGATGAATTTTGTATGGGTTGCGAAATTAAAGGGCGAAAGAAAAACCTTAAAAATTGAGTGGTGTTTTTTTGGAAAATAGGTCGAATAAGTTTCAATGTTATTGGGGTGATGATAAAATTGGCTTCAGGGGGGGGGGGGTTGAAAATCCCCCGAGGAAATGCCAATTTGTTTTACGATCAGGTTTGGTGTATTTTTCCACAATTTTTACCCCCTGCTCGTCATCCTTTGGTCCCTTTTCCGATTTTTTTTTGGTGAAAAATGATATCTAGCTGAAAATTTGAGAGTCGAAAATCATGCATTTTGATGTCTAACGAGAATACATAGAAAATTTTTCAGTTTTTTTTGCCTATTTCGAGTGTTTCTGTTTGACAGAGCTCTCTCAATTATAGATCGATGAAAATTATCGAAAATCACTGAGAAACGGGTCAAATTGCGGCATAGGAGAAAAAACATTGAAAAAATTTCTTTTCTGGGAAAAAAAAATTAATGAGAAAAATTTACTGGGGGAAACAGTAAAAAATTTTAAATGAAAAGGGCAGTGTATTTATGAAAAATTTTTGGGAAAAAAATTGGGTTTAAAAACTTTGAAAAACAGTGAAAATTTTGCTGAATTTTTTTTGCTACCCTTTTTTGAATATTTATCAGTGGGTTTTTACCCGATTCAGGAAAAAAAGGGGGGGGAGAGAGAAGAAATTTTTAAGATTTTGGCCCAAAAAGGGCCGTGGGAAAAAAGGTTTGGGAAATTTCCTTTAAAATTTGCATTTTTATGAAAAATTCTTAAAAATTTTGGGCCCAAAAAGCCCTTTTTTTTTTTGTAACCCCTTTTTTGGGTTTTCCCATTCGATTACCCCGACTCAAAAAAAAAAATAATTAAAAATTTTTTTAAAGGTTTTTAAAAAAAGGGCCCCATTCTTTAAAAATAGTAAATTTATTCAAAAAATAATAATATTTATCGCCAAAATTGACAAACTTTATTTTCTATGCAATAAACTTCATCAAATTTTCGTGATAAATTTCATTATTTTTTTTGATAAAAATTGCTAATTTTGCGAATGGTGCCCCGTTATTATTTTTTTTGGATAAACTTTATTTTTTTTTGATAAAATTTATTTTTTTGAATAAAATTTATAATTTTTTGCAAAACTTTCTATTCATTTTTCATTCTCCATTTTTCTCAGTGTGGTGAAATTATTTTAATTAGTCTAGAGATACAATAATAGATTTTTGATGTCCTCAATCGTTAAAGTCGAAAAATTCTGAATTTTGGCATACCTTGTTCATAGTTTTCTAAAATTTTGAATCTAGCTTCCTGTGGTCCCTTATATTCGATTTTTTTGGTGAAATGACATCTAGTAAAATGTGGAAGGCAAAATTCGTACATTTTGGTGCCTCACTCGATAATATCGAATATTTTCGAATTTCGGTGCACCATTCCTCTCCTCTTGACGGATTCCTTTTTGGAATTTTTACCAAAATACTTTAAAAATTTAATTGTGCCCCCAAAAAATCTCAACGCCTCTGTTTTAAAAATTTTATTTTTTTGGGGGGATTCCCTTTTCGGGGGGAGTGAGCATTTGTTTTAAAAATACAAAAAATTTTAGAAAGGCCCTTTCTGTCTCAAAAAAATTAGCCTTAAAATCTCGTCCCAAATCAATTTTTCCTTTTGGATTTTTGGGGTTTAAAAAAAAAGAAATGTTTTTTTCATAATTTTAGAAGTTTTAAAAGGCATCATAGGGGTTTTTTTTTTGGGCCCGTTTGGGCACTTCTCTCGCCCTTTACCCACCCTTTTTTTACTTTTCACATCTAAAAGGTCATTTTGGTTACCTTTTTCCCCCTCAGAAGTCACTTTCTTCGCACTTCCAGGCAAAAATTCAAATCGATTTTTGCTAGTTTATTTGTTTGTTTTTGACGAAGGAATTTACTATAATGAAAAATTATTCCAACGACTTTTCAGTTGATTTATCTTTGAAATGTTTTGCAGAAAACTACAAAAAAAATTGCCCCCCCCCCCAGAAAACTGTAAAAAAATTGTCCTCCAAAAAATTTAATTTTTGGTTTTTTTTTCACTGTTTGCTCAAAAAAAGTTACTGAAAGTTACCTTTTTCTTCAAAAATTTCGCTATGATGCCTGGAAGTACTATAAATAAATCTGGACTGATTTGATTATCAAGCAGAGCTAATAATGAAAACATGAAATTCGAGTTCAGAGAGCCGGGCATAGATTACCTAATATATGTATTTTCAGTATAAAAATCTATCTTTGTAAAAAAAATTGTAAAATTGATAAAATCATTGCTCACAAAAATTTCTATCTTTTTAAAAAAAGTCGTATTAAATCTTCAAAAATACCATAATAGTAATTCAAGTGCTGTTTTCAAGTTTTTTACTGGTCATAAAAGTTATAAAAAGTCATGAAATTTGAATTTAAAAACTTGAGAATTCTTGAAAATTATGAAAAGTCACGAATCTTCAATGAGTTTTTCTTTCATTTTAGGACTACAGAAAAAACTAGAGCGGAAGTCCGCTAAGAAGTAATGAAAAAAGTCAAGTTATTTTCTGATTTTCTTGTAAAATGTTGAAAAATTATAGGCCTACATTTTGAGAATTACTTATTACGTGTACAATTTTTGGGCATGCAGTAAAAGTTATCTGAAGTTTGACAAAATTCAAAACCGTTGACGTTGGTAACTCATGCCTGTAAGCATTTTTATGAAAATGATAAAATTTCAGATATTTTATTCATTTTTCTAAAATTTTCCATTTTTAAGTCATTTTTTGTCTGTACCAAATTACCTAAATATTTGTAATTTTTAGAATTTTGTTTCGAGTTTGACTTATTATTTCCCAACTGGGATGGATTTTTTTTTGGTGTCTCTTATTCAAAGTTAAATATCTCCAATTTCGTAATCTCGAAACAAAAATTTTCAAACGATGTCATCACTTTTGAAATTTGGAAAATTTTGAAGATTATCCAGCTAAATCTTCTATTTCTCAACCAGAATCTGCTTCCTCTGCTACTCCCCCCCCCGTTTGATCTGGACCGGTCATTTGTATTATCATTCTAACGTTTTATCTAAATTTGATTAGTCACGTTTTGTCTTTTCTCTAATGAAATTTTAATAACATTTTTGCAAATTTCTTTCAGTTTTGGAAAATTTTTTGAAATTTAGATAACTTTTTTTCGTGTGTCAAATGTGTAAACAGGCATCTCAGTAAGTTACTTTTGAAGTAACTTTGTTACTTTTTTCAAGGAAAGTCACTATTAGTTACTTTTTGTACTCAAAAGTTACCACTGGTTACTTTTCATTCAAAAAAGTTTTTTTTTCAAAAATTTGAGTAAAAAATCAATTTTTTTGGTTTTTGGTTTAAAAAAATTGTTTTAAAAAAATGTTGCTTTAAAAAAATCAAAAATTGCTTTGAAAAAATGATTTGAAAAAAGTATACCATGGCATTTTAGTAAATTTGAATGACTTTTTTACATTTTCTAGGTGAAATCATGAATTAAAATTTTAAAAAAGGTTATTTTTTGGACTTATTTGATTACTTTTCCGACTGTCAGAGGTTCCTAGAGTTAATTTTTTTTGCAAATTTTGGCTGAGATGTCTGTGTGTGAAGAATTATTTGATCGGTTGAACAATTTTTCAACATTTTTGGGGAAAATTTTTACACGAAATTTTAAATTATCGCAATTTTTATCGCTTTTTAAATTAAAAAAAATCACATTCAACCATTTATGTGGGAACTCAAAAAAAATTTCTTGAAATTTCACTCTCATTTTCCAACTACTTTGGTGTCATTTTCAAATATTTTCGTTACGTTTTAGTTTTTTTCAACTTTGAAAATAAATTTTTACCCATTATTGCCTCATTTTAAACTACTGCTATGAACTTTTAATTGATTTTTTCACCATTTCAACAAGTTTTATGCTGCTTTTAAACATTTTTGTGTAATTATTGAAAATTTTAATCCCATTTAATGAAATTTCTTGACTTTTTGGTTCATTTTTAACGGGTTTTCTACCGTTTTAAGAACCTTCAATTACTTTAACAAATTATTGTAAAATTTTAAGGTTTCTCAAGCAGTTTTGAAATAATTTAATATATTGAAATATTTCTCACAATTTTTAAAACTTTTTCCCGGAATTTTTTAACCACGTTTTTTGTAATTATTTTCATATGTTTTTATTTTAATTCCAAGATATGATTGGAGAGAGGATGGGGACAGCTCCTCCTCTCTCGTAATGTACGTAGTTTTAATTGAAGTTGGTTCGAATTGGAAAATTATCGAAAATAGCTACTTTCGTTTGAAAGAGTCAGAGAAAATGAAAAAAATAAATCTCAGTCGCCATTTTTGAATTTTTGGCCTCCTCCCCCCCCCAAAAAAAAAAAATCCACTTGGGTTATTCTCAATTTTCACAATTTTGTATACGTTTCATCTTTCGAACATTCTTATATTCTTCGTGTTCAAAATTACATATTTTCGATGGCTATAAAATCATAACAAATGGATATTTTCAAGTCAAACTCTATAAATACCTCGCTATTTCGAAGATAATCGCGAACAAATTACCCATCACGTAGCTCGAAAGTTGAAGCTTTTAGAAATAATTGAGAAATACTGTCTGCCCTCGCCGGCGAGAGAGATAAGCGAACGAACAGTCGAATCGTCCAAATAATACGATTCCAAAATGTGTATATTTAAATGGTGTTTTTCGAATCGCATAAATCGTATTACGTAGGTACGTATATTTACCTAAAATGTATTTCGATTTGTCGGTCGTCTCGTACCAATACGATACGATACGTGTACACATGTACGAGTACGTGCACGTGTCATAGCGGGTCCCGCCGTGCTCCATAATGTGCTCAGCAGCTCGAGTATAAAGCTGAGAATTTCAAGACGAAACCTTCGAACCATGTTTTTTCCATTTACCAGTCAATAGAAAATATGTACTTATAAATCTAGGTAGGTACCTTTTTTTGAAAACCCGTATGTCGGAATTTTACAATAATCGTATTTTTGATTATCTTTCGTTACGGTTACAAATGTAGCTCGAAATTGAAAATTACATTTTTTTAAAGGATTCTCTTCTTTAGCGGATAATCTATAGCTCTTCTCTGCTAGTTCGTGGATTTTTTTAAAAATGGTACAAGCTCTTTTCCCCCCGCCTTCCCCTGGTTGAAGTAAAAAATATGTAAATTCGATGACACGCTTTTGAACGATAAACAACGCGACGAAAATTCGAGTAAATTCCTCTCTCGCAGTTGAAATTCTTGGTGTAAATTTTTCGTATTGTCGAAGAATTTTCGCTCACTTTCGACGTGATTGTATATCATGTATGGTTCAAAGCGAGAAACTTGACGAGATGAAAAAATAATTCCGGCTACGAGATCGCGTACAGAAAAAATAACCTCCGATGAAACGTCGTCTTCTTGAAAAGCTTGACAACGTACGTAGCGATTTGTCGGCACATCTGGAGCCGAGAAGCGGCCCGACTCGACGTATAGTTGATTTGCGAACGGAATGGCGAATTTTAATATTCGAATTCACCCAGCCCCCTTTTCGAAACCGATCCTGCTTTCGCCCTCGACACCATTAAAATTCCTCGTGCCGAATGAAAGAGAAAAAAATTTACAGCGTTTGACATCTTGCCTTTTCGATATTCGCTGTTGAGCGTCGCAGCGTTAACCTATTATGAGATGTTGAGCCGGTATCCCATCGCGTTCTCGTATCGATACAATGTGTTGGGTTCCGGATGCCGCGCCGCACGTGGAAAATGTTACGTTTTATTAGATGCGGAGTAGCGTCGGCCTCGATGGAGCGGCTCGAAGAAGTACGAGGTTCTGAAAAGACGTTCGAGATATTGCTTTATTGGTTGAGCTGATATTGGTGCAACTAACGGATGCTTCTTTTTCACTATTTTCAACAGTAATTCTTTTAGTACCAGATAACGGGGGTGAAATCTTGGATAACTTTTGAACGCATTGGGTGAGCTTTTGCCTTGTGGTAGCTTTGATTTCACGCTCCAGCCTGTTCGCGATACAGAAAGGGCGTCCATTTTCTGAAAAACCTTAAAAAGTCAGGGAATTCTGAAATTTTTGCTGGAATTTTGTGAACATCCAGAAAAAAGATGAATCATCTAAAAAGTGTTTCCTTGCTCATTTTATATAAATTTTTGCCCTTGCTCCGCTTAGACCAAATTCTTCCATTCCTTGATAGATGTGATTTTTTTATTTGGCATTTGTTAAGCATATTGAACAAAAATTTATATTTTAAGGCATGTTTTTGTCCATTAAATTGGGAATTTTTTGAACAAATTTTCCCTGCGACGCTAAAGCGTAATAGTCTCTTATGAGAAAATTTTACATCTGATCAGATATGATTTTGCATGTAGTTTGATAAAATTGGATCCGGTTGAGCAGGGCTTCAAAAACCGAACTTTATTGTGTTCCGGTTCGGTTCCCTTTTTTAGTTCTGTTCGGTTCTTGGTTCGGTTCCCAAGAACCGTTCTTCAAAATAATGGTTCTTGGTTCGGTTCCTAAGAACCGTTCTTCAAAATAATGGTTCTCGGGTTCGGTTCCTAAGAACCATTCTTCAAAAAACTGGTTCTCAGGTTCGGTTCCCAAGAACCGTTCTTCAAAATAATGGTTCCCGGGTTCGGTTCCTAAGAAGAACCGTTCTTCAAAAAACTGGTTCTCAGGTTCGGTTCTCAAGAACCGTTCTTCAAAATAATGGTTCCCGGGTTCGGTTCCTAAGAACCATTCTTCAAAAAACTGGTTCTCAGGTTCGGTTCCCAAGAACCGTTCTTCAAAATAATGGTTCCCGGGTTCGGTTCCTAAGAACCATTCTTCAAAAAACTGGTTCTGAGGTTCGGTTCCCAAGAACAGGTTCGGTTCCCCAGAACAGGTTCGGTTCCCAAGAACAGGTTCGATTCCCAAGAATAGGTTCGGTTCTCAAGAACCGTTCTTCAAAAAACCGGTTCTCAGGTTCGGTTCCCAAGAACCGTTCTTAAATTTTGTCATGTTCGGTTCGGTTCTGAACGGTTCAGACCGGTTCTTTCGGTTCCATTCCATTCCATTCGGTTCCAAAAATCCTGGTTCATCATTGATGGTATTTCATCATTTCTTTTACTGATTAAAAAAATATACGCCTATGAAATGAAAAATGTGAAAGATGATAATTAATTTTTGTAATAGTGGGTTAGGGACAACATAATTGAACAAATTAAAATAAATTTGTAAGATCAAGGATATAAATATAAACATTAACAGATGAGACGCAGCCAGGGATACCCGACCATATGTCGGAAAAGTAAATTTCGAGAAAAACGCAAATTAAGAAAAAATGACCAAAAATATGGAAATTTTTTTTTTTACTAATTTGTATACTATGAACCCTCTACTTTCATATGAGAATTGGTTCAGGTCCCAAAAGTGTCATCTTCTTGGTTAAAAATCGAATTTTGCTGAAGGCCTCTGAGAAATTGAAACCATACCATATGTCGGAATTTTATAAAAATATGTTAAAATTTACAACTTTCATTATTATTGAAACGTAGTAGTGTTCAACAAATATCCGGATATCCAAATACCAAATACTATTTGGATTATCCGGATATCACACGGAAATTGCCGAACAGCTCCGAAAACATCCCGAAAACGGTTGAACATTTCCGACAGTTCCCGAATTCTTTCACGAACCCTCACAAAATTTAAAGGTCGATTATCGAAATCGAAAAATCGATTATCGAAATCGAAAAATCAAAATTGAAGAATCGATTATCGAAATCGAAAAATCGAAATTGAAAAATCGATTATCGAAATTTCATTTTTTTCCCGTTGAAACTCTTCATTTCGATTATCCGGATATTTGTTGAACACTAATTTTCAAAGCATGAATTTCACCGTTTGGTTTGTAAAGTTGTTTGACTTGCACTATGATTTCATTTCTCAATGCACTTAATTTCAGGTTTGTTTTAATGAACTACAGTGGTGTACGATTATTAAGAAAACAAATTTTGTACCAAAAATGTCATTATTTCTTGAAAAAAGATGATTCCCGACATATGGTATGGTTTCGATTTTCGATGCCGGCAACTTCTGAAAGGGGTCAATGACCTAAAGTGATGTAAGAGGACGTAAATAAACAATTTTCGATGAGAAAAGTCGTTTACAGAACATAATTTTTTTTTATTCATTGAAAACAGTTCCAAATTTTGTTTTGCGTTTTTCTCAAAACTTTGATTTTTGAAAATCATTTTTTGGTAAACTTTGAAAAATCATAGAAAATTCATTTCTCAACCTTTTTTAATGCGGTTTGCGCTATTCGAAAGGTACAAGTCTGTACTATTTAAAGAGTCAAAAAAACGAAAAAAAAAATTTCCGACATATGGTCGGGTATCCCTGGCTGCGTCTCAGATGATAATGAAATCGCGAGATTGTAACTTTGTAAGTATGAAAATAATAAATGAACATGGAATTAAAAAAGAAAGTTTTACAACTATGGTTTTCAGGAATTTCTCTTGAAATCTCACAGTTTTTCAGAAAAATGAGTGGGAGTTTGAAAGTTTTCATTGGTCAAATTTTCCGACGCGATTTTTATGTCAATAAAGGCTCCATTTTACTCCCTTTCGGTATTCCAAATCTCTATATCCAGCCATTTCTGAGTTGGAAGACGTCTAATTTGAAAAATATGAATTTGAAAAAATTGAAAAATTCTGGTTCAGAAAATTTTTAACCCAAGAATCTCTCCAAAATGTCAACTTTGATTTTCTACATTTTCCCCCAAGTTCATGTTTTTTAAAATTTCCTCTAATTCAAAAATTTTTAGAAAGATAATTTTTCATTTTTTGGTTCATACCCAAATATTTTAAGGCAAAAAATGTATTTTTGTGTGAAAACCCCCAGTTAAATGTGGACAAGAATTGAATTTTTCCAAATTTTATTCATTGTTACTGCATGATAACACTGCATTTTTTTTTTTTTTGGTTTATTGCATGCTGAGCATTTAACAAATTTTGGCGATTTTATAAAATTTCAATAAATGCAATTTTGAGTAGGATTTTTTCTTCTTTTTCATTTTTAAATCCATTTTTGATAAAAAAAAATTAAAATTTCCCCCGAAATAGGGATTAATCTCATTTATGACGTTCATTATGGCAACCCCGCAAATTTTACGAGAGTAAATTATAATAATTTTCATTAAAACCAACACAAATTGTTGGCCATCACCTAATTCAATTGTTTACTAAAACAAGGATGCGATAACACCTGGAAAAATTGAAATTTTACAATTTTTTGAGTGATATAATCAAAACCTATGTTTTTGAGGGCACAGAATACAAATTTGACAATATTTTTCTCTTGGAAATTGAAGGTTAGGAAGAGGAAGGGTAGGGATGGGATTTGAAAAAATATGAATTTTGCAATTTTTCGAGTGATATGTCAAAATTTATGTTTTTGTGGGTGTAAAATAAGAATTTGGCAATACCTACTTTTCTCTTGAGGATGAAGAGTTGAATCGGTTAGGTGTAAAACTTGAAAAATTTGAATTCTGCAATTTTTTTCGCGT